>KV908411.1:228865-251365 GCA_002005505.1 Botryococcus braunii
AAACAGACGAGGCATGACTGGAAGGGCAGAGTCTCACCAGATTCAGCAGCAGGCTGTCAGCATTCAAGAAGACACGATTTGATGACGTTGACAATGTTGATGCAATCTCTCGAGCCGCCTACGCGGGCCCAACCACACCCCAGGTATATGTCTCCCACAAGAATGACCCGATTTCAACGATGAATTGCATTTTGGATTAGGAGATATCATGCAGTGAAATAATTGGATTTCATTGGAAATGCTGTCATTCTGCCCTTCCTTTCCATCCGCATGCTCTTAGACTCTGCACCATGGCAAGGAACGACGACACACACAAGACACAACAATCAACATTGCCCCAGTTCTTCAGCACCGACACCTCCAGTATTCGGAGATTACATGTATAAGACACAACAATCAACATTGCCCTCGTCCTTCATCACAGACACCTCCAACATTTGGAGGATGAGTCCAGATAGAGGGGCACACAAAGAGGTGCATGTCTCAAATCCATCGCAGGCTTGTGAAGGGCACACAAAGGGGTGCAGACCTCAAACCTTCGCAACGTTGTGAAGGTCACAAAGAGGGGTGCATACCTCAATCTTTAGCAGGGTTGGCAGGCCACGAAAGAGCGAGCAGACATCAAGCTTTTGCAGAAGTGAGAAGGATGGCAAGGGGTGAAAACCACAATTTTCAACAGGAATAGGAGGACACAACAAGGGGTGCATACCTCAATCTTCCGCAGAGTTAGGAAGGCTGGATTTGTCTGCACTGCCTCTCCGATGAGTTTTGCACTTTGAGCCTAAGCTCCCCCCACATAAAGAATTAAAAGGCAGCAAGAGAATTAAGAAAACAAGAGAATAAAGAGACGAAAGTCACTAAAAGAAAAGACAAAAGAATTCGAGGAAATGAATGTATTGGAGGAGGAAAAAAAAATAGAGGTTCGATATCTCTTTAGATAACTGCTTTTTTCACTCACCCATGCCACGCTGAGAAGAAGTGCTTGGGCCAAAAACAAACGAGTTAAGGAAAGGCCGCGCATCCTTCCATACTTGACTGACCCCAGCACGCAGCGGCCTGTTTTGGAAACGGCCTGAGCCAGGGGAGTAATCCTCAAATCCAAAGAGGCTCGAGAGGATGAAGGTGAAGCAAACACCCAAAGAAGCGGCAGAGACTGCAACCTGAGTCAAGGCGGCAACCTTCACAGCCAAAGAGGCCAGAAGGGGTGGAGGTGATGCACGAAGCCATCGTAGTGGTGTTGACGGTACAGAACCCAAAAAGTACAGTACCGGCCCAGAAAACACAGTGCAGTGTCCCAGAGAGAGGACCCTTCGGACAGTGTGGAGCCCAAGGACCTGTCAATTTGGCACACCCATCATCCAAGAAGGCCCAGCAGCTGGAATGCCTTATCCATATCAGAAAGACGGAGGATGGACATTATCCAATTGTCTTGGAGTCGAGCTTCAGCTACCCAATAGCATTGGATTACAACCATGATCCCAACGACGAACTTAATACAACGATTTTGCATTTCACTTATTGCAATTTAATTTACAAGCGATTTGAATCTCGATTTCAATGTAAAGCTTCAAGGCCGTAGGACTGAAGCCAGCCAGTGGGGGGAGTGTCTGGAGAATCGCACCTCTCCCTGCGCTCGGATGATTGCACTCTGCTTGTCCTGCTCTGCCTTCTCCACCTGCCCTCACCCACACCCTGTGTGAGTCCGCGCCTTCTGTTGCCTCACCCCGCCTCAAAAGGTAAGCAACTTACAAGCCCACACATCGGACAAAGCGGAAGAATCCGATGAACGACAAGCAGTGCAAAGGTGGATGGCCCGCCCCTCCAAGCCGCAAACACACACGCTCACACACACACACACACACACACACACACACACACACACACACACACACACACACACACACACACACAAAAACAAACACACACACACAACCTCCCTCTTACATACACATGAGGGAGAGAGAGGGGGGGGGGAGCGAGAGAGAGAGAGGAGTGATGAAGGGGTAGGGGAGGGGGGGGGGGGGTCGGACAATGAACTTGGCGCGCTCTGCCTCCTGCTGGGCGACTTGCTTCGCCTCAACAGCCGATGTGTACTCGCGGCTGAAGGTCAGGTTGGTGATGGACACATCATCCAACACGATGTTGAAGTAGAACGCCCTCTGTGTCAGAATTCTTCTGATGTCTCTGCTCACCACCTGTACTCCCGGCATCCCCCCTTTATGCATCTTTGCCAGCCCTCAACCCTCGATACATTTTTGCCAGACATCCCCCCTCGATACATTATTGCCAAGCATCCCCCCTCAATGCATCTTTCCCAGGCATCCCCCTCCATGTACCCCTGCCAGGCATTCCCCCTCTATACATCTTTCCCAGGCATGCCCCCTCAATGCATCTTTTCCAGGCGACCCCCCTCAATACATCTTTCCCAGCATCTCCCCTCAATACATCCCTGGCAGGCATTCCCCCTCAATGCACCTTTGCCGGGCATCCCCCCTCAATCCATCGTTCCCAGGCATCCCCCCTCGATACCTTTTGGCCAGGCATCCCCCCTCGATGCATCTTTGCCAGGCTTTCCCCCTCGATGCATCTTTGCCAGGCATCCCCCTCAATACATCTTTGACAGGCATCGACGCTCAGCACACTGTCCTAGGCCTTTCCCCCTCACCCCGGGAGTTCTCCCCAGCATATCTCTTCTTGCACATTGTAGCCAGGCACCCGCCCTTTTGTACATATCTGCCAAGCGTTTCACCTCCGTTGTGCATATTTGACAGGCCACCCCCCATTCTTGCACAGTAGTCCCCACTGTTGCACGTTTTTGCCGAGCAGCCCCCCCCCCCCCCCCAACTGTGTATCTGTCAGACATCCCTACGTACTCCACAGTTTTGCCCAGTACCTCCTCCCCCAAGGGAGTACAGTTTGCAAGCCTCCCCCTGCCCTATATTCTTGAAAGGCATCCCCCCATGTTGCACAGATGGTCCTTTACCTCTCGCATGGTGAGCAGCTGGCTGGCATTGTACTGCGCGATTACGCTCTTCAATGTCTCCTGTGATCAACATACGAGCAAAGCCGACTCAGCACCATTGTAATACCTAAGAATTGCGCACAGAACAGTTGAATGCCATGAAAGGTCTGATTGCGTCCCCAGGAATGTCTCGAGAGCAAAAACACAAAGTTATGTTCACATGAATCAAACCCAAACCCAAAGCCAAAAGCTAAGTAGAATCCTCCCCCCCCCCCCCCAAACCCACCTTCTCTCTCTCTCTCTCTCTCTCTCTCTCTCTCTCTCTCTCTCTCTCTCTCTCTCTCTCTCTCTCTCTCTCTCTCTCTCTCTCTCTCTCTCTCTCTCTCTCTCTCTCTCTCTCTCTCACACACACACACACACACACACACACACACACACACACACACACACACACACACACACACACATCGCAAGCATCACAAGAGAGAAACACAAAATGGAATTGAGACAATGTATGCCTTATGTTTTGAACACCTCTACCTGATGACTTCCCGCAAAGACTGTCGAGCAACCTTGCAGGGTCAGACACCAATACTTTGCTGTTTCACCTGCTCAACAACCTGTGTACCCTGCAGGAATAAGGGTTGAGGCGGAGTGGGCAACCATGCGGGGCGGGACTCATCAAGATTCTTTTGTGGACAGGGTTGGCAACACACCCAGAAAAACACCATAAGTGCAGTGATAGGGGATAAAGGACCAGTCAGATGGAGGCCAGATGGGGGCTGAGGAGTAGGCAGCAGCAAACCTGAATGATTGAAGGGAGGACACGCTCGGCATAATCGGTTCCCAGGGTCCGATAGATCTCTGGCAGCTTTGCCGGTATCGGCCGAGTCAACACACGGAGCCCAATATTCACCTGTTAAGGAACCTGCTTAGTTGCCAGAGCTCCCAGAGAGTTGTCACTTATGTGTCAGGATGTGCTTCACCACACCAGATCAGTGCATGGACATTCCCCACACATGGCTACCTATTTTACTATGCAAAGCTCAATAAGGTCTCAGGATAGCAGATCCACTGTGCACGTCTTCTACATATTTCTCCCAAGCATTGAACCCCCTAACCCCTCCTTTCCCCATACCCGCTTGCGCACACTCGCGTGCGCAAGCGCGCGCGTGCACACACACACACACACACACACACACACACACACACACAAACACACACACACACAGACACACAGACACACACACCCACACACACACACACACAGACACACACACACACACACACAGACACACACACACACACACACACACACACACACACACACACACACACACACCACCCCTAACCCCTCCTTTCCGCATACCCGCGCGCACACTCGCGTGCGCAAGCGTGCGTGCGTGCACACACACACACACACACACACACACACACACACACACACACACACACACACACACACACACACACACACACCCACCCACACACACACACACACACACACACACACACACACAGGCACGCACGCACACGCACACGCACGCACACGCACGCACACGCACACGCACACGCACACGCACACGCACACGCACACGCACACGCACACGCACACGCACACACACACACACACATGTACACACACACACGCACACACGCACGCACACGCGCACGCACGCACGCGCACACGCACACGCAAGCACGCCCACCTGGGAGATGCACAATAAGCAACGTTTTCTACCTTAACAAACCTAGATGAGAACTAGCACACAACATTCACTGGTCTAAATGAAAAGGTGTGTACCATTTGTAGATCACGTGAGCCGGATTGGCTCTGGATGACATTTGGCCGCGCACGAACATCATAAATGATGGGGCGTTCAAACCATGGGATCATTAGGTGAGTCCCTTCTTCATACACCTGTGCAGGTAGAAGGCTTTCTCACAGGCTTGGGAAAACAGGATCGAGTAGTGAATGATGACAGCCGTGCTGTAGACATATCTTGCAGCTGCAGGATTGACAATACACTATGCCAAGATGAAAAGGGAACTCCCTCAGCAGACTGTTGGTGCATGTCAATGAGATGGAGAGGCAATGCCTTGAAAGTGTTGCAGCTTCATGCTTTTGGAGAAGCTGTGCGGAGTTTGGGGTCGCCAGTACATACCCGTGATCCCAGCCCTCAACCAAAATATTGCTGACTTACTTACAAATTGAGAGACGGAGACATTCAAGGAATGGGATAGACTATGTATGCGACAGGGTGTTGGATGTATGGGGACACTCCGCCGCTCTTGTCCCAAAAAACAAGGCTTGCGCACCGTGTCCTTGATCCCAATCAGACGATTGAAAACGATTGCCCTGTGGCCACCTTCGACGTTGAACAAACTGTTAAGTGCACCGTAGATGGTGGCGCCCCCAAACAAAGCTAGTCTGACGAGTCGGGACGCAGCTTGGGCTGGCGGCACAGGTATGTTCCTCATATTCTCCATTTTATTTGTTTACAGACCACACTCCAAAGGGACTCCCCTAGTCTAGCTGCTACCGCTGCGGGTGCAAAGCTACGCACTTGAGCAATATGGACTGCTGATCAAGGAATGCCGTACGGTACGGAGCCTTTTGCGTACAAGGAACCCACTCGTTCACCTCTCTCAAGGGAGCAGTTACAGCGTGATGAAGCTTGTGTCCACAAAGCTTTGACTGTTGGTTTTCAAATGTTCGACGTGAGAGTGACGCAGTGGTTGCTTGCACAAATGCCCGGAACCGGTCAGGTCGTCTTGAGGATCCTACTTCGAAACGGGGCCCCAGATGCCTGCAGCATGATATGCGGACGGATGTCATGATTTAAACCAGTACTGAGCCTCATCAAGAGTATGGCAGCACCAAAGTTACCTCGTGTGCTGGGTGTTATCGGGGCGGGACAGGTAATGCAAAGGGGAACAAAAGCAAGCGATTTTCTTTTAGCCTCGTGTGCTGGACGTTATTAGGCTGCGTGTGAGAACCCTGAGGATTGCTGTTCATGCGATGGCTAACAAGAATAAGCATCGACGGGAACAGATGGGTGCGGGCATTGCACAAGTGGCAGCGACCAAGGGCCTCGAAGTTGTATTTTGCGACAGCAGTGAGGCCGCAATAGAACGTGGTTTCACCAGAATATCGGATTCTTTAAGCAGACTAATCAAAAAGGGCATCATAACGCAGAAGGAGGGTGATGAAGCAGTCGACCGCATAAAACCAACTAAAGAATTGGATGTATGCCAATCTTTCCTTGAACGCATATTAGAGGCATGTATCCCATTGCTTAGTGTCAAAGTTTCATTGATTCCCTCGCTGGCTTCCGCAGGCTTTTTATGATGCTGATTATGTAATCGAAGCTGTGTCTGAGAATGAGCCATTAAAAAGGGCAATATTCCAACGGCTGGATCTGGTGAGAGATGAGTTTTCTAGATTGTTTTAACGGCCAGATGTGTCCCTGCACAATCAGATTGTTAGAATGAGGGGCTGGAGGCGAATGAATTGCAATGAAATGTTGCTGCACATGTCCAGGCTAGGGGTCCATCGATATTTGTTGCTAGCTTGAGACTGATACCCTGCTGCTCCTTACCAATCTCGAAGTAGCTAAGTGTGCTGTTCAGCCGCTAGATTGCCAAGCCTGACACTATTCTGGCTTCGAATACCAGCTCCATATCTATTACAAGGATTGCTGCTGCGACCCAGCGTCCAGACCAAGTGGTGAGCTTTCTCGTCAGGAGATCATGCTTCCTCTGTTGCTTCTCAGCAAAGAGAGGGGTGAATCCTAAATGGTAGTGATAGATTTAGTGATAGAACTCAAACTTGTGCCATGCTGTGTGCTTTTGATTAAAGAGTGGCTCTGTAGCAATGCCAGCAAATTGGCTGAACACCCCTTGCGCAAATGAGGAGTGCTGTGTGACCTGGACAGATCGGCATGCATTTCATGAATCCAGTTCCTTTGATGCCACTTGTGGAGATAATCCGCGGAATGGGGACCAGCGATGCGGTGAGTCAATATGTGTGCGTAATTGACGTATTTTTCATGTACTCACTACTAAGCGTGGACGTTGGATTTTGAAAACAGTTGGATTGCTGGACCAAGATTGAGTCCTTGGTTGGGTCCTCTCATGGCTGTCAGGCTCTGTGGCTGCCTCAATGACAAGACTGTTGAGAACTGGAAAGGAGCAGCTGTGGAGCGTGTTTAAGGCAGGCTTTAGGGATACGACGAAATAAAGAAGAATTTGGAAAAGAAAGAGTACGGGCAACTGTAGAGGAAGAGGAGGGGGAGGGGGAGCAATTGCATAGGAGGGGGAGGGGGAGAGCAAGAGGAGGAGGGGAAAGGAGAAGACTCAGGTCTCGTTTCATATTAAGGAAAAAAATAAGGAAGAAAAATGAAACAAGAAAAGAAAAGAAATACCCATATATGTTAAGTCAGTGTGGTGATTGGTGAGCAAGTCCCGTGTTGCTCAGTCTACCATCACCTGGACAGGGGATGCCGCTTGCATCTTCCTGGCATTACGACATCATGAAAGCTGAGGGTGTTCATCGCATCACGAGAGTTTCAGATCATTTTCTGTTGGATCCATTTTGCTCCTCGAAGACGCTTGTTCAATCAAAAACAGCTTTGATGCAAGGGGCGGGGGGGGGGGGGGATTTGCTGATTCCTATACTTGATGCTGATACTGATTTTGTGCCCTGGGGGATGTGGATTAGATGTACTGCACTTCTCTCTTTGTGAGGCACCTCAAGAAGTATGCAGTCCGCCAATTTGGGTTTGCAAGGAAGGAAGTAACGGATCAACCCAATGAGGGGGGACACTGCTTTGGTCGGGCAGCACATCGGAAAACAACAGAAACGAGGACGGCCTGAGGTCTGCTTGCTGAGGACCCTGAGATCTGCTTATTGAGGACCCTAAGGTCTGCATATTGAGGACCCCAAGGTTACCTTACTGAGGACTGTAAGGTCTGCATATTTTGGACCCTGAGGTCTGCTTAATGAGGAGGACCTGAGGCCTGTTTACTGAGGAGACAGGGTGGGGAGGGAGCAGGCGTACGAGACGTGCCGGGCAGTTTCGGAGCAGCTGGGGAAGACGGTTTGCGTCTCACAGGACCGGCCCGGCTTCATTGTGAACCGCATTCTCATGCCCATGATCAACGAGGTTGGCCCACCGTTGTCAGGGCAATGTCTCTGGTTGCTGGTTCCTTGCCCTTCACCATTCCGCCATTGACAACCCTTGACAATCCTGAACAGTTAGTGTAATGTTTTGGATGCAATTGGCGCACTCAAGTTTCAGCCCTGATTGTCTTTTCCTGGGATGACCCACAGTGTTTAGGCAACTTCTTGAGAAGATGAGCATCTACACCTAGGTGTCTTGCACTATGGAGTTGGGGAGGATGGATTCCGTGATGTACTCCTTGTTTCTTAAACGGAGAAGCTCATAAGTTACTTCCTCCTTGTTTCTGAACGCATTAGCTCATAAGTTGCTATTTACCCACTGCGGTTAAAGGGCAAGCTGATAAGGGGTGGAATGGGGCATGCAGGCTTTCTACGCATTGATGGAGGTGGGGATCCGTTGTAGAAATTTCCTCTGTGTCCCAATATCGTCGCGGGAGGGCTTGGAATGCGTTTGCTGCCGTGCAGCTGTCGCCTTTTCTGCACTCTGCCTGTTTGCGCGCATGTGTCCTCCTCAGCCTTCTGTTTTGTACTTGGGCTGCTCATGTGTGTGTGTGTGTGTGTGTGTGTGTGTGTGTGTGTGTGTGTGTGTGTGTGTGTGTGTGTGTGTGCGCGTGTGCGTGTGCGTGTGCGTGTGCGTGTGCGTGTGCGTGTGCGTGTGCGTGTGCGTGTGCGTGTGCGTGTGCGTGTGCGTGTGCGTGTGCGTGTGCGTGTGCGTGTGCGTGTGCGTGTGCGTGCGCGTGTGCGTGCGCGTGTGTGTGTGTGTGTGTGCGCGCGCGCGCGTGCGTGCGTGCGTGTGAGCGTGTGTGCATGCATGTGCGTGCGTGCGCGTGCGTTCGTGCGGTGCACGTGCGTGGCTGCGCAAACGGTCACGGTTGCGCAGCAGCTTCGACCGGGCTTCTGTGTCCCTTCGTCTGAATGTTAGTGACGGTGCTGCTTGAGCTGTACGCCCATCATTCCGTTTCTTTGCGATTCCAGTGTCCTGTTGGTGAGACCATGTGCAAGATAAGCAGGCAAATTCAGCAATCAATGCTAATGCAGGGCGTCGGTTCTGCGCAAGACATTGACAAAGGAATGAAAATGGGAACCAACCAGCCCATGGGGCCGCTCCAGCTTGCGGACTTCATTGGGCTAGACACCTGCTTAGCTATAATGAGGGTTTTACATGAAGGCCTGGGAGACGACAAGTATCGCCCTTGCCCTCTACTTATCCAGTACGTTGACGCTGGTGCGCCCCTCTCCATCTATGCCCCCACCCTTCCCATTGCTTTGTGTCGTGAATGAAGGACGGTTTCACGTGTTGCACCCTCTGTGTTATTCACCAACCTCCCTGCAGTGGGTGATTGTTGTGCTTCTCAACTTATCATCATCATGCGCCACCCGATAGGGTCACTCAGTCTTGTGAGAAGCATGTCATTGTCGAGTTGACACCTGCGTCAGGAATTATCAGCTGCGCCACCCCCCCCCACCCACACACACACGCACGCACGCACGCACGCGCACACACACACACACACACACACACACACACACACACACACACACACACACACACACACACACACACACACACACACACACACACGCACGCATGGCCGCTCGCTCACTTCATGACTCGTGCAATACTGCAAACCTAATGTTAGCCGCACTGTCTGCATCTTATCCTATACTATACGACGGTTTGGGGCTTGAGGGGCTGCAATAGGATGTGGCTTGCCATGCTGTAAGGGCTTGTCTCTGAAGCTTGAATGATTGTTGGGGGCGTCGTGGGGTCCAGGATGGCTTGGAAAGAAGTCTTCTAGAGGAGTTTTTCCATACGATTCCTGAGCAGGAGCGTTTCATAAAAGAACGAGCCTCCTATCGAGATCGCGAGGTTGTACCAAAACCATTTTCGTTCACAAAAATGTGTTCATTCTCATTTTCGGTTATGGTCTGTTCATTCTCCGTAAGTTTTCTAACAAGGTTTGGCACCAGTGCAGCTGCAGCCTCGACCTCCTAGACAATAGCATGACTTGAGACTGCTATCCCTCGAGTGGCCTATAGCTACCAGATGTATACGGATCCGGATCCGGGACTGTTGTCTCAGCGGTCATATGACGGCTGCCGTAATCACAATGATTTTTTGTTACATCTTTCTTGTATCAGTGCTTGTATGATGTATCGATATTTTTGTATACAAGCACATGTCATCAGGCTGTGTGGGGCAATCGACACTGATATTATCATGTTGATGTCAATGACGCCTGAGCTCAGTCATCAGGCCGTGTGGGGCAATTGACACCAACATGATCACATGGATGTCAATGACTCATGACTCATGTGCTGAGGCGAATTGAGATGTTCACATGGATGCCTGACCTCACACCTCAAGGAGAGGTTTAAGCGCTTTTATTGCTATAAAGCGTGCTCTTAATTAAGCTCAAGGGCATGTGCTGCTGGTGCCGAAACATACTGTGTGACAAACTATGAGCGCTTTTAAACTTGAACGAGTGCGTGGTGAGTCTTGCGACATATTTTACATGTAGGTGCACATAGGTGAAAGCATGCGTAGCACCAGTGGCACTCTCAGTCTGGTTCCAGTGTCGGTTCGTGAACAGCCAGATCATATGCAAGCGTTTCATTGACTAATCCCTTGTCTGTTCCATCCGCCAAGTGACGTGCCTAAAACCATGAAGTGTAATTGAAGAGACGTACGTCCATACGTGATGCTGTACACCCGGATACGCACCTTATGTCCTCTCAATATACAACAATGTGTCAGGTAACGAGCAGATGTGCGCTGAAAGGCATGGTCCAGGGCTTCAATCTTCCGTGGACATAGCTCCAAAGAAGGCCTTGGCCCTTCAAGGCAGCATGTATGTGCCTTCCTTCGCCTCATGATAGTTGATGCCATCAATGTTTATCCGGTGACCTGCACTACAACCACACATGTAAGCATATGTTCACTAACATTGATCTGTGGGAAGCTCTGGCCACACTTTTCGAAGATCTGAATTTACTGCTTCAAAGCCGTTCCTGCGGAATATTCAAGCAAACTTCCCTTCGAACCCCCTTTGCAGGGCCGTGGCATTCAGGTGGCAGCTTCTTCTTATCCCACCTTGCTGGACTTGTGCATCTTATATATAAGATGTCGTGTTTTACAATTATATAATTGTAAAACACGACATCCAAGGCTTTGATTGTGGCCACATGGGTGCAAGAAATTGAAAATATTTGGATTTGAATCCGTCAATTTGGGTAGAGCTCTCGAGTGATATGGAGAAAGGGGCATGGTGGGATTTGCGAGGGTCTGGGAAGGTTCCTCCTTCCCCCTCCCCCCCCTCTCTCCCGGGAGAGAGGGAGGGATCCCCCTTCTCCCCCGCTCCCTTGACCCTTTCTCTCTTCCCCTCTTACATCCCGCCCCCAAACACACATGCATTGTAAAGGAATGTAGGGATTTCCCGGCATTTCTGGACATTTCCCTTACCCCCTAGCCTAGGCGCACATGTGGCGCACATGTCGTACGAGCAACGCGAGTACGCACGTGCCTAGCGTCTAGCCTTGGCTTCCTAGCCGTAGAAGTTCCATTGGAGTAGTCGCTTACGTTATCTCCATAGTAGGATTCTAGGATATTTTCTAGATACCATTGTAGAGGTTTGGTGGACTAGTGCGCCACTGTTGGAGGAACGTGAAGACACCATCACGAACCATGGGAAGACACGGATAGAGACGTAAGCCACGGGAAGATACACACAGGTAATTTGGAAGCTTAGTAGACCACAAGTAGGGAGTGGAAGCTCCGTGAGGTGGGGGTTACTTGTAATTGGAAAGAGCGTCCAACCTGTCGGCCATCCGGCCTTGTCTCTCTCTCTCTCTCACCACTTGGAAATTCTCTCTAACTTGTGCATTCTATAACATGCATGCACGCCCGTACACATTCTCAAATTTAGTTCGCGTTATCACATTATGAAGTTTGCTGCGGCACGTGGTGTTTGTCAGTTCACAAAGAAGTGCTTCAACTTTTAAGTCCTAAGGTCAGCCACAGTAACCCACAGTAACCCTCCGGGTCCGGGCCCGGAGTCCGGAGGGTTTAAGGGGGGAGGGGATTGTATTGGTGGAAACCTCTTTGGTGTCCCGAACTTGAGGGATTCTATGTGAATGCAGGCCTTCGACCCCAATGTGTGTGAAAATGCTGGTGGTGTCTGTACATCAACCTCGCATCTGTCTTTTGGTTCAATGTGCACTTAAGTTTGGGACACGTGTCCCAAACTCTAGTTTCCGTCCTTCCTTCCACCATGTGCTGCATGTTCAAAAGATTGCATGGAGTAGACCGCAAGGGCCCACACCATAGCAGACCCACTTCTCGTTTAGAAGGCCTTTTAAAAGAAATTTCAGGAAAACCCTGGTCGACATATGTGATTTCTTCATGCTTCTAGGAGATCTTCTCTGTTACGTTCGCATGTTGTTGTCCCATACTCTTGCCGCAAGAGTATTGTTGGGGGGGGGGGGGGGGGGGCAGTTAAACCCTAGGATCAAGCCGCAAGAGTTTAACTGCCCCCCCCCCCCCCCCCCCCAAAAAAAAAAAAAAAAAGTAAAGTGAATTTGAACCTAACTGCAAACCCATTGGTTTTACACATGTATCCTATCGTTCGTTTCGTGTCCTCTCTCTCCCCTGAGGAGGCCCCCCTTCCCCGGCTTAAGCGCATTGGGGCCCACATGGCCCCATGTGGCACCAACAGGCCTTTAGTCATAACAACCTTGGTACACATTGTAGACAGTGTTCACAACGGCTCCACCTCGTTGCGCCGCCCCATCCATTGTTGGCTACATTTAGGAGAAGGAGAAATATCGTTTGAGGGCGAATCGATGTTTCAAATCAATGCTTGGTCTTGAAACCTGGCAAAAAATCTCCTGGAAAAGCCCGTCGTTGGTTTCTCCGGAAGATATCGTTACTGAGACAGATCCTGCGCGAACATAAGAAAAGTGACATAAGTTTAAGTGCCTTTAAACTGGTGGTTTTTGGTAGTACTTTTGTCGGCCTAGTTCGGAATCATGCCGGGATCAGTCTCTCCGCCCCCACCAGAGCAGGCAACCAAGAAGCTACCGCCTTATTTGGTGGTTCTATTTACCGCCATCCTGCCTGTGGGAGTTTTGATGTTTTTTACTGTTTGTGTAGGAACATTTATTCTTGCAGGTAAAGCCCATGATTTTCTTGTTTGCCTTCACCTTGGTTTACATTGTGCGGGACTCACGAACTTGACGATGATATCCAGATCCCGAAAATAAGTATTGGATCAGTAGGACCGCCTTTGCCACCATTTACCGAAGATACGTACTGTGGAACGTGGCAACAAACATGATCGCCTTCAACGGGAGTGCTTATGGTGATTGCCCTCCTGGTTGGCTTCGCTTCTCTTCGGCCCTTGGCCTCATCTACAAGCACCCGTTGTTTTGCCGGGGTGGTACCTTGACGGTGTGATGTGTGTTTTGGCTGTCGTCCCTTCAACTCAGACCAAGGGACGTGTGTCTTACTTAGAGAAGTAATTTGTTTCATAAGGAGCTGTAACAATCCATGAAGCTAATGGGAATGGCCGGCTGCATAGGTTGCTTTTACATTTACCGCAAATTGATGGACCATGCCCAAGCAGTGAAGCAGGAGACACCCGAGGTGAGCTTCAAATGGAGCTGCTTGTGTACTTCTACACTGTACTTGGAGGTTCACTTATGCATACTATACTTGTTAGGGCTAGGCAGAGTCTGTGCATTCTTTGCATGTGGTGATGGCTTTATACGAAATGTCAGATAGGCCGCTGTCCAGGCTCGATGTTAGGAGCTCTGAAAGCTTTTGAAAATCAGACAGGAGTAGTGTTCTTGTCTGGAGGTTATGCTACAATTTATATGTAATTTGGTTTCCTCTTGGGGGTGTTGAGCTCTGTGGCCTCATCCCCTTCAGACCTTGTTCTGAATCCAGCAGGAGGGCAATCAGCCCCCCGCCCCCCCCCCACGCGCGCGCGTGTGTGTGTGTGTGTGTGTGTGTGTGTGTGTGTGTGTGTGTGTGTGTGTGTGTGTGTGTGTGTGTGTGTGTGTGTGTGTTTGTGTGTGTGTGTGTGTGTGTGTGCGCGTGCGTGCGTGCGTGCGTTTGTGTGTGTGCGTGCGTGCGTGCGTGCGTGTGCGTGTGCGCAGGCACAGGCATGGGCGTGCGTATGTGAGTGCGTGCTTGCCTCCAAATGCGTGTTTCTCCGCCGTCCCTCTCCACTAAATCGTATGGGTGTATCTGGGAATGTGAGCGTGTTTCTCCGCCGTCCCTCTCCATCTGGCGCCAAAACGTCTGTTGTTGTCAAGCACCCATGAAAAATGTTGAGGGTATTTGGAAGTGGTGCACAGGTGCAGGCCCCACCTCTGAGTCGGCAGCAGCGACGGCAGCAAGAGCGGGAAGTCAAAAGGGAAGGCAAGAAGGTGCAGTAGCTTGAAATGTGACAAAGATTAGTGTGTTAAAGTGCCCCTCAACGATTATTGTGCTGAGCCGCCACAAGTAGTAGTGTTAAGTAATGTTGTTCTTCTCCTGCTGCTTTACTTCTGGGTTTCTGACGGTTTGAGGAAACTCGTTCATCATTTCCGCCGAATGCCCAGGGCATCTGCAGTCAAGGTTTGTTTCGGAGCCCCTGACGGTTCCCGCAAGTCTCTCAGGGTCCTCCATAAGGGATTCTTGTTGGTTGTGCTTTTGGGAGACGTTTCTGGAACTTCATGTGCACCAGCTCTCATCTGCGGCACAGGTGGGGATTATCTTAAATGTAGACGGTAATAGTAAAGTGGGAGTCTCTTCCTGCCCCTCTGTACAGCGGCTTCTCCGATCTGCAAGAATGCAACAAAGTGCTGACAAAAATCGGGCTCTCAAAAATCGGGCTCTCAAAAATCCCAGCTTCCCTCGGGAGGAGGTGCATTCCTGACGGAGTACCCCTCGGCGCTCGGTTTCGCGGGTGTATAACCAATACGAGTCAGTCAGTCAGTCAGAGAATGGGGGTGGGTCAGTTAGGCAAAGACTGGGGGTCAGTCAGACCCTATCAGTCAGTCAGTCAGAGACTGGGGGTTAGTCAGTCAGTCAGTTTGTCAGAGACTGGGAGTCAAGAAGTCAAGGAATTGGGAAAGGCTGAAGAGCAAGCTACTGGGGACTGCCCTTTGAACACTCCTGTGTTCCCGGACTGTCATGATATGGTAGAAATCTCCGTTCCTGTGCCTGCGCCCCCCCCCTCTCTCTCTCTCGCTCTCTCTCTCTCTCTCTCTCTCTCTCTCTCTCTCTCTCTCTCTCTCTCTCTCTCTCTCTCTCTCTCTCTGTGTGTGTGTGTGTGTGTGTGTGTGTGTGTGTGTGTGTGTGTGTGTGTGTGTGTGTGTGTGCGTGTGCATGTGCGTGTGCGTGTGCAGGTGGGGGGGGGGCGTGGGGAATGGGGTTGCATGGGAGCATTACAGGATGGACCATAGATCTGCTTGATCCCCTGCAGTATCCAGTTGCCAGTGGACGAGCGTCTGCGTGGTTTAAATGGGAATTATCTGTATCACGTGTTAGCGTTTCTGTGATGTTGCAGTAAAAATGAGAGGGTATTTATGTGCTGGCAGCTGCGTGCATGGTCTTTGAGCTCATGAGGACACTGCAAAGGTGCTGTGTCAAAGCATGTAAGGTCGATACGTGAAACAAATCTCAAGCTAGTGTCTGCACATATATCCGGGACAGCTCGGGGGGTTAAGCGTGTGCGAAGGTCATCTAGATCCATCACTTTCATTCCCGTTAACACACGCTTAACGCTCCCAAGCCCAACAATCACGTGGTCATGTGAGTGCACCCATGATTTGTGTCGCATGTCTGCATTGTACTGCAACAGCCTCCTGGTAGATGGAGATGTAGCAGTAGTGCTTTCTAATCCGTTTGTAGCATGGGTTATCTCATCTGTTTGTTTGTAGCATGCATTGTCTAATCTGTTTGTAGAGTACGAATCTCCACATGAATGCACTTCTCCCATTACATGCAGCAGTCACATGCACCTCCCTTGCCCTTAAGGACAGGTATTTTATCAGCCTGTAAAAGCAGGGACAACACCAAAAATTGCTTCACTATGCTTCGAGTTTTATTCTGAATACGTGAAATATCAGGTATTTTCTTCAGATGTTTTCTCGTTTGAGTTCCCACGCAGCACCAGCACAAGAAATTTAGATGCATGACATCCCACGAATGTTCACGACCTATCTTTCTGCCCGCACTGTCAAATGACAACCTATTTACTTAAAAATTGAAGCACATCCCAACCTTCAACCTTGTATGTATGCAAACTATACAGTTAACATACACGGAAGCTATTGTATGTGAAGTTTTTCTGTAGAGTCCTAACCTGACACGTAGTAGACATGTGCCTCCAAAATATTTACTGTAGCTACTGAGTCCTAGCCCGCCCCCTTTTCCATCTCTCCACCCTCTCCATCCCTCCCCTGCACTCGGCCGTCCTGTTCTGTCTTCCATCCTCCTCTGCCTCCCCCGGCTAGTTGTGTCTTCTATCCCCCTTTGCACTCACCCATCCTGCAGCTTTCATTTTAACTTACATAAAAAGCCAAGTATCCTGCTATGTGTGTCTTCCTCTGCACTCGCCCTTGCCAGTTCTATCCTCTGACCTCCCACTGCACTCTTCTTGGGGTGAGAGGGGGGGGGGGGGAGGGGCCCCTTCCCCCTCACCACACCTCCACTGCACTTGCCCATATTGTACTGCCGTCCATCCCCCTCTACCTCCCCCCCGCTACTTGTGTATCTATCCCCATTGGCACTCACCCATCCTGCGACTTGAATGACAGAAAGGAAAGTACCCTGCTACTCGTAACTTCAACCCTCCTCTGCACTCCTCCTCTTAGTTTTGTCCTTCTCTACCGTCCCGCTTCTGGTTGTGCCTTCTCTCCACACACTTGCGTAGACTCGAAGCCTGACTGGAAGGGAAACGCCCAAGGGAGTAAATTGTCCACCACATCAGGTATGATGAGATGCAAATGGAAGACACACACACAGAGAGAGAGAGAGAGAGAGAGAGAGAGAGAGAGAGAGAGAGAGAGAGAGAGAGAGAGAGAGAGAGAGAGAGAGAGAGAGAGAGAGAGAGAGAGGGGGGGGGGGGAGGGAGAGAGAGAGAGCCTCGGATGTTTGTCTACGTGGCCGCTTTCTTAGCAGCTTTGGCAGCAAGGCGGTTGTGACGGAGGATCTCGTCGACCTCGTCCTGTCGAGCGCGGGCGCGATCGGCCCGGCCTCCAGGTTCATACTCGATGGTCTTCGCCTTCTTTGGCGCAATTGGGATGCGAGGCTCGATGACGCCCCGCTTCTGCAGCGCCAGGAAGCGGCTTTTCGCCAGCGTTGTGCAGGCCCTCAACCTCCTCAGGGAGCCCTCCACCTCTTCAGTCAGCAGCACCTGCATAACAGACACGCCCCTGTGCTGAGTCACTCCAATAGTCTAGTCTCTGTTGTTTGATTGTGGCTAATGTTACCTCAACTTTGATGGTTGACCACAAAGATTTACGGTAGCCTGTAGTAATGCCTTATAGTAACTATCTTACACCAATCGCGTACTTGCCATAAATGGTTTCTGGCGTAAAAATACTCGGTCGTTGTCGCCTGTTGCCACTAATGGTATTCAGGCATAAATATTCACTCATGCTCGCCTATCTGCCATGAATGGTTTCCTTGGCATACATAGTCAATTTTGGTCAGCTGCGGCCCTTTAATGGTTTACATGCATTACGAGTCTTGAATGCATTACTAGTCGCTCATGGTACCCTACTGCCATTGATCGTTCACTGACGCCAACAATGAAAAAGGACGGAGCCTATCCTTCCACAAATATTCTTTCCCTACCTCTGAGAGTCTTAACATTGTTCGACAAACCCTCAAATCGATCTTTTGCATACATTCGCATACCTGGATGGGTTCGGGCTTGAAGATGTGCTTGCCAAGACGGGGGGGCCGCTGCGTCAGGCGCTCCAGCTTATTCAACTTCTTGCGCAGCAGCAAGGCTTCCTTCTCCGCGTCTTCCACAGCCATCTCTGCCGTCAACTAGTCCAGCACCAACAGCCTCACCACGCCTTAAACCATTGTGCCATACTCATTGGTCGCTGAACTGCTACACCTTGGGTCATCCCGGCCTTCAACCGGTACAGCACCAGCAGCCAAACCACGCCTTCAACCAATCTGCCTTGCTTATTAATCACTTGCTGTACCATAGTCATCTCGGCCTTATGAAACCTCTGACAAAAATCAACAGAAAGGCAGCATTCACTAGCCCCAGCATCGGTCTCTCATAGGCAGGAAGCAGGCAACAGTTCACGCACCTGCTTTAAATGGTCGATATCCCGTCTTTGCTTTTTAAGGGCTTTGCGCTCTGCTGCCTCCTGCTCAGCCGCTCGCCGCCTCTCCTCTCTGTTCCTGTCTGCCTGAAGCTTTCTTCGCAGCTCTTTCTTACCACCTTTTGCCTGGGCATCGTCGTTGCTGCCATCCGCCTGCTCATCTTCCTGCCCCTCTTCCTCATCGGGTTCTGCATCCACCTGTACACACAATTGCTACTTTTACCTTATGCATATCTTCAACTATATCATCCTCATCAGGTCCCGTACCACCAGATACATACAAACGTACGGAACCACGCCCTCTACCATCCATTTCTCCTCCAGCCTTTCTCCTTCATCCCTTCATGTCCGCTTCCAACAGCCTTGGCACTACCGTCCCTTCTATCAGCCAGCTCTTACGCACACCCCCGGCGGCCCCCCCTCTCTCCCTCTCGCTCCCCCCCACCCATTCCTTTCCCCTTCCCAGACACCCACAGACACACACACACACACACACACACACACACACACACACACACACGCACACACACACACACACACACACACACACACACACACACACACACACACACACACACACACACACACACACACATGCGTGCAGTGGTTGGGGACAGGAGCGGCCAGAAGGATGACAAAGAGAGGTGGCATGCATGTGCGGGCCAACGACACCTGGAGGAGCTCCAACTCGTCAAGGTCGTCATAGTTTATCCGACCCGGGAAAGAGGCGGTTAGGCGGTGGAGACCCGCCATCTCCCGATCCAGGGCCTTTCGGACCTCAGCTGCCACAGCCACAGCCAGCGCCTCCTGATGGTTGTCAGGGTCAGGGTTGTAGGAGCATCCCGGCCCATCGATCTCCACTGCCGGTACAGGATTGTACTTCATCCTGTGGTACGGCCTGTGGTGCGGGCCGGGCTTGGCCGGCTTCAGGTCCTCTGCACACCCCAGTGTAGACAACCTTGGCTTCAATGCAAGTCCTTCAGCTGCCCCACTCAGCGCTCTGCCATGCGTGCAGAGCACTTGATGTCCACAACCTGAGGGAAGTCTCCAGAAGCCCACTTTCACCTGCCCCGCTGTATGCTGGAAGACAGACACACAAGCATAGGGATCAACTGAAACACAATGACGACAATGACACAACGACAAAGGCAACAAGAGCGGCAGCAGCAGCAGGAGTGGAGCAGCAGCAGCAGCAGCAGCAGTATCGAAGAACAACCACAACCACCACGCCAATTACAGAACAGAAAGGCATTCCTCAACAGGGTACTGGCTGATGCCAATCAAGTCAGTCAGAAATGAGTGACAGCCATTGACGTGATCCTACAGAGAACTTAGTACTCAAAACCAGAAAAGAATTCATAGTGAAAAACACCTTTCTGAAGACAGTGCCCCTCATACAAAAATCAAAACAACACTTACACAGTCAGACGGACAGGCAGTTAATCGAGCAAAATTCTTGGAACAGGGCAGTGATCCACCTTCCACAAAGGTTCCCTTCCCCAGGAAATTCAAATTGTCATCCTCCCACACGTCCTGCAATCTACGTTTCTTTTGCGGGAGCGACTGAGGTACCGCAACTACCAGAGCCCCTGCCTGGGAGCTCCCCTTCTGCTTGTTCATAGCAACAGGGTTCTTTGGCTTCCTCTTGCCAGGTTTGGCAACGGGAATTGTATTCTGAGGCTGAGATAAAATGACTTGGCTGCGGAGGGGCTTCTTTTCTTTCCTCCGCTTGCTGACAGGTATGGGCTTGCCTGCCTCATTCTCCCCACCTTCCTGTCCAAGCAAAATGGATATGCTCCATGCATTAGTAAGAACCATGAAAAAATTTATAGGCTCCTTTTCAGAGATACTTGAACAAGTGCAGTTTTGAGAAGACGTAGTGCAAAACCCTCATCCCCCCCACCCCCTTCTGCAAGTAATAAACAGCCAGATATCTGCTGTTAAATCTGGTCCACAGAGTTCCTCGGCTTGTTGTCCATACTGGATTGCTGCAGTGCATGCACAAGATGCCAACCTAGAGTCCCTTTACTTCACAGCCACTTTGCGGTATAAGCCAGGGGACGAGCCCAAACACACCTTGTCTAGAAAAAATAGCTGATCGTTGGTCAAGTGCCCAACAACAAGCCCTTGTCTCTCCAGCCGCGACTGTTCTGCATGTGTATCCTCCTCCTGCATTCAATGAAGAACATAATAAATTCCACGATCTCCATATCCTTCTACACACCAACACGAATTGCTGGCGAAAATCACTATGCTCCCTCTAGATCATAAATGTGTGATACTATCGCAAACTTCGGAAGGGAGCTAAACCGGCAGCCCAAATCCGGACCAAGGCTAAAATGGTTGTCAACCAACAACTTCTCCACGAAAGAGGTGCCTAGAGCGGAGCTCAAAGCTAGACCATGAGATAAAACGGTGAGATCCATGAGCCTATTGGCAGTCAATACATAAGAGAGAACATTCAGGAAGTAATTATGAGCCGCCAGTTGTGTCCACCTGTGTGGTATCTATGTTCCGCCGCCATGCCTTCTTCCCTTTCCTTGATCCCTTGGAGACCACCATCTCGCAATATGTTTTGTTATTAAGTACTCAAAAGCACATAGGCAGAAGCACAAAACAACGGCCAATCTGTTTTATGGCGGCCCTGAATTTCTGCGTGATCCGCCTCAGAAATAACAATTCCGCAGCGCTAATTTACAATCATTCACTTGGCAATAAACCAAAGGTTCTGCCAGCAATGTCCACGTAAACTGCTTTCAAGGATGGGCTTCTTCTTTTCGTCCAGCCAGGACTCAGGAAAAGGAAGGAAAAAGGAAGATTGTACTGGATAGTAGCGTACGGCAAGTCGGCAAGGCTCCATGCCTTCGCCGGACCTCCAATCCGATGGGTTCGATTACCAACAGCCATGTGAATCGGGTGACCCCGACTCGGGTGACCGGAGTTAAGTATTTTTCTCGTTTGGGTGACCCCACAACCGGCATTTAGGCACAAGGGAATACAAGCAAGCAGACTATATGTCATCGATATACTGTTGATCAATCTATATAACTTGCATTGAACGTCTGGTTTTCCTTTTTGCTGCTATCGTTGAGAGTCCATCCTGATGCCCGGACCTGGACAAGGGGTGTGGAGTGTTTGCTTAGAGAATTGTCAGAGGCGTCACAGCATGCTGTCTTCTTAAGTGTATGAGAAAGTATTAAGACGTGTAGGAAATATTTGGTTAAGAAGCACCAAGGCTTGATTTTCCAGAGGATGTGTTAGTTACGGAAACAGGTCGCCTAGCTTGAGTAGATTGGCGATCCTCGCAGACACAATCGGTGCGGGTCCTGCTGTTGCACCATGCCTGACAAGATAGACAACTCAAAGTATAGGTTTGATCTGTATTTGAGGTTCCAGTTCCATCGCTACGTGACTCCTGCTCAATCTTCCACGTCGGCGCTGGGGTAGGGCGAACTTCATTAACCCAGAGCTTGTGGTTGCACCGCCTTTCTCCATAGAGTACCTTGTGTTAGAATTTTAATGTTACTTTGGTTCTTCGTCCATCTGACTTTGGGTGGATTGCGACAGGTACTTTGTGGTGGACTAGAAGAATGAGAAGCTCGACCGTCTATATGTGCACCAGATAGGACATGGACACCGCATACTACAAGTTGAAGTGTACCATGTGACAGAACGTGGCATCTGAGGGTGCAGACATGGGGTCTGCAACCATGCAAAGGGAGAAGCAGGTTCCTGCCTGATTTCCAAATGCAGTCATGGCAGGTACGACCGATAGATCGGGCACCTAATTCATTTGCCCAGGGAGTCTTAGAAAGGCTGCCTTCAATCATGTAAGTTGACAAGAGGGCTCTGTCTGCCCAGCTGCCATCAGACTTCATGGGTGGGGGTTCTCCTGCCCTAAAGCATTCAGGTAGTTATGGAAGACCTTACTTGATAGGACAAGCAGAGGCTGGTTGGGGCTGGTAGATGCTCTGGATAGGTAAGAACTAAGGAGAAACATCAAAAGCCAAGATCA
>KV908411.1:256365-273865 GCA_002005505.1 Botryococcus braunii
CCTGGACGGTACATTTACATGGGTGACCAATGGGAGACTGAGAATCTTGGTTCCTCAAGGTATTTCTCCTGTCCATGATGGTGCTGCTCAAGGGGCCTTGTTCTACTTATTGCTGTTCGGGAGGTGGAAGAGAGGGAGAGTGGGAGGGAGGGGAGGGAGAGGGAGAGGGGGGGGGGAGGGAGGAAGGGAGGGAGGGGGAGAGAGAGAGGGAGGGGGGGAGGGAGGGGGGGGAGGGGGAGGGAGGGAGGGAGGGAGGGAGGGAGGGGGGAGGAGGGAGAGAGAGAGAGAGAGAGAGAGAGAGAGAGAGAGAGAGAGAGAGAGAGAGAGAGAGAGAGAGAAGAGAGAGAGAGAGAGAGAGAGAGAGAGAGAGAGAGAGAGAGAGAGAGAGAGAGAGAGAGAGAGAGAGAGAGAGAGAGAGAGAGAGAGAGAAGGAGAGAGAGAGAGAGAGAGAGAGAGAGAGAGAAGAGAGAGAGAATGGTAGACGGTTGGAACGCTTTTACATCTAGAAGCGGAGCGGTTCCATTCCCTTTCTCGTTTTTTTTTTCGAAACTTGTGTTTAGCAGAAGAGAAAGTGGGGTTCGCCCTCCTCTCACCTCCCCAAGGAACAGCTGGAGAGGGGAGGTGACCCCTCTTACATCGTTCGATGTTAGGCCGAGGACGGCTAGCGAGCCCCCTCTGACATCGATTGATGTTACGCCGGGCGGCCAGCGAGCCCCTCTTACATCGTTCGATGTTACGCCGCCCTTGCCATCTGAGGGGCTCGCTCCCCTAACATCAGAGATGTAAACCTGTGAGAGAGAGAGAGAGAGAGAGAGAGAGAGAAGAGAGAGAGAGAGAGAGAGAGAGAGAGAGAGAGAGAGAGAGAGAGAGAGGAGAGAGAGAGAGAGAGAGAGAGAGAGAGAGAGAGAGAGAGAGAGAGAGAGAGAGAGAGAGAGAGAGAGAGAGAGAGAGAGAGAGAGAGAGAGAGAGAGAGAGAGAGAGAGAGAGAGAGAGAGAGAGAGAGAGAGAGAGAGAGAGAGAGAGAGGAGAGAGAGAGAGAGAGAGAGAGAGAGAGAGAGAGAGAGAGAGAGAGAGAGAGAGAGAGAGAGAGAGAGAGAAGAGAGAGAAGAGAGAGAGAGAGAGAGAGAGAGAGAAGAGAGAAGAAGAGAGAAAAAAAAAAAAAAAAAAAAAAAAAAAAAAAAAAAAAAGAGAGAAAGAGAGAGAGACACACACAGACAGACAGACAGACAGACAGAGACACAGACACAGACAGACACAGACACAGACACAGACACAGACACAGACACAGACAGACAGAGAGGGGGGGGGGGTTCCTGGGGGCGGAACACTTGTGGGGGTGCGCAGCAATGCACCCAGCCCCATGGACTCACGTACCACGCCCCGCACCTCCCTCCCTCATACACACACAGATGAGAGAGAGCGGAGGGGTGTCATGTGTGGGAGAAAGAGTTGAAAGAACTGAGACGCAGATTATGTATGTCTAAGGTGTTGAGACCAAGCCTTTGTGGGGGATATCTGGGTAATCTCGTGGTCATGCTGGGGTCCCGAACCTGCGCAGGGCTGCCTGTCATTCCTCTGCACACTTGCGACACCCCAGTCTCGTCATTTAACAGCCAGACCTTACTAGCACTGACTTAGGAAAACGAACGTTGGTAGCACACGACTATCACTGATACAGGAAAAGGAAGATGACCCGCAGCTTACCAGCACGGATACAGGAAAAGGCAGATCACCAGCACCCTGCTAGCTTACATTTAGGGAAAAGAAAAAAAGATTACCAGCACCTTTCCAGCACCTTGCTAGCTCGGATTTAGGATTTATGGTGTGCGTGTCTTTTGCTCTAAGCTTAAAACCAGATCTAGACAATTCCGGGGGGGGGGGGGGGGGCAGGTACATCTGGTTACCGATGTGGGTAGTGGAGACGCCGTCGGGAGCGCCCCCCAAGCCTCTGGCGCTGAGTGGGAGCGCAGTGCAGCAGACGCACTACCTCAAGCGCTTCGGCATCGACATCAGCCGCGCCTCCCTGAAGCCGCCTCCGGTGGACGTGCTGCTGCGCTGGTTCACGCGTTGGCACATGGCCGACCTCCACTTGGCTCCCCGCAGCCGTTGGGCGCCCATGGACGCCCGATAGCGCTCCCGCGCCCCCTCCCACCCGCACTCCCGAACAACAGTTGATAGCTCCTACGCCCTTCCCCACCGGCTCCGAAACAACAGTTTTGATAGCTTCAGCTCCCGTGCTCTTCCCAGCCCCCTCCCACACATCAGTTGATAGCTCCCCACACCCTTCCCCACCCCCCTCCCAAACATCAGTTGATAGCTCTCTCAAACCGTTCTCCCCCCCCCCCCCCCGCCCCCCTACCCCTCGTTTCTCCCAAAAAATGGTTCACAGCTCTCAAGCCGTTCCCAGCCGCTTCTCAACGGCTCGAAAGCAAGACGAGGCGAGCCGTTTTAGAGCTCGCTCGGCGTCTAGGGAGCCGGAGGGGGAGCTGGAGGAGGGAAAACAGATTAGGGATAGATCGATCCAAACATCGGGGTTGCTGTTTGATTCTAGGGGATTGGGGATAAGGGCTCACTACTGTTATGCCGGTACATTTGTTTTTTGTCTCCAGTGTTTTAAGGGGATTACTTCGTTTCGGTCCTGGCGGTGGGAAAGATATCGACTGACCTTAAACGTGAAGTTATTAAATGTTTTACGCCATGGTAGTTCTTGTAGCTTATGGTATTACTACCATAAGCAACCTATATAATTACTTGGAGGTTAATTTGCATGGTTTATCTTGCCGAGGGGTAAGGCGAGGAGGAGGGGAGCGATCATGTGGAAATGTACATCTCCAGCAGATCTGAGCGCCGGCTTGCTTCCCAGACAGTTGTAGAGCAGTGTGCCCCATGGTTGAAGAATCAATAATGTGAAGGGGCACGAAGTGTCGGCAAGCTTGGTCTGACGCCTTAAGGTCTGAGATCAGAGGTACGAAGGTCCAGCTAAAGCCTTGAATGGAGGTTCATGCGGTACCAGCGGTACACCCGCGTTTCAAGCGGTACACCCTTTCAAGCCCGACGATAGCGAAATAGGGTTTTGAAAAACCACAGGGTCAAATTGTGAAGCTCTAGAGCTTCACATTTGAGCTTATCTCAGATCTAAGATAAGCTCATGTGGTCCTGAAGGACAAGTGCGTGTGTTTTTGCTCACGTGTTTCTAAAGCTCTGAGCTTAGGCATACTCAAAGTATACCCTTAAGCTCTGAATTTAGGCATGCTTAAAGTATACCCTAAAGCTTTATGCAGCCAACAGCCAAGCATGCAACATAAGCATGGTTGGTTATATTGCAGAAGCAACAGTGAGCATTAATGCTCATCGCTGGATCTGAAGGATGGAGTCGAGAATGAGGAGCCGTTAATATGGTATGCTCATGGGCTCCTGTAGGAACTACTGGAAGTGTCTTCAAGCCCTGAGGAAGGCAGTCCGTGAAATGGGCGGACCAAGGATGGATGTGTAGGATCCCTCCCCATATGGGTCCATCCTGGGGGCAGTTTATATCAGCGCAAACACGTAGTGGAGAGATTGCCGGAGCTTAGGGAGACACATGGCACGGTCCATGTTGCCAAGTCTTCCCGCCGGGGTGTTTCCCAGACAAGCGCAGCAGTCATACGCGAGCAGCTCTGTTCATGTACGTACGTGTCCGTGTATGAGTACGTGGCTTAAATTTATGGGCAGGTGGCCCTCATTTGTACCAGCAGGTGCAAATGTTTAGCAGGACGCATACCCCAATTTCTTGTACTCTGGATTACCATGTGCAGAAGGGGGCCATCGAAATGTGGAATGTGTGCAGTGTAGACAGTGGCGGCAGGCAAGGGGCCCCGGGTGACGGGATCCAA
The DNA here is from genome assembly GCA_002005505.1 of Botryococcus braunii. Classification (NCBI taxonomy): domain Eukaryota; kingdom Viridiplantae; phylum Chlorophyta; class Trebouxiophyceae; genus Botryococcus; species Botryococcus braunii. The sequence continues at coordinate 260,238 of KV908411.1, forward strand.
GGGGTGGCAATCCAAGGAGTGACAGAAATGAAGGGGGGGGGGTGGGAATCCCAGGAGCGACGGGATCCAAGCGGGGGGAACTTAACGGGTGAACGGATTTAAGGGACAGGTATTCAAGGGGTAATGGGATCAGAATATTTGTAAATGTCAGAGTCTGGCAAATGGCATCAAGTGGTGTGAATCAATCCGCATACTGCTCGGTTACCGGCTGTCCATGGCGTATCTTTCTAAACGGGAGCTGGATATCCCAGCGATGGCCCATCGCAAATGGTGCTAGTCCAGCTTTGTGCTGGAGTGTGCGCCATTGATATTATTAAGGAGTCGCAACTCCTGGCCTACTGCTGACGCCTGTTAGAGTTGTCGGTAAGCGGATGCTGAGGTTTGCGTGGGTACTGGAGAATGTCAAGAGTTCTTGAAGGAAGAGCTTGTAGTAGCAAATAGCTGATAATTTCCTTCTATGATTTTTCCTATAAGGAATTAGCATGGGAATGCCGTGGGCTGCCAGTCATGGGGAGGCAGTCGACGTCAGAAATGGGTTTCTAGATCCGAACCTGGACCTTGATCAAGTGCTTGTTCAAGAAGGGAATGCCTGTGTATCCCTGACGTAAAACTTTGCACTTTGGGTGCAACTTGTTGTGTCAGGTGACAGTGCAGATTCTGACGGCTCGTGGGACTCTGCACCTTGGGGTGCACCTCGTTGGAGTCACGTGTTGGGGCATTCAAGGCCTTGTAGGTCAATGGGCTAGCGTTGCCCCCGCAGGTGTTCCGAAGTCCTGCTGTTTCAAATTTTCTTCCACACAAGCAAATTGATGCGCTCGCGGTGGCCCCGCGGTGAACGTTGACAGCAGAGCATTTGATATTTGGATGTCAATGGAGGTTACCTGATTTTCTTGCTAGCACAGCCCGCGGGTTAGGATGTGCTTGACTCGAGCAGGCGTGTGGTGCACCACAGCTATGGTTACGTGACTCTGGGCAAATGATACTACGGTTATGTGACTCATACAGGCTCCCGGTCGGGGGGGGGGGGGGGGTGGCGCTTAATTGATCATCACCGTGCACGTGCATGCAGCCAAATGCTCATGCAGCATTGGCAGGGCCAAGCTGTGTATGACCCCAAGCGGCTGCTCTAGGGAGAAGAGTCCCATTTGATATACTTCTGAACCACAGAAAGCCATCGAGCCTAGTGACGTGATGCGGGATGCCTGCAAGCCCCCGGGGCCGCTCCGTTCAAGACACACGTATGATAATAGGCTATTTGCTAGCCTTAAGGCAACAGCTATCGCGTCAGTCTTTAGGAAATGCCTTCACCACATGAGAGCAACATTCATGAGGTTGACCAATACGATGTTAATCTTGCAGCGCGCATCGATGGCTATGATGTGAATTGTGCGTTGGCTGATATTAGCTAACGCGCATCACGCATCGATGGCGATACACCTAAAGGGGATTCGGTGTCCATAGCTATAGCCTCGTGTCTCAAAAGTCAACGTTTTGCTGCCAGCCCACACAGTATTGGCGCAGCCAAACTGAGCCTGTAGAACTCAGTTCTGAAATCAATTTTTTGAACCACGCGTTTATAATATAGTTTTGGAGGCAACCAGCCTGGATAGGAGTTTTGCGTCCGTCTCTTTTTTCTGGCACCCAGCTGGTGATCACCCCGCCGGCGACTCTGTGAGTCCTGTTTGTTCACCCCCTCCGATGAGTGCGGGCTTGCAAAAACTCCGATTCAGACAGTGACCAACATGAACTCCTGTCAAATCTTGGCAGGCAGTAACCATTTCAGAAAGCAGTACACGTTTAATTTTGACAGCGAGTGCTACAGCGGACGAGAATGCCAGGGTCCTAGGCAAGTCTTGCTTGACGCGTGTGGGTGGTGCCCACGTGAATATCACGCATGGGAACCAGACAGTCCAGTTGTTACCACTTCATATAGTTGCGATCAGTTGCGCGCAATTTTCTGGCCTGCATTCAGAGAAAAGGTGAACTGATTTTGCATCTGTTTGGCAGCCTGGAGGAGACAAACGCAGTGATTGGCTTTTTTAGTTCACTGTTTACGATACCGTAGTGGTTCACCTGCGCACGGATCCAGTCCTGAGGGACGCAGGGTTCAGTCGAAATATTTATTAATAAGGAAGATATGAATGAAGTACACTGCAGATGGGTAGGGCTGGACAAGTACAGCAGAGGAAGGCGAGGCTTCAGATATGCACGGGCCGCAGGAAGAAAGGGTGGGAGGGAAAAAGGAAGGAAGGAAGGAGAGTAGGGAAGCGGGGACTGCAGTCCAGGTCCTGCTGTTTGGGGTTTAGGCAATGACCGAATTTCTAGCGGGAAGCTATCTGATGTATGGTAGCGGGGAAGGTGTCGAACGGCCTTTTTACAATCATTGATCTTGTTTTGGGTAGGATTGAAGGCGACGACAGCCGTTTCTATGATCAAACGAGCTGATGAATGGTAATGTGACGTGCTTCACTTTGAAGTCTACGTGGCAATGTTGAAGGTGATTGGCAATTTTATGCTCAATTGATCTTGTGTAAGGTAGGGTTGAAGATGACGGCGGAAGGCAGTTTTGCCAACAAACGGTTTATGTAATGACTTGTACTGGCACAATTATATAATTATATCCATACATGGAGTGGTGTTTACAAAGCAGGCCCATGAGAGGCTCGGCCTCTCCCGGGATGTCCATACCTAGACCCTAGACCCTAGACCTAGCTAGATCGGGATCCCTAGACCTAGATTCAAACATCCACCTCCCCTGGACGGAGGCTCATAATTGGGGCGCTCGTTATGGCTCATAACTTCGTACGCTTCAGAACCCGTAGGCTTCAGAACGTTCTCAGAAGGCAACAGACAGACACACAGAGGGAGCGCGCATCCACCTTTTGTGGCCGTTTTGGAAGGATATCCGTACAAATGCACATGTGGGGGTCCCAGGGACTTCCACATTTGGCTCATCCCTTTCACGTAAATGCGCATAAGCGACTGCAAATGGAGTGCACAAGTGTCATTTGCCAGTCTACAAATACGTGAGGCCAACAAGGATTAGGCTCGGGGGGAGATCTGGCCATCATCGGCCGGCATCACTTTATTTGCAATGCCTCAACGCTGTCCGCATCACATGTCTGCAACGCAGAATCCACAGGAACTGGAGCTCCCGCCTTAAGGCCAAGCTTGGTCCATGTCTGCAAAAACGTCGGCTTGCAGCTGGCCAAGCACGTCCGCATTCAGAACTGCACCGTTCGTTTCTTGCCTTTCCTTTCCTTCCCTTCCCTCCTTTCCCTTCCCTTCCCTTCCCTTTCCTTTCCCCATGGGACGAACGCCACAAACCTTGCGTGGACAATGCCGGCTCGCCTTTCTCAGTGCCGCCAACCTTCCGCATTCCGTGCTGGGTGGGGCTGCCACGTGTACTGCTCAGGATAAGCAGACCCACCATGCCATCTTGCGGCCAGTGCCGCCTTACAATTGGAATTCCAGGTATTTTAATTTCGAAACATGAGGGGCGTTTGCATTCGGATGCCTTGGAACTCGAATTCTAACATACAGCGGATTCTCTGTAAACTTGGCAAGCCCACCGTCGCAAGAGCCTTTGATTCTTCTTCCTTCCTCCTCCTCCTCCTCCTCCTCCTCCTCCTCCTCCACCTCTACCACCACCACCACCACCACCACCTCCTCCTCCTCCTCCTTTACCACCTCCTCCTCCTCCTCCTCCTCCTCCTCCTCCTCCTCCTCCTCCTCCTCCTTTGCTGATGTTACGTAGATGACCTACAGACGTCCTGCAGGGCTGTAGGCTGTAGGCAGGCAGGCTGTAGGACAGCTGCATGCACAGTTCCCACACGACAGTATCCTGCACGTGCACGCTCATCCAGTCCACTCCGTGACTAGCCGCTCTGTCAGTCCCAAAACATGCATGCAGGCTGTGACATTTGGGATTTCAAATGTAAATGAGTGACACACCAGGTATTTCTGATTGATACCATGCGTTCAGGATGCTGTGAATTAGCGGTGCAAGGCCCCGGGTCTGGAAGCCTGTACCAAACCTGTCCTAATCGTACTACTTTCCATCTGCTTAATTATTAAGACTCGGCTAGATCCTCCGTCGTCTAGTGCCGGACTTTGCAATATTTTCGGATACTTTGTTGCAACTGCATAGCGTCCTCCAAGTGTTTTCGCATACTTTTTGCAACTGCATAGCGTCCTCCAACTAATCCCGGAATTAAATGTAAGTTGTTATGCATTCTTCTGTGGAAGGCAGGAAGAATTACATCTGTCCAGCCCACTGTGGACTTAAGCTACGTGGGATTCTAGCTATGTTTTGGAGGGCCTCTAGCGGCGGGCAGAACAGAACTTCTTTTCTGTCATATTAGGTCCTGGCATTGCAGACTCTCCGCATATAAGCTAAGCTGCTATGCCTGGTCATGGTAACTAGGAAGTCAACTTCTACGTAGAGGTGTACCTCACTTAGCAAGCTGCCATGCCTTGTAAGTTCCAAGTCAACTTCCATGTAGAGGTGTACCTCACTTGGCAGTGTTGAGTCAGTTTTGGAGTGATTAGACACAATTTGCTCTGTTTTGCTGCGGTCTTGCATGCACCCACGATACCACCGCAGAGGAAGGACATGTACGCCGAACCCAGCCACGTCCTCTGTTTAAAGTAAAAGTGACCATATCAGTCTCAGGCCCCCGGTGCTAGTATTTCCTTCCTTGCTGCTAGTGGACGCAGTAGTTACCTGGACCGGCAATTACTTCCGCTTTGAAAGACCCATTGTTGACAGCCACCCATAGAAAATGAAGATCCACCCGTGGGGGGTACTGCAGGAGCTGCCCGGTTATTAATCGCCCCCAGTATGAAAGCTTAGAGAACAGCTTCAGGCTTGCCTGCCGCCCTTTGGAATGCTTGTCAGCTTCATCACCGGCACCACTGTACGCGCAATGCGCCATGCAAATTTGGCCTCCAGTTCCGCTTAGACCAATGGATGTTCTGGATGTTTTGGATGTAATCTTCCTTCTTCTTCTTCCAGTTGGCACGACTTGCCCCAGATCACGATCCGGTACATCCGCTTCTTGTACTCCAGGTGTTGCCGGTAAAAGGGCAGATATGCGCTAAAGAATGGAGCTTAGCAAGAAACCCTTAATTATACTTATCTGATTTTGGTCCCAGGTGTGATATGCTGTGTTTTACGGGTGGGTCCTACTGCAGGTTTCCGTTCTCAGTCACCTGCTACTGGACGAGCCCTACTCGCACAGTTGTCTCCGGTTCTTTTGTTTGGGGCTGAACTGACACTTATCCAAATTATGGATATCCCGAATAAGTGTTTTGCCCAGTCCCCATGGCACAGGCAGCCGCAATCATAACAATGGTCAGCCTTGGAATGTGGTCGCATGTGGCAGGTGCTTCAACCTTTGGAAGCAAGCAATTTTGCAATCACGTTAGCGAAGAAATTAATCAATTCAATTCAATCTGATAGGAATTAAATTGGAATAGACCTATCCCAAACGGTCCTTGTACCGTGCATTCTTACCCTTTGGGTGAGGCAGACTTCCTGGCACAGGTGTAGGAGAAATTCCCACGTCAGGCACCCTCCTTGTACAGACTGCAAGCACTGCCAGGCTGGACCGGGCGGCTGACAGTGGGACGAGAGTTAGGCTTACGCTGCAGGGCGTCAAGCCCACCACAGTCTCTTACTCAGGCGAAGCACCAGGCCGTCAAGCATTGGTAAGTGGTCTCATCATTCCTCATACATCATACATTATGTCCATAGAGAGCGCTTTACTCGCTGGGCTCTGTATGACTTGTCTGAGAGCTTGTATTGCTTCACTGTGATTGCCGAGCATACAACTTCTGCCAGGGAACCACTTATCCCACACCTCAAGACAAGGCAAGCTGTGCATGATGAGATAGAAATGTAGGCTTGACGATCCAGGGAGCCATGGCTGGAAGTTCTATGTCTGGTGATCTGGGGAGCCTCGCCTGCTGAAAATAAAGAGCTATGCTTGATAATCTGGGTAGTACTGCCTGATGTGATGAGGAGATATACATGATGATTTTTGGGGCGGTGCCTGAGGAATATACCGCTATGCATCATGCATGATGATAATGGGAGCCGTGCCTGAAAACTCCAATAGCAATGCCTTATGATCTGGGGAGCCGTGCAAAATGGGATAGAAGGACCATGCCCGACTGGATAAGGTGATATGCTTGATGGTCTGGGGAGCCACATGCATGCCTGGCAAGATGGTAAGCAATGCCTGTCAAGACACGGAGCTGTGCTTGATGATCTGGGGGAGTGATGCTTGAGGTGATGGAAAGCATCGATTTCTGATGTACAAAACTATGCCTGATCATCTGGGCAACCACACCGCTGAGATGGGGAGGGCGGGAGGCCAGGTGTCAACAAATGATCTGCTGGCCAAGAAGGACAGCCCCTGGCTGGGAGGACCTTTAGCCCTTGTTGTTGGGACCGCCCCAGATGGCTCACAGCAGGTGTGTTTGCTGTCTCCTCCCCCCCCCCCCCCCCCCCAAGGGCCCGCGGATGACTCCAGCAAGCGATTTTGCTGATCCCCCCCCAGATGGCGAGTGTGTGTGTGTGTGTGTGTGTGTGTGTGTGTGTGTGTGTGTGTGTGTGTGTGTGTGTGTGTGTGTGTGTGTGTACGTGTGTGCGTGCGTGTGTGTGTGTGTGTGTGTGTGTGTGTGTGTGTGTGTGTGTACGTGTGTGCGTGCGTGTGTGTGTGTGTGCGTGTGTATGTGTGCGTGCGCGCGTTTGCGTGCGCGCGTCCGTGCCGCCGAGGGCCTAAAAGCAGGTGTGTACATACCCACAGACCATGCAGGTGTGTCCCCCCTTTACATGCTTTGCCATGCTCTCGACACTTGGCTTGAAGGTCCTGTAGGCTCCCTTGGGGGTGGCCGTAGTTTGTAGCCCATCACCTCCAAAGGATATAAGAGGGTCGACGGAGAGTTTAACACCACCGTTGCAAAGGCGCTCTGGATACTTTCTCTTGACAGTGGCCAAAGTAGCCTTGCAGCCTCTCGACTCCAAGGTTGTGCCAACGGCAACAAGAGGACACAGCGCCGTATAGAGTTCTTTTTAGGCATTCTGGAAATCCTAGAGCCTCCCTTGAGAGTGGCCATAGTTAGCAGCCCATCATGCCACCTCCAAGGCTGTACAAGGGCCAACGGGGGAAACCTCTGAACCCCCTTTTCAAGCGCCCCAGATATTCCAGAAGCTTCCTTAAGGTTGGCAGTAGTTTGCAGCGCATGACAAAGCTCTTGAACCATCACCTCTGAGGCTTCGAAGAGGCTGATGGATACCCTCGCAAGGCGCTCCAGAAATCCTAGAGCCTATTTGAGGGTGGCTGTTGACTTGCAGCGCATCACCTCCAGGGCTGTAACAGTCCTCACCTCGGAGGCTTAGAAGATGCTGTTGGAGACGTTATGAATACGGTTCTAAGGAGCACTGGAGTTCCTAAAGCCTCTCTTGAGGGTGGTCATGGTTTGCAGCCCATCCCCTCAAAGGGTTTCAACGGGGCCGACGCGGAGTCTTATGTACCCTTGTTGGGACGTTCCTCGTGGGCTTAAATGTGAAAGTCCATAGAAATGTGGTGTGCTCGCTATGACTCTGGGCATGGCATGACTGGAGTAGGACTCTGTGGATTCACAAGTCTCCAGGCCCAGGGAACGAACATCACATTTAGGGTCAAAAAAAGGCCAAAGGACAGCTGTGCGATGTGGTGACCGGGGCCCCAGCATCCGTGCAACACTGAAGTCTATCACTGTACTGATAGACTCGCTTGTCCACACCACATGGCTTCCATGTGGTGCCATGTGCTCTAGGGCAGCGAGCAGCCCCGCCCCTTTTTGGCATCTCCCATAAAAGAGGGATGCCGTCAGAGCTTGCAGCCCGTGCTGGCCCAGCAGAGTATGTCCCAAGTCGGGCTAGCAAGTGCTGGAAGCTGCCAGGGGCCGAGGCGTGTGCTGAGGAGCTCTCAGGGATGTGACTTATTCAGTACAGGCTGTGGCCATAAAGATGTCTCATTTGCCTTTTTTTATTGTAACGATGTCTGAATTGCCTTTGTTGTGGCCACCATACCGAGAGAGACAGAGACGGACGGACGGTAGGAGAAAGGGGGGGAGGGACAAAAAGGTTTTTGGTTGTGACGAGCGAGGGGTGGAGGGCATGCAGAGCGTGTACCTAAAGATATCAGGGGCGCAAGAACTTGGCCAGGGGAGCGGAGCCGCTTATGATGGAGACCTCCTGAGGGATCCTCTGCAGCCCCGTAGCCAGGTAGCGGCCTCCCAGCTGGCTCCGCAAGGGACCGTGCTGACGCCTTCGACTCTGCGCTCAACCCTCCAGCTAACCAACCCCAATCTGTACCTCGACTTGGGCCCGGACTTTGCCATTTAAACACCAACTTAGCTATAGTTAAAACAGTAAAACAGCTGAACATGTGCTGAACAGAGGGGCACTGCAAGAGATGTTAAGCTGCTTCGGCTTGGGCTCCAGTGCGGTTGCTCAGACCGTGAAACTAGTTAGGTGGTGGCTTTCATTGTTACTAGCACAACTGCATTTGGAGTATCTGGGATGTCCTCTCGCGTCAGATTTGGGGAAACAGCGAGAAGCATGATGCAAGGTGGAATTGGCTTTGTTAAGGAACTTTGAAACACAATGAAGAATCACTGTGACAAAGACATTTTCGGGAAGTCTTCGTATTCCATTAATGCCATCCACAAAACAATTGGATGAAAGTAAGGATATGCTTGGCAAGATCTAAGCGAAAGGTAAAAATGTGCTTCAATTCATGTGATTCAGAAGACTTTGCAACCAAGAATGTGCGCAGGGGTCACGGTTCCGTAAGACATTACGCACAGTCTTTTGAGTTCAAGTTGACATGACATTTGCAACAGTCATGAAGAGGGACAAAGTTTTAGCAAGTATCCCTAAGGAAGCTTCCTATAGCTGGCTAACCTCATATGAGTGTTGAGGCTAAAGTACAGGCGAAACAATATTGGGAGCGCATATCAATCATATGCGCATTATACGCGTCGAATACTGCGATATAGTTACACCAAACCGTGGAGCTGCTTGTTTATATGCATACATACATGTAGCACGATTATGCCATACATTCTTGAGTGTCTTCAGGCCTATAGGTCTAGCGGAATAATGTATGACCAAACACTCATTCTCCACGCCTAGCTATATGATTACTCTACCAGTTCAGTTTGGAGTCTCTTGAGGCCTATCAGCCTAGCGGACTTACGCAAGACCGAAAATGTAATGCTTGAATCTTAGCTATATAATTACCCTGCCAGTAACCTGCAATAACCTGCATAACCGGGCTTGTTTTTCTGTACGTGCTCATTAATGCGCATTGGCTGCAATACCTATGTATGCAATGACAAGGGGCCGATGCCTGGTAGATAGACCACGATTTAACGTTTTGCATAGGTTGATGTATTCCTAAGCAGGCTTGGTATGACCTGTCACAATAACTCTGCCAGTTTAATAACCCGCAAAACCGGGCTTGTGCACACATGGCTCTGTACGTGCCCATTAACTTTAAAAGGCATTAATGCGCATTGGCTGCAATGCCTAACTATGCAGTGGTACATGGACCACGATTACACTATTTGCATATGAAAAGTTGATGTATTCCTAAACAGGCTTGTTTTGACGTTTTGCTCGAGTCATGCTTTATTTTTATGCAATGTATATATGATGTGCTGATGTGATGATATGATGCAACATGATCATGCAAGGTGTTTACACATGTCGCAGATTAATTTCAAAACAACTGTTAGCCACGATAACATGGTAAATACTAAAAATGCAACACGGTGCCCACATGAGGACTATCTAGTATTAGTTTTGCATGGTGTTTCAGGGCATTAATCACTGGCCCCTGGCAGGAGTCCATAAATGAGCACCCGATCTCCGCATCCTAGATATAGCCTGCCGCCAGCAATGGTGGGCAACTGGAATTTCACGACGCCACCACTGGAGCTGGGGCTTCCCCCACACAACAGGGTGTTGTTGCTGGAAAACAGGAGGCGGAGGCTCATTGCATCCCATCCAAATAGGCTGGCTCTCTCGTCAATCTGGAACCCCCAGCAAAAGGGTTTTGACCTCTTGAAGGGATATTCTAACGCTCCTAGTGGTAACCAGGCCAATGTACATGGGAAATGAGCGTTCAAAAGACATATTGCGTTGCTGTAAAATACCGAAAGGGGGCCCAAAGATTGAAGAAGTGGTGATGCCATTGTCATTAGGCCCACATTGTGAAGGGATCCCGATCCGAACATGTACAGAACTACGGATCGTAACATAACTACTTGGCACGTGAACCGTCTTCAAACTTTCTTTGTGCTGCTGGTGTGAAGTTTTGCATGCTGGTGTAAGGCACTAGTGTACTACCAATGTGCAATCCTTCTGGGCATGCATGAAATCAAAAATATCAACCTTCTCATTATTTGCAGTTACATCCTAACTCACATCATACAGTATACAAACAGGCACTCCAGAAACTTGCGGGTTCATCTACACAGATGGCAATGCAATAGTTGGAGATCCCTCAGACCAACGACCTCCATGCTAGCTACCCACAATAGCTCCAAAAGGGTTCCGCATCGATGCGCAACCCTTTTGGAGCTATTTAGGGTAGCTAGTATGGAGGTCGTTGGTTGATATCACGCTCAATGCAATGCTGCGTTACGACCTGACGCAATGTCATGATGCTATGTGGGGGCTTATCTTTAATGACGAATACTACGCTACATTAAGAGGATGTTACGTAGGGACGACAACTTATAAGAAGGTGTGTTTGTAGCAGTGAATGCCAGGCCAAGGCCCGAAGGTGCACGGGATTCACCTCCCATAGTATTGCCTCTGTTGCTGTTGTAGAAGTGGCTTGAATAACTGGATTTGAGGCCCGTGCAGAAAATATCCCCACTCCAGTCAGTGGATCTTGGGTGGCTGTGTAGTTTGTTGACAACTTTCCTGTTGCGCTGTCCCACGCATACCTGTGCAAATGGACAGCGAGTCAGAAATACTCGTGAAAATGTTGATACCTCTATACGGCCACACGTACCACCATTTATTTTGGCCTCTACCGGGCCCCTCCCTCCCTTCCACCCCACGGCCCCTTAAGGAAAGCTCCCCATCTGATAGGAGCTATCGCTCCCTCCCTGAAATTTGGCCGGATGTCCAGAAATGAAGAGGGGGGTGGGGGGCGGGGGCTTCTCACGCCCTCCTGCAACCATAGCCGGATGTCCGAAAAGGAGGGGGAAAGGGGGGAGGGGACTGTGCCTTCCCCCTTTTCCATAAAGGCCCCTCCCCCTCCCACTCAAATTAACCCTGAACACCCATTGATGTGAAGCACAAACTCCAATTGGGGCCCTGCCACCAACACACCGCAGATTGGCCCGCCCAGGGCAGCAAAGCACACTGTACAGTGCGCGGGGAGGCCAACGTGGGAGGCTCAAGCATAGACACAAATGGCAATTCAAGCCCATCACCAACAAAGAGGTATGGACTGCAAAGCCTGGTCAGAAGCTCATGCACGGAGGAATGACACAAATTGTAAACTGGTACTCATCGTGATGAAGGGACACTAGATTGCCACGCAAGAAGGAAGCCCATGCAGTGAGCATAGGCGCCGATTGGATCGCAGTGATCATAGGCACCGATCGCGATTGGAAGTTGGATCTCATCCCCAACGAAGAGGTACTGATTGCTATGCAAATTTCGAAGTTCATGCAGTCAGCATAGGCACAGAATTGGACAGTAATTTGGTGTCAACACCAAGGAAGACATACAGATTGAAAAGCACAGTTGGAAGATTATGCATGGAGGTTAGACACAGGAATCGGAAATTAGTAGCCATCATCGAGCAAGATGGATCATGGTCTCCAGAGACAATGGATGCCGTGAATGAAGAGCCGACACGGTTACGAAATGAAGACATGCACAAGCTGTGCCTTGTGCGGGCGTGCGCGCGCGCGCGCGCGCGCGCGCGTGTGTGTGTGTGTGTGTGTGTGTGTGTGTGTGTGTGTGTGTGTGTGTGTGTGTGTGTGTGTGTGTGTGTGTGTGTGTGTGTGCGCATGTGTGTATTGTAAGTGGAGTGTTACCTGAATAACGATGGCTGTGCACGACGTCCACGCCAGAATACCTGTCCACCGTTTGCAGGCCAATAGGCGGGGCCAGAGTAGATTGTTTTTCCAGTCGGGTTATTGAATGTCATGTTTTCGAGAGGATTAATGACCTGTAGCAACCAGAAGAATGTCAGGGATGAAAGCATGACATAAGACATGAGTTGTCGCTAGCGCAGCATAGTGGAAAAGCTTAGCCTTCCACATGACAGACCAGACATCTAAGTCATATGGAGACATAATTGAAAGCAATGAACGACAAATATGCATGAACGCCAACATATTCAGAGTAAAATACTTTCTTTACTGGGAATCTGTTTCATGCGGCACTATTGCCATCGATGGCGGCTGCATGAATTCAAGGTATATGGTATATTGGTAGTAAACAATAGCAAGTATACGTGGCAATGACAAGCCTTGACCACCAAAAAAGGCATACTTGGAAGATGTTGGCATCCCGGGAGTTGGGGTCATAGCCTCCAAGGTTGGAAGCATCAGCAATGTACAGGGGTCCTTGCTTCCCACCCGTCATTATGTACTTGTCCTTTATGAGGATGGCACCGGAGGAGCCCAAGTCAAGGTCGACCTGAAATACACCATATACCTTCCACTGATATCTTTGTAAATGTTATCCTTGGAAGGTTTGCTTGTCTCTGGAGACAAGCAAAATTCTTCCCTGCCTTCCTGCATCATTATCCCATGTGTATGATGCCATACCTGTACTTGACATGATATCATTACATGCATACACTGAGCACCCCGGGGTCAGGTCAGGTACAGGGGCCCCTCCCAGCTTTGAAATATGCGTTCCTCCAAGGCCATTGCATGATATGCGTTTCTCCATGGCCATTACATGATATGCGTTTCTCCATGGCCATTACACGATATGCGTTCCTCCAAGGCCATTGCATGATATGCGTTTCTCCATGGCCATTTCATGATATGCGTTCCTCCATGGCCATTACATGATATGCTTTATGTGTTTGGGAACTGTGATGTGGACTTATTCCCCTCCCCCACTCACTACCTGCCTTCCCTGAACCGTTGTTATACCTACCAGAAGGCTAGCAAAGTATAAGTGCCACTCTTCTGGGAACCCAGCAACCCCTGAGTATGCTTATGGATCTGTACAACCCTTCTGGGGCCCCCATATTACACGATATTCAAAGTGCGTAGTGGGTACAAGCTATTCCAGAGTACAATACCTTGAAAATCTTGATCCCGGTCTTATTTTGCCAACCCTTTCTTTGCTTATTAACTCTGGATAGATGCTTGTGCATTGCATAATTGCATATGTGTTGCAATGACAATGCAAAAAATAGGAAGAGTCTTACGTTGTCCAGGTAAACCGCGTTGGACGGGATAAAGTAGTCCTGCACAGTAGAGAGGTCCAAGGGGAATCTAAGTATGGCATTCCCAAAAGCTCCATTTATTGGGTCCACTGGTCCGCGGCCTGTGCACATCGTTCTTAAGTTGTTAGGGTAATT
>KV908411.1:278865-316365 GCA_002005505.1 Botryococcus braunii
CCAGCATTTACCTAGGAGCTAGCCATTGTACTTATTCTTGAGATGAGTAAGGGCTGGTCTCTTGCTGGCGGATATGCGCACGTACGCATACATGCATGCAGTTGGAAGTACAAGAAATCATACTGTATATTGCATACAATACTCTCAAAAGTATTCGCTTTGAAAGGAAAGGAGATCCTCCTTATGCAGGTGCGAAGCAGGCCATAATCCCCTGCGCGGGACCCTTCGGACCATATTTTGGAAGTTGAAAGTGTTCAAAAGTACGGACAGGCTTACAGTAGCAGGATAAGTTAAATCTGGGCTGCATTGACCTAGATTCCTATCTAAACACTGGAGAGAGCAACAAGGGCAATTCCATGACTTTGTTCAAGCGATATTCTATGACTGGGGTCATAAGATATTCCATTATCAGTCATGACTGGGGTCATACATATACATGCATGATGTCTTGAAGGGGTTTCAGCACCTGCATCGAAAGCATAGACAGAATTGAACTCTGTGGCGATGACGACAAGTTTCTTGATCGTCCCATCAAGCATTCTCACTCCAGGCGCATAGAGTGGCTGAAAAGGCATCCCAATAGCCGTAAGTACTTCATCCCTGAAATCCCTTTAAAGTAGGGGATGGTAACGAACATTCCGTAATCTAGGCTAAGAGGTCGAGAACTTCCAGGACTTTGTGGGTTGACTTTACTGCATACCTGTGCCATCCATCCTTATACAGCATTTGCTAAATACCTAGCCTTAGTGATCATACTAAAACGACAATGGGATGGTCACAGGTGTTGAGAGGCCCAGATCTCCTAGATGATATCCTCCTATATACTATCCTCCTCGATCATAATATAATAGTGTGATGCTTAGCCAACTTGTCTCAACTGTGCTAATACAGCGCAAGCCCGCTTATCCAAAATTGTGCCAGTTGTGTTAATTAGCTTAATTGGCACAATGCAAATAAGCGGGCTCGTGCTACACAAGTACACCTGTGGCACACCGTTGCGAAGTGCCCGCCTGAAGTCCCAGTAGACATTCAAATGTACTGTAATGTAATTTAAATCTAAATTTGTACAAGTAAGGACACAAGGCTCCCCCACCTGTATGTGTCATAGGCCTAAACCAGCTATACCTGCAGCAGCTTTAAAGAACAGATGCAGATGCAAATTCGGTGTAGCCCTATTCATATTGACAATGTAGAAACATCGGGGGTAGGAGCTTCTCATTGAGGGAACTGCAGACCTGTGCATAAACAGAACCGTCGACAGGCCATTGGCCAAGCAGTCCGAAGGTGTCTGTGTCGACGTTCCCTGGACTGAAAGTCGGGTCGACCACAAAGTCTGTGCAGAGGCACCCATGCGGGCACCAAGTCAAAACTTACACGACTGCACTAGTACTAGGGGCTAGGGGCTTTGCACATCAAACTTACATCTTGTGGTGTATTGTTGTCATGGTCTTGCTCTAAATGTTGTCTGTTACAGCCCCCATGATACTAGATGTCCATTTGTGTTTATTTGTTATTTGTTTTATATTCCGTTTTTTGGTTTTTTAATGATATACGCAATTACTACTCAGACATCTGATGGACAAATGCTCATTGTTCAGATATCTGATTCGCAAAGTTGACGACGCCCTTCCCAAGAAAATCCTACCCAGGTTGCGCGCAAAGATGTTGGATGGGAATATATCAAAATTTCATATGAAAGGCCCAGGTTGCGCATGAACTGCATGTTGGATGGGAGTATAATACATCTACCTGTGACGTGTATTCAATCTTCAATCTCTTTCTTAGCCCCAAAATGTGCTGCTTCTCCGCTTATCCACTAGCATCGGCGAGGCATTCAAACATCTTTGATTTAGGGTGCTGAAAACTAAGAGTCTAGGATTGGGTGGTTTCGAGGAGGTGCGCTTTCTCTTTGTGTAACAAAACCTCTCCTTCCCTCAGCTATCACTCACATCCCTAGAGGAAGCTGCCACCCATAGGAAGCTAGCACCTATAGAAAGCTGCCTCACCCTCCTCCAGAAGCGTGCCCCTAGCACGCACGGGCGCACGAACTTTCATCCGTAGCCAAAACAAATACCCATGAACGGCAATTAAACCTTCAACCAAGCCCAATGCAATGCCGACATGCAGAGGCTGTACAGACTGTACACGTGCAGCTGACGTGTCTCATCTTCAGCAAACAGTGTGACTGCCATTTACAGAGAAGCCAGAGCTCAAAAGCCTTAGGTTCAGCTGCAGACACAAGATCTAAATCAAGCCAAGGTGGATGGGAAGACCCACTTGTTCTGCCCAAGTCGTATCGGTTGGTGTAGACTCCACCGGTAGTTACGAAGGCCTGCATTTACACGAATTCCGCCTCAGCTCACGCAATTCGCCATTTGCAACAAATCGGACTTTCAAGCTCTTTCCGCGCATGCCTTATAAGGTGATAAGAAAATTATCGCCCAGGAACCCTTTTCATGGTCCCAATGGCACTCCACACTCCTAGATCTCAGGGCCCACTCCCGAGACCCAGGCCCCAGGGCCCACTCCCGGGACCCACGCCCCAGGGTCCCTTCCCAGGACCCAGGCCCCAGGGCCCACTCCTGGGACCCACGCCCCAGGGTCCCTTCCCAGGACCCAGGCCCCAGGGCCCACTCCTGGGACCCACGCCCCAGGGTCCCTTCCCAGGACCCAGGCCCCAGGGCCCACTCCCGGGACCCACGCCCCAGGGTCCACTCCCGGGACCCAAGTACAAGCACACGGGGAAAAGTTGTGCAAGTCGAAAAGGCAGTAAAGAACATCCTCCAGGAATCCGGTCAGATGACAAAACGCTCTGGCAACGTTGTGCAGGTCCAAAGAACACGGGGTCTGGATAATCCGCACCGGCGGAGGAGGAGGTGGAGATCTGCTGGAAGGAGGGGGAACAATGCGGGGGGGACTCGGCGGCGGTCGTGGAGGTGGTGGTGGGCGACGCGGAGGGGGAGGGGGGCTTAATACCGGGGTTGGCGAAGGAGGAGTGCGGGTTGGGGGCGGAGGAGCGGGGGAGGGGGGCGGAGGAGCGGGGGATGGGGCCCTAGCCGGAGGTGGGCGTGGAGAAAGGGGAGGGGGAGGGAGACTGCGCGGCGGGGGAGAGGGAGAACGAAGTGCGGGGGATGGGGGCGGAGGAGCGGGGGATGGGACCCTAGCCGGAGGTGGGCGTGGAGAAAGGGGAGGGGGAGGGAGACTGCGTGGCGGGGGAGAGGGAGAACGAGGTGGCGGTGGGCGACGGGGAGGAGGTGGGCTGGGTGATGGTGGACGTGGTGGGGGTGGCGGCGGGGAAGGGAATGGGGAGGGTGGCGGCGGAGGAGGTGGGGAGATGTCCGTCCAGAACCCAATTCCTGTAAATGCTCCCAGGACACTAGAGGATGTGCCAAAGAAGGAGTAAATCTTGCCACTGAAGGAAAATGGGCGTCCACCAGTGTAGCCCCCGCCAAAGGGCCCTAGGGTGCGCCCAGAGGTCGTCAAGAAAGATAGTTCCTGAATGGCTAGCCCGCTGACGCCAAATGCCCCAGCCAGCTGCTCACCAGGTTCTAGCGTAACCAGAACTGGCGCGCCCCACATGTAGCCGGCTACGGGGCCCTCCCGGCCCGCAAATACGGCCTGTGCATCAAGCAGTTGTAGCTGTGAAACATGATGGTGGGAAAGAAGAAGCCATGTAGGCATTGTTGGCTGCTCCGTATTCAACCGTCACACGTGGAGTGTACGCATACATTGGTGAGACACCTTGCCAGAAAACCTCAATGCTGAAACCGCTTTGCCGTTGCCGCGGCTTGGCTGCGCACGCTGGTGCACGGACAGAAATATTACAGCACGCACACTCACACGCACACACACACATGCACACATTCGCACACACACACACACACACACACACACACACACACACACAAACATGCACACATTCGCACACACACACACCCACACACACACACACACGCACACACACATGCACACACTCGCACTTACGCATGCCCGCGCGCACACACGCACACATACACGCCCAGGCACATGCGCATGCGCACACACTCCCATGCGTGTGCGCGCGCACACACACACACACACACACACACACACACACACACACACACACACACACCACACACACATGGGAGGAATTACAAAACTTATCGAGGGTAAAGAAAGTTATCAGAGTTAACATCAGAAAGAATGTCAAAAAAGTGCAAGAGAAAACCCACAGGAAGAAAGATATAAGCACATTGTGAGAGAGTTAGGTATGCATACTTGCAAACCACCAATGAGAGCAGCTGGACGGTCATAGTCAGGCCTCAGCCACAAGCGGATTGCCGTAAGAGCTGTCCCGCCACCATGGTGAATGCCCCTCAGAAGTGCATAATGAACTTATGTCAGAGTAGCATCTTGAAATTATATCAGAGTGTAGCTGTGTGTGTGTGTGTGTGTGTGTGTGTGTGTGTGTGTGTGTGTGTGTGTGTGTGTGTGTGTGTGTGTGGGTGTGTGGATGGGTGCGTGTCTGCGCGGGCGCCCGCGCACAGAACCGCGCCTGCTTGAGGAGTGGAACGGATGGGGAAGATGGGGGAGCTGGAAAGAGGTGGATACCATACCTACACACATAGGCACAGACACAAGAACACATAGACGCCCAGACAGTGAAACACTCACAGGCGCTCACATGTGTGTACACATCCGGAAGGACACGCACGCACGGACGCACACACACGCACACGCACATGCACACGCACGCACACGCACACACACACACACACACACACACGCACACGTACACACACACACACACACACACACACACACACACACATACACACACACACACACACACACACACACACACACACACACACGCATGCACGCACGCACGCGCACACACACATACACACACACGCACACACACACACACACACACACACACACACACGCACGCACGCGCACACACACATACACACACACGCACACACACACACAGACACACACAGAGACAGACACACACACACACACACACACACACACACACACACACACACACACACACACACACACACGAGAGGCAGGGTGAGGGTGGGCAACGTTGGGAGTGGGACAGAAGGAGGGTTAATCATGCGCAATAGGAAAAGGACAGTGCAATGTAAAAGGATAATGTAGGAAATTTGTGTAACAGAATACTTTACCTTTACTTTACCTTTACTTGAGAGAGAGAGAGAGAGAGAGAGAGAGAGAGAGAGAGAGAGAGAGAGAGAGAGAGAGAGAGAGAGAGAGAGAGAGAGGAGAGAGAGAGAGAGAGAGAGAGAGAGAGAGAGAGAGAGGGGGGGGTAGGGGGTGTTTAAAACAGGGTATTTAGAAATGCGTATGCATAGCCTTGGTGGGGTCAGGGACAGGGGGCTAGCAAGATGGTAGCACAAGAGAGGGGGAGGGATCACCATCCCATGTTGGACCACTATTCCATGCTGCATCTGAGTTGCCGGGGCTGCCATACAGGGACGTCAACAAAAGAGATTGTGCCGCAGGCGGCAGTGGCCGGACCGGTACCGCAACAGGCTGCTCCTGGGCAGTTGCATGTACTGGCTGGTCCAGGGAAGTCACATCTACAGCTTGGGCTAAGGCAATCGCCTCAACAGGCTGGTCCAGGGCAGTTGCAACTACAGGCTGGTCTGGGGCAGTTGGCTTTACAGGCTGGTCCAGGGCAGTTGCCTCTACAGGCTGGTCCAGGGCAGTTGCCTCTACAGGCTGGTCCAGGGCAGTTGCCTCTACAGGCTGGTCCAGGGCAGTAGGCTCTAAAGGCTGGTACATGACGCTCGCCGACACAGGCTGACCTAGGCCTGGGGCAGTCGCTTCCATAGGCTGGTTCAAGGCACTTGCCTGTACAGGCTGGTCCAGGGCAAGTGCCTGTTGATGCAACACTTTCTCGTCAGCAGCCAACACGTCGCACACACATACGCACACACATACACACACACACACACACACACACACACACACACACACACACACACACACACACACACACACACACACACACACACACACACACAAGCAAGCGCGCGGCTGGTTTTCCTTTTGGCCCGGATAAGTCATTACATAACCCCCTTTCTTTGCTCTAGGGATCCATGAGCAAAGTGGGCTACAGCCAATACTACCGAAAGCATTTATTGTGCCCCACTCTAATGCCCAAGGATCCCTCGAGCAAAGAAAGCGGCTCAGAACATCTATTTACTGTGTAATCGAGGTTCAGGATTGCATCAACCGGCTCTGTTGATGAAAGTGTTGGAGACTTGCACCTCCGTGTGAACATCCGCTACTCATTTCACGGAATATGCATGCCCATGCTCTGCCAGAGACTTAAATGCTGTATACACCATACATGTAAGCACATTCCTAAAGACTTGCATTCATGAAATGTTGCAGGTCGTTCTTGGGGTCCCCAGAAGATCGTGCTCCATCAAAACGGTTACAGATTTACATTACAGTGTGGCTAAAATTGCTGAAGCCCCGACCGGGGAGACTTGGTGAGTGCCAGTCCACAGGATTGTGCTGACATGTACATGCTGACATGCACGTGCATATAGTATGAAAAGGGTTCGCAGAGTTTATGAAATCTGCGTCACCCAAATTTGGGTGACGCAGATTTCATGAGATGACAAGCAGTATCCCCATGGACACAAGGTTAAGTTTAAGAACTGTTGCCACTTCAAGCCTCCCATGCCTCATGCAAGCAACTCCATCAATATAAGCCCCGTTGAGGGGCTTGTTTCTCAATTAAGCATGCACATTTAAAGTACGGATATGGACAGTACTGGTATATCTGACTCAAAATTTACCACTATAATTAGTTAAGAACGACAACACCGGACAAGCCACTTGCCGAAATGTCATTTCATACAGGAAGGGCCAACGCCTATACAGGTCTAGAATCAGGGAGCAATAGCAGGTGCGCCACGTGGGCCCTGTTGTACTGCAGGCCCGACAAACACAAATAGATGTTCAGAAGTGTCGTTTTGGATGTACATGCAGTTCATATTTATACAAGTAATGAGACATTGTTTACCTTTGTCCAATAGAAGGGTTTGTGTGTGTGTGTGTATGTGTGTGTGTGTGTGTGTGTGTGTGTGTGTGTGTGTGTGTGTGTGTGTGTGTGTTGTGTGTGTGTGTGTGTGTGTGTGTGTGTGTGTGTGTGTTTGTACATATTTGGGGTCCAAGGAGAGAACGGCTCTGTGTTTGTATGCCTATCAGGAGAATTTCTTTATGTTACTCATTGCTCACGTACAATTGTTCTTCTGCATTTCCTTCCCAGTTAGGAGAACCGGGAGTCCTAAAGAAGCCATGTCCATGTGTATTTCCCTTTTCCAATTAGGAAAAGCGGGAGTCCTAGAGAAGCCATATGCCATGCCATGCATGTCCAGGAGGACCGTAAATTCATTCAGTTGTAGAGAAAGGGTTGTAGCTCCACCATACAGTGCATACACAGCAGCTACAACCCTTTCTTGCTTGTACTGGCAGTACTGGCTTATTGATGCCCGTCCCTTAATTAACCTTACAAGTTTGGTGGAGACTTGCCCTGCCCTGAGGGCAAACACCGCATTATCTAGACGTCTAAGCTTCTGAAATGCACGGTTGCTGGAAAGGCCTAGTTATGGTTGAAACGTTGCAAATTTTCAACGGGAGGAAGGGCTTGGGCCGAACAGACAAGGAGTACACCACGTGGAGAAAGCCCTTTTACGAAATAGATCGTACCAGAATCTGCGGAGTCTGTAGAGTGTTGACGTCGAAAGACAATCCCGAAGGAATTCCGCAGGCCAAGAAACTCGCGAGTAGGGAAATCCAGTGCAGAACGTTCACCATGGCGAGAAGTTTTCAACTTATACTGCAGATCCGAACCCTCAAAGACTGAACGAATTCATCGTGTCATGAATCACTCATGTGACCACGCCTTGGGTCCCTACTGGACTACCAGAGACTCTGAATAGCTCGTCAGCATCACCCTAACCATTTGGGCAAATACTTCGTGGGGACCTTGAAGTTATGCTCGAAGCTATGAAAATACAGAAGTTTTCAGGGGTGATTGACTTAGAGTGTCGCGTGCATTTAAATTTTGCGAAACGATACCACCCTGGTCAGATTCATCAAAGCCAGCCGACGGGCTGTGCAACCACCAATCCAAACGTAAACCAGTTCAATGGGCGTACATTTTCCAATAAAATTATGTCTGAGCTCGGAATTCTCAAATGACAACCAACGATATCGCTTTCTCCTAGCGCTGGGGCTTGAGTGGCTCGAGTTCAATCACGTCCATCGAAAAGGAGCCACTACCACGTATCGCTGCACAATGTACTGACGAAAACCAGATTATAACACCCACACATATATTTAGTTTTCTTTCCATACCAAATTTGACGACATAAGACAGGTGTCGGCCACTTCTGACGGAGCCGACGTGAGTTCGAATCGGCAGCAAGTGCCAAAAGGGAAATAATATCAATGTGGGTTGTTGCCAGGACAGGATTTAGAGTGGATGACAGCTCTTACAAGCGCCTACCACCACGTGTTGGCTCCAAGCAAGGAAATGTATTACTATATAGTTCGTGCTGTGCGCGTGCATGCATGCGGTTGGCTGAGGCGGCTTGCAAAACGCTTGGGTGGCAGAATCCAACAGCCGGCGAGAGTGTGCATGCACGCGCAGTACGCGCGAACGCCACCCATTCTTCATGGGTTTGAAGCGGGAAAAGGAAAGGGGAAGGAAACTTTTGTGACAAAAAGGTAGTTTGTTGGAGCCTGATTACTACTATACTTTCAGCACGATGCGCCTCGGCAGCAGGGCTGGCGGCAAAACCAATTCAGCTCGCCGGCAAAAGGCAAAACGATAAAGATAGTTTTGCCGATCGCTGGCAATTGCCGCAAAATTCGAGAACGTGATGACATTTTGCATTGAAGGTGTCAATCCATTCCTTTTTCATGAGCTCTTTCCAACTGTGCAACTCTTACAGAAAATCTCAATCGTAGAAGCAACCAAAAGTGAAATCGGCAATCAAAATTGCAAGCTCAATGCTCTTTTATTTTCTTTTATAATCACGGGTGCCTTTGTAACTGCTCCAAAGGTGAAAACTTTAATGGATGTGCCTTTTACAGTTAAAAATCTAATACAGAATTTTTCCATATTCTAGGTGTCAGGGGTCACATTCTAGCCTATTTTCCAACTTAGCCACTGAAATGGCGGCAGTACCAGCTGTATGTCTGCTGTACTGCTCTGTACTGCACGGGGTTTGCCGGACCGTGCCTGAGCAAATCCTCTGTTATACTCCAGCAAAACTGTTTTGCCGTAGGGTTCGGCAAAAGCCCCGAGTATTGCCGCCAGCCCTTCTCGGCAGCCGCGTGCCGTATAGAAACCCTAAAACTCCGCTAGTAATTTCGTTTAGCCCCGGTGCTCTACTGGACAAGTGCCCAATTTTTACGATGAGCATAGCCCTTGAAAGGGGTTTCAAGAAAACATGTAGCCCAAAAGTTGTTTCTGGGATTCTCTGGCGTGTTGCATTGTCATATTAACCAGTTTTACTATGACTGCCCGCAAAGGCGGCATTTGTTCCGCAAAAACTGACCTCGTCACGCACTTGCCGGGCGGCAAAGTTTTCTCGGCGATCGTTTATTGTATAAAGAAGGTATCTTGGACTTCATCGCGATGGGGGAAACCGTAGAATCGCCAGGTGACCGGAAGTTTTGGAACTTATCTATTGACGGAATACGCCTACGTGACTCCATTTTAAGACTGGTGCATTTCTACGCCTGTAGATAGTCGTATGTACAAGTATGTCTCGCATCTTTGTAAGGCGCAGTGCTGGTCCGTGTCTGTGATATGTGTTTTCTATGCCACTTGTACTGTGCTATATTTCACTGGTATCATTAAATGCACCCACCGGCTTAACTCTTTGCAGGTGCCTTTTATGTTGAAGCTGCATGAGGATATCGTATTGGGGCCCAGCACACGGAGGTTTTGTAGCATTCTGCACACATTGTCTTATGCATTCCCAAGGATGGCTTCTTCCTTAGAAACTCAGCATCAGGGTTGCAGAAAGACACTGCTGGGCGACAATAAACATCTACTGAGCTTCCGTCCTTCAGGGTACTCGGGATCATCTGCAGCATGGGGATCCAATTCAAGGTATGGTCATTCTCTATATGCTTATTTGATATGGCATGACTAGCACAATGCTGCTCTCCCACTGAATCTACTCCCTTGCATGCCGGATCCACAAGACCTGCATTTAAATGAGAAAAGTCCCGGCCAGACTGTGCATACTGGGCACTGCACTTGAACATTTCAGGTGTCAACTAATGCGGGGCAATTCTATGCGTGGCAAGGGAGCCGAGTGTGGCATCTGCACAGATGAGGGGAGAAGCCTCCAGAGATTCTTCTGATAATCCCAGGACCGGGTATGAGACACACTTGTGTGTGTGTGTGTGTGTGTGTGTGTGTGTGCGGGTGTGTGTGTGTGTGTGTGTGTGTGTGTGTGTGTGTGTGAGAGAGAGAGAGAGAGAGAGAGAGAGAGAGAGAGAGAGAGAGAGAGAGAGAGAGAGAGAGAGAGAGAGAGAGAGAGAGAGACAGAGAGGGGGGGGGTGGGTGGGTGGGTGGGTGGGTTTTTAAGTGTTCGTGAGTGCGTGTGTGCGTGTGTGTGTGTGTGTGTGTGTGTGTGTGTGTGTGTGTCTGTGTCTGTGTCTGTGTCTGTGTCTGTGTCTGACGTATGCCAGCAGTACATTGTACTGGGTGTAGCCCCATAGGCTTCGCGCCAGTATATGGTGTGGCGCTCGGGCCATATCGGCACTTTCATCGGTGCACAGTCATTGTGTGTGTGTGTGTGTGTGTGTGTGTGTGTGTGTGTGTGTGTGTGCGTGCGTGCGCGCGCGCGCGCGAAGAGTACCGCGAGGGAAAGGTGAAAGAGAACCCCTTCAGGGGAGTGAAAAAGTACATGGAACTGTTATCTGACAAGCTGTGGGAGGGGTAAGAGACCCTGACCGCGTGCCTGTGGAAGAATGAGCCGGCGACTTGTAGGGAGTGTCGTGGGTAAGGGGAAACGACCCGAAGCCAGATTGAAAACAAGTCCTCACAGGGCGTTTCCGTCACTTCTTATGGACCCGAACCCGGGTGATCTAACCATGGCCAGGATGAAGCCTAGTTAACACCGTGTGGAAGACAGAACCCATCGATGTTGAACAATTGTGGGATGAGTTGTGGTTAGGGGTGAAATACCTATCTAACTCGGAGCTAGCTGGTTCTCCCCGAAATGCGTCGAAGCGCAGCGGTTGAGAAATGAATTGCCTGGGGGTAAAGCACTGGATCCGTGCGGGCTGCGAGAGCGGTACCAAATCATAGCAATCTCTGAAGACTAGGAATGAATTCCCATCAGCCAGTAGACGGTGGGGGTTAAGCTCCGTCGTCGAGAGGGAAACAGCCCAGATCACCAGCTAAGGCCCCAAAATGATCGTTCAGTGTGAAAGGAGGTGTGTGTGTGTGTGTGTGTGTGTGTGTGTGTGTGTGTGTGTGTGTGTGTGTGTGTGTGTGTGTCTGTGTGTGTGTGTGTGTGTGTGTGTGTGTGTGTGTGTGTGTGTGTGTGTGTGCGCGCGCGTGTGTGTGTGTGAGGAGGGAGGGTGAGAGGGAGAGGGGGGGGGGGAGAGAGAGAGAGAGAGAGAGAGAGAGAGAGAGAGAGAGAGAGAGAGAGAGAGAGAGAGAGAGAGAGAGAGAGAGAGAGAAGTGGGTTGGTGTGCGTGCGCGTGCGCGTGCGTGCGTGCGTGTGTGTGTGTGTGTGTGTGTGTGTGTGTGTGTGTGTGTGTGTGTGTGTGTGTGTGTGTGTGAGGCCAGGGCATCAGCATGCAACCCTCCCAATGTTTTAAACGAAAAGGCTTGGAAGGCCACAGGCGGTTGTTGCCGCGACAGCAAGACAGCAGAGCGGGTCTGCTTTTCTTGGGCAGCGCGCGAGGCGGCCCCACCTGGCACTAAGTGCTGGAAGTTGGCAATGGTGAGTGGTGACCAGCCAACGATGTGGATATAGAGGTCGCGACCCTCCTCCCACGCGTTGAGGCGGAGATCTGCACGACGGCGCTCCTGGCCAGGACAAGGGTGGGAAAGGCTGGTTCCCGCGTGATGCGCTGACGAGCAGAGGTAAGGACAGAGTTGAGGCCGTCACAAACGGAGTAATGCCGGCCGACAATTGCCACATCCCCCCCGAGGTGCAGTGGACAGCATGGTCGCCCCAGACATCCAACTCCTTCAAGCAACACGGGCATTGGGAGCCATGCTGGAAGATGGGGATCAAGTTCTGGTATTGAAGGCGGCAGCGGAACGACTCGGGGGGTATTGTTTGCTGCAAATGGGGAACTGGGAAAGCCAGCAACCAGTCAGATGCTCCCGGCTGTGTGAGAGGTTGGAGCACAGCACGGTCAACTCCGAGCAAGCATGATCATCAAAAACGTCCCGGTATGCGTGCTGAAGGGGTGTCTCACCTACCACCTTGCAGGTCCCAAGGCAACTTCGAAGCAAGAGAAGCTCTGCTTGGGGCTGTCGGAGAATCGACAAATGCTGGAGCGAGGCTGCCACGGCATCAACTTGCGCCTGGCCCACGGAAGCCGCATACTCGACTGACAAGGTGACCGCTGCCCCCAACACAATCAAACCAGCACGAGTTTCATAGACGAAGCCCAGAGAAAACCCATGCAATTGCTGAGGGTTCTGGCGCGGCGACCACACACGGCACTTGTGAGGGTTCAGGCTCAAGCCATATGCCGGGGCCCGGTCAACAACCAATTGGACTGCCTGCTGCGCTGCGGGCACAGAACCAACGAACGTGCCATCATCCCATATACCACCCTTGGTGTACGTCGGGACACTCTCGCAAGTGAATGTCAAGGAGGAGTGGCTGGACAGTGATCGCAAGAAGCAGCGGAGAGAGGGGGTCCCATTGGTGGACCCCAGTTGTGGAGTCCACGGCATGGCCATGGGGTCCAACACACTGTTGGGCCGCACAGCCAAACGTCATTGCCACATACTGCCATATGCTGGGGCAATGGAGGGCGATTTCCGCAAGCATGCAGTTCCGGTCAAACGTATTGAAAGCATTTTGGGAGTCCAAGCTGAGAACGACGAGGACAGGGAAATCTTGCTGGTGTGCCACCAAGCGGTTGAGGGCATGGTCGAGGCCTTCTGCACCCCTTCGGGTGCAGATCCAACCCCAAGTTGGTGTGGCTCCAAATACTCACAGATAGTGGGCAAGACGGCTGCAACAGCTAACTTGGAAACCAGACGGCGCAGGGTGAGCCCCACTGCAATGGGCCGGATACCCCCATCGGGCTTCGAGAGAGGGGTGATGGGAGCGCTGGCCCAATAAGATCGCAAGGGCTGGGGAATATCCCCAGCTAATGGCTGGTTGACCACACCGAGGAGTCTGTCCAATAAGAGGTCCGAGCCACCAACAGATAAGGCATGTTTGATGTGTAGTGGTGTCAAGCCGTCCCGCCTGCCAGCGGTACCAAGTGGGAAGGTTTTGAGGGCAGCCAAGGGTTCCTCCAATTGGGCACGGGGGGCGGCAAAGGGAATTGGTCTGATAGGATGAAGCACTGCTAATGCACCAGAGGTGGCAGGCGTGGCTGATGCGATGGTGGCGGGCTCCAGCATCCAAACGGCCGCCGATAAATGGCCATCTGCAACCTTGCGCAAGACGCGCGCGGCAAGAGTCTAATTGGCGAGGTGGGGCATGTGCTGAAGGCGCAGTGGCCAGGAGTTCATCGAAGACAAGCATGGGCCAAACAAGTACCACCCGAGCAAGAGTGAGCCGAAATACCCATTTTGCACGCCATCAGACTGTCAAACGGCCCACTGCAGCGGCAATAATGAAACTGACCCGACGAAGAACACAATAATTCTCCACATCTTCTTGGGCAATGATGGCTTGGTCCAGAAGGCCCTTGGAGACGCTTCAACAAGGCAAAGGCATCCGACTGCGAACCCCCAAAGGTCTCAAAAGCAAATACCTGGAAGGCCACTGGAGGCTGTTGCCGTGCCAGCAAGACGGCATAGCGGGTCTGCTTATCTTGAGCAGCACGCTCGGTCTTCTTCTTCTTATGCCAGTCGTGATGTTCTCTACCAACACAATTATGTTGCCTGCAGCACTTGTACAGAATCTTTCTCCAGAATCCCACTCTGCACACCTTGCAACCATCGTAGAACAATATTTCCAGCAACACATGTGTACACAATAATGTTGTACAACATTATTGTGTCACGCACCTGACCCCCAAAATGTCAGCAATGTCAACATTGTCAATGGGCTGGCTGTCATGCAAGTCAATGATAATGCCAGGTGTTGCAATTGGTGTCCAGTTGGCTGTTGTACCAACGGTCCAGCCCAAGTGGTTCACTTGGGCTTGCAAAGCCTGCACGTGCGTTGTTGCCACACTTCCATCAACACAGGCAAAGGTGCAGACCAAGGCTTCAAGGCATGCCTTGCGCAGCCATGTGATTACCACAATATTGCCTTCCCGGAAATTTAAGCACGAACAAAGAAAAAAAGAAGAAGAAGGAATGAGAAGCGTGGCAGTCTAGCGGGCAGCAGCTGATGAAGTGAAATGTATTTTGCAAACCCCTGTTGGTACTTTCTCACTCGCTCCTGTTTGATATGTTCTCTACAACAATGCTCATATCTTCCTCACGAGACTGCCGGCGCTGGTAAGTCGGCTATTTAGCCCTATCGAAGCCTTTGATCCCCGCACGGGTTTTCCAAAAAGCAAAAAGCAATTTGGCAGTTGTAGCCACGTCTCTTCAGGTATCGATCCTGTCAACCCCGATGCACAGATCCCTGCAGTGGCGCCATCCCACTACTCTTACACACACACACACACACACACACACACACACACACACACACACACACACACACACACACACACACACACACACACACACATTTTGCACATATTTTACAGCAGTGAGAAGCATCGTCGTTTACAACCGATGACTCTGCTTTTCCGTCGCGGTACCAAGCACCATTAATGACACGTCAACATGCTAAAAATAAGGTTGACCGAGGTGCAGTGGCCAATTCCACCTTGAGCACATGGTCGTGTGTCTCCAATCACACACAACTACGAGGCCCTTGCCCTTGGGAAGGGCAGCCACGTGATTGCCCTTCATGCACGTGCATGGTGCACTAACACATCTCACCGGGCCACTTGAAACAGGCGTCTCTGCCAATTCAGACCTGAAAACTGCAACCGTAGACTTCTTCTTTCCGACACTTCGACAAAACTTGCGACTCTTCGACGCCATGGCCCAAGCCATTGTGACAGTGCCTTGGTATGTCGTACGAAGGCCAAAGCTGCAGCGACGGCCTCAAAAACACTCAACGTCTGTGGCAGAACACCTGCTTCAACAGTCCTCAGCTTGGGAGGCTGGCAGTAATTTCAAACAATCCGCTCAATAAGAGTTTGTACATCGCCGTGACACCCATGGCAGCGGGTACTAGTGCGATCAGACCAGGGGACAAGCATTCTCAGTGCCATACCAGATTAGCATCTTTTCAACGCTGCCTTAGCATGGCACAGGACAGTCTTGGAGCATCGCACATGCTCACCGAGTGTTGGAACGCTGAACAGCAGTCAGTACATGTATGTATTTCAGGCACCACCATCTTGATGATTACGATTACGGAGCAACCAACCTACCTACCCTCAGACACTCTCCTTCAGATACGCTTTCCCTCTCTTCAGACACAGGCCTTGGGGGCAATGATGCACCTTCTTATCTCAGCCGGGGGCCGACAAACAACACTTCCGAAGCTTTGTACAAGCCCATCAAATGATGCATAGCCGGGGCCGACCAAGCAGCAAGCCCAAAGCCTTGGACGTGCCCATCGAAAAGATGGACTGCAGTAACGATTAGGTACGGCAACCTAGCTGGACACGGCCCGGCAGTGGGCCAACTTCTAACCCATACAACTCAGACAGTATCCAGTCCTCGTCGGCACGACTATCCTTTCCATCCCCATCGCGGGGCGAAACACTTCATTCAAGCACCCCTCAGAGAGTCCTCTGTTAGGCGCCACCCAGCGACAAATAAATCATTCGTGGGTCTGATAATCGGGGCTTTACTCTACATGAATTTCCGTGGCCTTGCAAATGAGCTTAGGCCAGGGACCACGAGGGCAAGGACGGGACTTAAAAAGGAAAATTGCAATTGTACACACACAGAAGACAAGCAACATGCCGTTTGTTTCTGGATACGTTTGATGGAACCTCTGAAAAGCATCCTCAGTTGAGGTCGACAAAACCATTCTCATGTGAGTTTTGAGCATCTCATGACTGGATGCATGTACAGACTGGTAACAACTGTCGAAATGAAACACACGCAGCAATGTTCCCAGACAAGGAGGTTGGCTTCTTAGATTATGTCTGGCCTGGGGCAATGAGTCATGGACACAGTGGAAGATCAATCCAGAAGACCCAGTTTTAAGTGACAGCACTCCACTTATCTCGACTTGGAAGTCCTTTGTCAATCAATTGTTTGAGCAACAATGTATAACTACTGCACACTGGCTGGGTGATGACCCCTCAGCACAATCCCATCATCTCGACTTGCAGTCCTTTGCCCATCAATTGTATGAGCAACAATATATAATTACGGCACACTGGCTAGGTGATGGCCCCTCGGCATAACCTGAAAGAGCTGCTAACGTCACCTTACGCTTCCCATCTGTATCAGAAATTGGGTGCGCGACTGCTTGATAGCGTGCAGGGAATGGAGACACCAAACATGTCACTTGCAAGTCCTGGTAAGATACTCAACGTGTTGCAATCACTTACATCTCAGGGAGAAAATATGGAAATACTAAGGTGCATGTGTGCTTGGTATTACCACTGCACGATGGAACTTAATGCAATGCCTCGGATTATGGAACAGTGCACGCCCACTCACGATCTCCAACAAGGAGCCCCCGAGACCGGATTATGGAACAGTGCACGCCCACTCACGATCTCCGACAAGGAGCCCCCGAAATCAGCTTTTAGCGTTGAATATGTGTGAAAACAATTAAAACCACCCAATAGCGTCTCAATGGTCCGATTTTGGCTAAGCATGTGCTGCTCACCAAACTAATTACCAGATTAAGATATAAATGACAATTAAAGTAGTATGCATGGCCCTGCGGGAGAGTTCGGAGCACCTTCGGACCCCACCCCTGGAAACGGGTTGACACCAATGACCTGTAGTTCATATGGAGCAGCAGCCGTGGGCCACGTCCGATATGGACGCCCAACACACTTTGCCCATGGGATCCTCATCCTCTCCAGAACAAACAACATTGCACATACACATTAAGAGCATGAATGCCTACCTTGTTCTCAGTCACTGCTCACTCATGAACATGTTCAGGGTACGACAGTTTGGTCTGAATGGCCAATGAAGTATCAAAACAACGCTCTATGAAAACACACACGGAATTGCTTGACGAGGGCCTTTGAGTTAGCCAGACAAGCTAGCAAAACAGTGCATTAGGAACATACTGATTTGCTTTGCATAGGTTAGTTGAAGACTGAGATGACCCCAGACCCCAGCAGGGTCGGATGACAGCCAGACACCAGGAATGCCAAAGACTACCCTCGAGTCTGGCGCTGCAAAGAGCAGCAGTACGGCACAGCACAGGCGCTGGCTGTGCATTGGCGAGAATGCATTTGAAGCAACAGCCACAGTACCCTGCAAATCCCGGGGGTGAACATATAAGGAAAAAATGATGGTACAAAAAAGGTACTGAAAGTTGGGACTCAAGTTCCGAGATGCAGAGAGAACCCCCAAGCTTAGGAACATATAAAGAAAAAATGAGGGTACAAAAAAGAAGTACTAGGAGTTGGGACTCAAGTTTCGAGATTCAGCGAGAACCCCTGAGCTTAGAATGCGAAGGTGGACATCATGAACTCCTAGTGTGATTTCCGTTGGTATTCATTGCAAACTTTCGTGCTGCCGATATTGTGTCTCACAAATTTTATTGAACAAGATAATCGGGAGGCTGTAGACATCCGGACTTCCCAGCGTGAAATCTAAACTTTCTTGCTATTTATATCATGACTCACATTCTATGGAATAAACATTCAGGAGGTGGCTTCGGAACACCTTTAGTCCAGGTGCACGCAGGCCCATTCATGAGTCGAATTTGTTTACAAATACATCCCAAAATGGCAGCCATGCCAGATTCTTGAGCATAACCTTCTCGCATTTTCCTCTTGCAAAGTCACGCTGTCTCTGTCAAAGAAATGACAGTATAAAACCCCCCCTCTTTTGAAGGATCAGATGACTTTTTCTGGTAACAAATGTAAATAAGCTCCCCCCACTCCCGCATCACCAACGGAAAGAACACGCCACACTTCCAGGCAGACAGAGTTTTATTGAGAGGAGTGCGTAGGTACAAGCCGAAAGGCACATGCTATAAGGTTTTCTCGGCACATCTGAAACCACGAGAGATTCATGCAGATAGCTGCAAGCCTTGAGGCATCGGCAGTGAGGTCTTTCAGCAGGATCCAAGGCCAAGAACAAGTTCATGGAGGTGGTCACAAGCTGAAAGGTGTTTGCTGCGAAGTCTTTCAGCACGTTTGAAGCCCAGAAGAAATCCACGCAGATAGTCACAAACGAAAAGGCATTTGCTGTGAGAATCTGACTAAATTTAAGGTGTTGCAAGCAAATTGGACACATGCTGTGAAGTCTTGCCGCATGTCTAAGGGCCAGGAGAGATTCAAGAAGATAGTTACAAGCCAAAAGGCATATGGTGTGAGGTCTTTCGGCACGTTCGAGGCCTGGACAGATCCTTGGAGGTGGTTACAAGCCAAAAGGCACATGCTGTGAGGACTTCGCCATGTCCGAGGCCCAGGAGAAATAATGCAGAACGCAGTACAAGCCAGAAGGCATATGCTTTCAGCACGTCTGAAGCCCAGGAGAGAGTTAAGAAGATAGTTACGAGCCAAAGGACAGATTCCGTGAGGTCTCTCAAGTCGTCTGAGGGCCCCAAGGATTTCATCAGTGAGGTCACAAGTCCGCACCGGCACGATGCGCAGTTGCCTTTGTCCTCTTCATCGCAGGTGTGAGTGAAGAGGCTGTGGAGGCGGGCGCAGGGGGCGCAATGGCACTGGGCCCCGACTTTCTGGTGTATGCTGTAGTGCACGAGCGACACGACCGCAAGTTCCTGCAATTGTGCCCTCTTCTCGGCTTCCAACGCCATAGCAAGCTGCAGCATGGCTGGCTGATTTAGCAGCGCCCGCACCACCTCATTGCTCTTTGCATCCTGTCCCACAAACCTCACCGCTTCAATGTTCTTTGCATCCCTGTCCCAATACCCCTCACCACCTCACTGCTTCTTGCGGCCCTGTCTCACAGACCCTCACCATCTCATTGTTCTTTGAAACCCTACCCAATGGAAACTGACCATTGAAAGTAATCACGACCTGTCCAAAGGGCATGGATGACATGCTGTAGCGGTGTAGCCGTCCCCCACCCCCAGGTCATCTTATGACAATCAAGCATGCCCCAGAGGCTCATCGCATCATCAACAGCAACAAAAGCAAAGGGGGACGAAGAAAGGAGGGGGGACAAAAGCAAAAGAACCACTCCATCCCACACCCCATCCCCTAATCGAGGCCGAAAGCATACCAGGGTGAGCTTGCCAACGGCGGCGGCAACGGCCTCGGGAGGTGTCTGCATAGAGGAGTCTTTTACAAAGCTGGAAGTGGACCCCAGGGGAGATGGGGTGCCGGAGGCGGAGTGGCTTGGACCAAACGTATCGGCTTCGGGAGCTCTGTCTGGCGTGCTCGGGCTGCCGTCGTCCGCATCCAAGTCGAGGCCCTTTCGGCTCTGGAGCTGCAGCTGCTGCATGCCCTTCCCTTCAACCTCGGCGCTGCTTGGCTCCTGGGGCTGCCCATCCTCCTCCATCAGGTCAGCTGCAGGCTGATGATTGGATTTGCAAGTTGGCGTGCCACATCTGGGGCTGTGGCAAGGGGAAGAGCCCCGTGGGTGCGGCCCCGCGCAGCACTTTGGCTGCCCCGACCCTTTGGCCTTGCGCCGCTGTACCTGAGATGCAACTTTTTCCAGGCGGAGCAGCCTGGTGTGGCTGATGGCGCATTCTGGAGCATAGTCCAAGCCAGCCTTGAAGCACAGCTTGTTGCTCCTGCAAGTGCACAGTAATCCTTGGAAGTCAGCGCCTTGGGGATAAACCTCCATGATGTCTCTGCCAATTTTACTATGGACAGCAGGCCGTTCAGAGCAGCAGTTAGTAATACTGAAGTCAAGTTTGACCTGACCGCCCCCGCAAGAGGCTCTCCCAGTGCCGAACATGTTTGGGGCAACACCGTCAACAAGCAAACCGCTACATATTGGGTACCACCATACCTGTGGGTGGACTGCTCCTCCCCCCCCCCCCCCCCCCCTCTCCTCTCTCTGCCCCATCCCCTGTGGTATTTGGTGGTCCCTGTGGTGTTGGCTTCCATAACACAACGACGCAACAGCTTGGGGATGATCTAGGATAGCACAAGAAGGCAAGGAGCTTTCAGAAACCATCAAAAATAGCTTCCGAGTACTAGGAGCTCAAACAGTACGAGGGTAGTTACCTTGCAGCCAGCTCCTTTAATGCCGCGGCGACAACCATTCCTTGCTGTGCTGAAAGTCCACCAGCAACTGCGCTTAGCAGGACATCAAGGTCTTTCCGAAGCATCACATACTGGTCAATGCAAGGCAAGCGAGCTCGAAGTCTCTTTGCATTTTGAGCGGATGCTTCACTTGTGAATCGTGGTGGATCATTTCCGATGGCCTCACAATGCATTCTTGAAGGGGGACTGTCAGCCGTTGTATTCACTGCCTCTGCTTCTTCCCGAGATCGCTTCTGCCCCAAAGATCTTGGACTCGATGCCTGTGACGGAGAGCAGCATCGTGGCTCTTCCGAAGCACTACCAGGGAGACTGGAAAACAAAGATGCCAATCCCTGGCGCTCAGGAGGGCTATCACATATCGCCGACATGGGACTGCCATGCGATGACATGGCGACAGGCAATCCATCGTGCTCAGAAGTGTGGGTCGACTTTTTAGTAAGTACAACGTTCTGAGCTGGCTGTATGACGACTGTCATTGGAGATGTAGAAGCTGAACGAGCTTGCAATTCCTGTTGCGCAACTGAGTGCCAACAGTTGTTTCCCAGCTTCACATGCGGCTCCCTGGGGGTGGGAGAGGAAGCGCCGTCAGAGTCATAAACATCTTTACCGGCTGGCATCCGAACATCATATTTATGTTTGTCCTGATCGTTAAGCAGCTCCGGATATAAGGCGACTGCCTCTGCCTGCTGTTGCTGCTGGCCCAATGTGGGATAGCCCGACTGCACAGGAAGCGGTGAGAGCCGAAGCGACACCGGTAGCTGAACAGGAAACGACTGTATCGACGGGACAACAGGAGCCATATCTCCCACTACCAAGCATGCCATACGTAGTAGCTTGATGCGTCCTAGAGTATCCCACCACAACAAAGGGTGAGATGACTGATCCGGCCAACCGAAAGCACGTTGCCAGGAAACTTCAACGTCCGGCCCTCGACGTCTAGCAAAGTAAAACGGATAACAGATATGAGATATGCTTACCTACGTCAAAATTTCGGATGGAGCAGCGCTCCAAAGTCCGAAGCGCAACTGCGAGGGCACGGGTAGTTTTTGAGTTAAAAGTTAGAACGCCTGAAAGCAAGCAAGCTATTGTCAAATTAGGAAATAAACTCAATAATTAATTACAAGAGCGATCCCTGCACAAATAATGGTGCAAGTCTAGGTAGACTTCAGCCAGTGACCGCTACGCTCTCTCGACTTCTGACTCCCCCGTTTGCAAATGTACCGCTGGAAGGCACGAACGTTCGGATCCATGTAACTAGCTGTAACGCCAAGAAGCCGGCCCTACCCCGTAATGGCGTACACATCACAGCGCGGTGGTTGCTCGCGTAGGGTTCCAGAGAAGCTGCGAAGTGGCATAATATGACGGGCCCAGGCGCTGCCACCACGTGATGGACCAATTACATTTCCGCCCCACTCCCAGCGCCGTTTTTCCGAAATCAACCTGACTTTCAGGACCATTTTGAAAACGAGTGCATTTGGTAGATTTTTATCTGAGGGTGCATGACCACCTGGAACGAGTATGTACTACAAACACTGAGACCACAAGCATTCCCGGAGCAAAATGTAAGTGCTGTTCCGCCGCCGGGAATCTCTAATAAAACAAAACCAACCTGACAAAAAGCCCTGGAACTCATAATTCCGAAAAAAACACAGCTACCATGGCGTCCTGACAAGAACGTAGATGGCAGGGGAGCATCAAAGCTTCCACGCCGAGCCATGATTTTGAACTCACAAATTCAGCGCGTTGGCATGTTTTGGGACCCACAGGAGTAGCAACTGCCAAGGAGCTCCGCGATACCAGCCAAACGTCGCAAACCGCCATGTACATAAGGCCACCGTAGGTTCCCTGGGGTCCCGTTTTGCGTCAGGGCTCCCTTTCCCACAGAGGGCGAGAGAATCTGGGCTGGAGACACACCCCCAAACCTGCATAGTGGGGGGAACCGCTGCATAGAGAGGGGGGGGGGGGGGGGGGGGGGGGGGGAGGGGTTGTGTACATAACAGTGTTATTCACACGGGATCATTACCTAGCTTCACTTCCGAAGTACAACGTTTTCTCGAGATACTAGTACTCGGGTTGTAACGCCGGCATCATGTGTTGACAGACCTGGGTCAGGAAGAGAGGCGTGTCTCTCCAGCCTTTAACTCTCGTTCTCAACACATGTTGTCCATTTGCACGAATTCAAATGGCTGGGGTACTGAACTACGTCTATTCTCCACTGTATATGTGTGACTCTTCATCGTATACTAGGTAAGCTCTGCTCAGACCAGGAACGCAGCGCAATGCACAAGACTGCGACACCAAGAGATCTGTCCATAGAAGCTCATCCGTGTGAGACCACTCACGTCACTTTAGATGTTCATCGGAAAAGATCATCCAGCGTTTTCCATCCAGTGGTGAAGGGCCTTTTTCATAACCCGTTTGCCCCTGATGCCAACATGAGGATCGAAGGGTTAGAGAACGATCCTTCGAGTATTTAAAAAGCGGCAAATTGAAGAGATGAACATGTCCTGCTGCCCTAAGATCTAGACGCTATTCACGAGGTTATTTTTGGATGGGACTTGTTTGAGCTTCGTAGCTTTCAGAGAAAAGCCGTTCGAAACTTCTGGCCAAAAAAAAAAAAAAAAAAAACCCTCACTGCTGTTATCAACTTCAATTATTGCAAATCCTGCTAGAAGCAAGGGGGCAGCTATACACACACTGTCTCTCTCTCTCTCTCTCTCTCTCTCTCTCTCTCTCTCTCTCTCTCTCTCTCTCTCTCTCTCTCTCTCTCTCTCTCTCTCTCTCTCTCTCTCTCCCTCTCCCTCCCCCCCCCTCTCCCGCCCCCCTTCAAGAATTCAAGCCCATAGCTATAGCTTCAGCGGTTTTACGCCTGTGGCCATCTCGCTGGAAGACTTCCACCCCCTATGCATGTTGGGATATCCGTAGGATGGATATCCATCTAGCATACCCATCGTCGGCTGCTCCCTGATGGCGTGGTACTGCACGGTGGGTGAATCTTACACACACACACACACACACACACACACACACACACACACACACACACACACACACACACACACACACACACACACACACACACACACACACACACACACACACACACACACACAGACACACACACACACACACACACACACACACACACACACACACACACACACATTCCGGGTCTTCAGAGAGGCACATATAGTCCCTCCTCCAGCTCATACCTATCGTGTCTGCCTGGCTCTCAACCTTTCTTTAAATTCCTCTTTTCAGTTTGTCCCATTTGGGCCTGCGCATGTGTGCGTACGTGCGCGCTTGTGTGTGTGTGTGTGTGTGTGTGTGTGTGTGTGTGTGTGTGTGTGTGTGTGTGTGTGTGTGTGTGTGTGTGCGTGTGTGTGTGTGTGTGCGTGTGTGTGTGTGTGTATGTGTGTGTGTGTGTGTGTGTGCGTGCTGTGTGTGCGTGCGTGCGTGCGTGCGTGTGTGTGTGTGTGTGTGTGTGTGTGTGTGTGTGTGTGTGTGTGTGTGTGTGTGTGTGTGTGTGTGTGTGTGTGTGTGTGTGCATCGATGGCTTACATCATGGATATCCCCCCCCCTATCTCTCCCTCCCTCCCTCCCTCCCTCCCTCCCTCCCTCCCTCCCTCCCTCCCTCCCTCCCTCCCTCCCTCCCTCCCTCCCTCTCTCTCTCTCTCTCTCTCTCTCTCTCTCTCTCTCTCTCTCTCTCTCTCTCTCTCTCTCTCTCTCTCTCTCTCTCTCTCTCTCTCTCTCTCTCTCTCTCTCCTCCCCCCCCCCCCTCTCTCTCTCTCTGTCTCTCTCTCTCTCTCTCTCTCTCTCTCTCTCTCTCTCTCTCTCTCTCTCTCTCTCTCTCTCTCTCCTCTCTCTCTCTCTCTCTCTCTCTCTCTCTCTCTCTCTCTCTCTCTCTCTCTCTCTCTCTCTGTTGGATATGAACCATGTGTTAACGACTTCATGTATGAATTGGTTCATATCGTGTTGCCACACTTACTTCAACTGTTGATCTTAAGATATGTTAATCATGTTGTGTAGTCACACAACTGTCATGATTTCATTTGAGATGTCAATAAGGTACTATGGAAATCTATTTGATTGAGTTGTTAATGAGATGATACTTCATGTGCTGTTGTGTGATATGTAGACAATTGGTTGCAATAGTACGTACTAGGCATGGGCATATGTACGAAAAGTACTACACGCATACGTACGTATACTATGCATCAGGTTAGATAGTGAGCAGTTGATAGTCACGGTGTTAAAGCCGTAGTTGAATATAATGGCCTTTGTAGTGCTTGGTCAACTGTATTTGACACTGACCTTGTTTTCTAGACATCACGATAATATTAGGTCCCAGGGGACCAGTTGGCAAGTTGCAAGTTGCTTATTCCTATGACTCTAGTCAAACTACAGATCACATGGTACTTCTTACTCGTACAAGATCATGGTGATCAGATTCTCTAGCTGTACATCTTGTTGTCCTAAGTTCACAGTGGCTAGTAGCCTGTTTGTGGCTCATAGCTGTTTGTGGCTCAGAGATACCTGCGGCTAGTAGAATGGAGATTGCCTTCATGTGTTTCGATTCAGTACTTAAGAAATCTTATCAAGCAATCTCTTGATAAGAGTGGTCCTTGTCTGTGGCAATTAATCTTTCTTGATCACATCATTATTGTGAAGGGAAACTAGATTTCCTTTGCTGTAGACTGATCTCAATCAATTGAGTAGGATAATTGGTCTAGAATGGAACGTTAATCCAACTTGGACTTGAACGCGTAGATTAGATTGGTCAGCAGAGTCTGGTTTAAGGCTTCGTGGTCGGGGCAGCGGGTCAGACATTCAATGGAGTTATATCTCCAAGCAAGCTTGCTAATAAAGCAAGCTTGCTATGTCTCACCTGCAAATCCTCTTGTTCGGCATGCTTGCTTAACTGCGTTAATTATTATAATAGCTTTCCGCATGCCATTTAAACCGGTAAGCCCCGACTAATGAGGAGCGTGTATCACTTAGTCATTAATGATTCGTTAGCACCCAAAGCATTGACAAGTAGTGCTGGGGCAGGTGATTGTGTGTATGTCGAATGACATCCTTCATCTGTGAATAGTAAGAACATCGGCTTTGGGTTGCAGGTAAGAGTAGTGGGTTGTCGTACTTTTAGTTCTTAAACGTGAATGCCTAGATTCACTTACTTGTAACAGACATTCAATGGAGTGATATATCCAAGCAAGCTTGCTAATAAAGCAAGCTTGCTATGTCTCACCTGCAAATCCTCTTGTTCGGCATGCTTCCTTAACTGCGTTAATTATTATAATAGCTTTCCGCATGCCATTTAAACCGGTGATTGTGTGTATGTCGAATGACATCCTTCATCTGTGAATAGTAAGAACATCGGCTTTGGGTTGCAGAACCCACACTTTCCCCCTCCCCCCTCTGTTGCGTTAGCCTGCATCCGCTCGAAGTGACGCCATCTGCCAGCGGTTATGCATACGCCCTAATCGGAGTCGGAGACTAAACCTAATTCCTGCTGAGCCGCTCTAGCAACGCTGTCACAGTTCACGTTTTGCAGGGAGGAAGAGTATCCACTCCATCATGGAATTGGAAGAGGTGGAGGCCCTTTCAGTCATGACTACTTAGGTGGTTGCTGTAGAGTTGGTCATGGTGGATCCAATTCTGGAGGTCAAGGAGTTTGATGAACCGTGGACGATGAGTGGGGTAGGAGAATGGGCTTCAAGAGTGCTATTTTTTGCATACGTCTAAGTTAAGAGTTCTATTGGACAATCCCTGGCCCAGACCCAGATACTAGTATTCAAAAGATACATTTACAGCTATGCGACCTGGCCCACCTTGTAGGCTTCCCCCGGTGCTCCCACAGAGGACTTCCTACTGTTCGTTCCTCTACGGGATCCAGATCACCTGGGCCAAATCTGACTGCATCAACCAGCTGTATTGAGCATTAGGGCTAGTAGGGGAACGGAGACGAGTATCTGTGTGTACCACGCGACTCGAGTTTTGCTGTTCTTGCGTCCATGTGCTGCACTGCAGCTTGCGTATTAATAAGCGTGGTCTCTGGTTTGAGGGGGCGCCACATGGGGTTCAGAAACATAGTACCAACGGTATCTGCGTGCTTGTCCTTGCCAAGTTCCTCTCAGGCCCTTCGTGCACAGCCATTGAATCCGGTTTGGAAGTTGAGTGATAGCTTCTGTAGAGGGTCGGCGACAGTGCCGCGTGGTCTCCCGGGGACGTCCTTCGACAATAAGACTTCGCGAGAATCGTTGGGCCGTGACCGCGGCGGAACCCAGCAGTACACGTGTGTTTGGACTCCATCAGGGCAGACGATCGACTTGTGGTGAATGTTACTTGGAGCGTGCAACTTAGAATGCGAATGCAAAGAGACTTTCTTCTTCAGAGATGGCAATACTGTGCGACTCCTGTTCAGCACTGAGCACTTTACATCATGCACCCCCGCGTTCAGATGAGATGGCCCTCGCGCCACAAGCTCTTGATTGAAAGCAAGCACTTAAAGGTACTTCATGCCTCAAGTTCGAAACAAGCTGTTTGTACGGCGTCGGTAATTGATGAGGAGTCAACTCCCTGTTCTAAGCTCTTATGAGCGATCTAAGCCGGGGCTGCTCCGGACACCTAGCGAGATCATTGAG
The DNA here is from genome assembly GCA_002005505.1 of Botryococcus braunii. Taxonomy (NCBI): domain Eukaryota; kingdom Viridiplantae; phylum Chlorophyta; class Trebouxiophyceae; genus Botryococcus; species Botryococcus braunii. Next base: position 306,180 of record KV908411.1, read on the forward strand.
GACATACTTACAGAATGCTCTTATCTGACACTTTGGTTGTAAGGGGGGATGCATTTCATGGGTTAATGCGAAAGAAGTTTCCTACGGGTCTGAGACAAGGCCCATTGGGGGTTTTCGAAACAACCATACTGTACTAACATTCGCAGTCGATAAGTTTTCATTAAGGAACACCCTTTGAAAATACTGAGGTAAACCTATAACAAGACAACAGAGGATTGGCAATAGGACAAGGGATGGTGCATAATGTTACTAACATGTTTACGAACCGGAGATGCTAACGACTGGTTCCAAAGCACAAACTGACGGAGTGTTCAAAACCTCTAGCCTTAGGCGTTCTAACTATTAGGTGAAACATATTAAATTCATAACATTGCACCAAGACTTTGCGCTTAAACTCTTGCACCTCTAACGTTGCACATCCTGTGAAAGCACTTGGATACTTCAAATCTCTTGAAACAAAAACACATTGATATGAGCAATGCTTGATGCCGACTACCTGATGTACAAATATCAGATCTCCTCAGAGAAAGTCGTTGTGGGATTGGGTCAACCACTCAACCTGGCATGGCATGTCCCAGTCCCACAACTTTGGAAGAAAATGCTCCTTTCCATTCTCCCTTCTCCTTCCCCCACTGCCTGCACGTGTGTGTGTGTGTGTGTGTGTGTGTGTGTGTGTGTGTGTGTGTGTGTGTGTGTGTGTGTGTGTGTGTGCGCGCGTGTGTGTGTGTGTGTGTGTGTGTGTGTGTGTGTGTGTGTGTGTGTGTGTGTGTGTGTGTGTGTGTGTGTGTGTGTGTGTGTGTGTCTGTGTGTGTAAGCGCGCGCGCGCGCGGGGTCTCTTCTACCACTCCGTACTACTCAATCCCACTGCACGTACTCAATGATGTGTGGCTCCCAACAGCCACACAGCGCAGCGCATCAACTCCCAAGTTCATTTCGCAACAGTTCATTTCGCAACAGTCCAATAAGCCCATGATAGGTTTCTGATAATCTGCAGACAGACCGTCGGCATAAGGCCATCGAGCCTGGAGGTGCATTACACCACTTAAGGCACACATCAGGATAGGATGGTATTGAAACGATTCAAACAGTAATGAAACAAAGTCATGTGGAATGACTGGCTTACAGTGCAGATGTGTCCACTGCCGTCAAGCCAATGTGAGATGCAAGGGACCCCTAACAAAGAAGCGGATACACCAATATAAATGTCAGGCGGACACTGTCATGTATCAGAGTTTGCTGCAGGCGTATGCGATACAACATAATAGCGATCAAACACAAGATACCTGCACTCCGGTGTTGTTACCTAGGATGGGACCCCTAACAAAGAAGCGGATACACCAAGATAAATGTCAGGCGAACACTGTCATGTATCAGAGTTTGCTGCAGCCGTATGCGATACAACATACTAGCGATCAAACACAAGATACCTGCACTCCGCTGTTGTTACCTAGAACTATCTCAAACCCTGACACACAAGTAAACTCAATCTGGTGAAGTCACAAACGTCCACTGCACATTTGGAACAGATACTCCACTACGGATTTTGAATCACACAAGTAAACTCAATGTGGTGAAGTCACAAACGTCCACTGCACATTTGGAACAGATACTCCACTACGGATTTTGAAAGGCGTGTTCATTGCAAGCTTGGACAAACGGACCCCACTGCATATGCCCACTGCACATGGAAGAACCAACTTCGCAAACAACGAAGACAATATCCACTGCACACCTCGAAAAGACCGTCCACGGCGCATCTGGAAAGGATAGCCCACCGCACCCTCAAAAATGATAAACCACTCCGCCCCTGGACAACATAATTCCCGGCAGCCCTGGAGATCATAATGGAGTGCACCACTGACAGCGATAATCTGTCGCAGACCACGAAGTAATAACCCACGGCACACATGGACACGGTAGTCCACCTGAAATTCATAATCCACTGCACACCTGGACACGGTAGTCCACCTGGAATTCATAATCCACTGCACACCTGGACACGGTAGTCCACCTGAATTTCATAATCCACTGCACACCTGGACACAGTAGTCCACCACATACCTGGAAAGGATACTAGAGTCCACACCTGGAAATGATAATGCCCTGCAAAACTGGAAACCAGAGGCCCACCGCACACTCAGCAAGGACTATCCACCACAGACCTGGAACGGAATCCTTACAGATGGTAAAGACGCCGCAGAAAAGGACTTCAGACACTGGGGGAGGGGCGGGGGGGGGGGATCGACTGGAGAAGTTGAGGGAGGAATCGTCTGCAAGGTTGACAGAAGAATCCACTGCAGACGCAGAAGAGGGGCCCCACTGCAGGAACGCAAAACATCTTTCAATGTATCTGCGTGATAGATAGCAATCACCTCTGCTGCCCTTCTGCACGCAGCTTCATCCACTCCTTCAAGCCAACGGAGCCTCCTCCTCCACTGCTTGCCACCTGAACCCAAACGCAAAGGCTTCTACTGCTGCAGTCATGCAATGCCATGTACAGCTCAAACATTGCAGTTCACCTTCAAGTAACTCTTGTGCCGCAGACATGCATTGCCCCTTGCGCTCTGCCGTACCGCATTGTTTGGTGCCTTGCAATCAAAAATCCTAATATTTCAAATACCAGAACAGCTTCACTAGTAGACAATGGTGTTGAAGCTGATTGTAAAAATAAACTTGCAATGATCTTGTATATACTAACATTCAATCTTTCACAATGGACTTCCGTGTAGAGCAATGTAAGCATCGACTCGTTAAAACATAAAAAGAAAAGGAAAAGAAAAGTTCTTATTCTGAAGAAACTATGGCATTGCGGGCCCCCCCTCTTCCCTTTCCCCAGGTCCCCAGGCGTGCCATTCCCATTTTCCATCAGCCAGAACCCTCAATGGCACTTCTATTGAATTTCTTTCGAGGTCCCAACCCCTCCAAAGCTTAGGCTATTGGGAGGTCCCAACCCCTCTAAAGCTTAGGTTATTGGGAGGTCCCAACCCGTGCAAAGCTTAGGTTATTGGGAGGTCCCAACCCCTCCAAAGCTTAGGTTATCTGCCTGGTCTGCAGCAAGCATTGGTAACGGGATCATATGTTCGGTTTCTGCTCCCAACGAAGAATCCTCTCTCTCCTATGTCTCTCACAAAAAAATCACAGATTTCCTCGGTTGCAACTGGTTCTACTCATGCGCAGTTTGACGATGTCCATTGGGAGACCGGTCCCCACGGAAAAGTCAGGCCACCTTTGCCGATGAAGACCGGTCCCCACAAAGGAGCCAGCCCATCTTGTCCGATGGGAGACCAGCAGCCCATGGGAGGATCCCAGGCCCCTTGTCCATTGAAAAACCAGTCCACACAAAAGAGCCAGCACATCTTGTCCATTCGGAGACCAGCCCTCAAGGCCAACCTTGTTCGTTGGACCTCGTAAACGAACCAGCCTGGGATAGCATACTATTGGACAGAGGGAGACTCCATGGCTTTCCTTCATTGAGGTCACCACCATGTTCATTATGAGAAGGGGCCCCAGGTGCCCTTGATCCAAAAAATGTCCAGCAAGGTCTTTGACACATAAGAAAATAAAAGAGTCTGTTGCCACTTAGAAACCTCAGGAAGTCTTTTGCCGCCACCTAAGGACGGCATCTGCCACTGTCACTATTGTTTCTGTCACTTAACTTGCGCAGATACGTGGATGCGAGCGCGTGCAAGCATGCAATCGTCTGTGCATGCTTGCGTGCGCGCCTGTGTGTGTGTGTGTGTGTGTGTGTGTGTGTGTGTGTGTGTGTGTGTGTGTGTGTGTGCGTGCGTGCGTGCGTGCGTGCGTGCGTGCGTGCGTGCGTGCGTGCGTGCGCGCGCGCGCGCGCGCGCGCGCGCGCGCGCGCGCGTGTGTGTGTGTGTGTGTGTGTGTGTGTGTGTGTGTGTGTGTGTGTGTGTGTGTGTGTGTGTGTGCGGGCGGGCGGCAGAGCGCCTGCAGGTGGCGAGCGGTGTGGGAAAGGGAAACGCGGGGTGGGGGGAAATCATATCGCCATATGACCTCCCTCCATCCCAGCGGGGCGAGCCCTCCCTTTTTTCATGTAAAGGGACAAAAGAGTCCTGCCAGAATCTGTCCAACTCGGGCCCATGGCCAAGCCCCGACACACAGCCACACACACACACACACACACACACACACACACACACACACACACACACACACACACACACACACACACACACACACACAGAGAGAGAGAGAGAGATACACACACACACACACACACACACACACACACACACACACAGCGCCACAAAGATGGGCCTCAGCCCTACCCCAGAAACACAGAACGCTGCAACTCAAGCGTCCTACCCCAGCCTCCTGTCCCTCTCCCCTCCTCTCCCACTTGGGAAAAGCAAAGTCGAGGCCTCAGGAGTTGCAGATTTGCAGACTTTGCAGGCTGAGTCTCTTAATCCCCCTTTCCGCTCCCATTTGCACATTTTGCCAGCCTGGGGTGGGGGCAGCGCACCTTTTCGGCATCTGAGCCACCGGATGTGCCCCCGTCAGCCGCACTCAGCGTTGAAACCAGCTCTGAATGCTCCCCACCAGCAGAACCATTCGACTGAGAAGTCCCAGGCCTTCCCCCATTGCCATTTGACTGGCTAGCGAGTTCCCCAGACCAAGCCTGATTAGGCTCGCCTGAGGTGGATGCCTGACCAGGCTCGCTCCTCGCTGCAGCCTGATCAGGCTGCCCAGACATGGACGCCTGATCAGGCTGCGTGGCACGGGTCGTGGCAGGCGCCCCGCTCCTGGCCCTAGCCTCTGCCAGGCCTTCCAGCACAGCTTCCTGCAGGTCCTCCGCCTGAGGCACTTGAGCCTCGATCTCCAAAATCAGCTTTTCCTTCAGCTCCTTTTCCTGCATGGCACAGGAAGAAGGTGACTGTCTGACGAGCGATTTAAAAGACACTCGCATTGAAATTCATAGATTTTAGGTTTTCTAGCCAGTCTCTCTCTCTCTCTCTCTCTCTCTCTCTCTCTCTCTCTCTCTCTCTCTCTCTCTCTCTCTCTCTCTCTCTCTCTCTCTCTCTCTCTCTCTCTCTCTCTCTCTCCCTCCCCCCCCCCCCCCCCATAAACAAACTTCCATAACCAACCTTCTAGTTTTGATGTATGTCCTATAAGACTACTTTGTGTCAAGGGTTTGTCATGAGGCATCCTAGAGTCGTGTGCAAGCCCTCAGTAAGACCTCGGCATTGTGACGTACATCCTCTCCTCTTCCCCACCCTGGATCCTTGTGCTTGTTTTTACAGCGGGTGTGTGTGATTTGGGCTATTCCCCCCCCTCTCCCTCTCTCTCTCTCTCTCTCCTCTCTCTCTCTCTCTCTCTCTCTCTCTCTCTCTCTCTCTCTCCTCTCCTCTCTCTCTCTCTCACACACACACACACACACACACACACACACTCACACACACACACACACACACACACACACACACACACACACACATACACACTCACACACACACACACACAGAATGGGGGGGGGGGGGGAGGGGGCAAGTAGACAAAACACTGACGGACAGAGGACTGGCATAAAAGGAACCCAGGAGAACCTGCGAGGCCTGTCGGGTGGCAACGAGAGTGCGGTTGGCCCGCACAATGGCGGGGAAGAGGCGCTCCTGCGACTCCAGCAGAACCGACAAGCCGAAGATGCTGGCGGCCCCCACTCCAAACAGCAGCCAAATCTCCCCCTTCTTTACCTCCTGCCTGGGCAGCGGCTTGGCAGCTGATAGAGCCACTTCCGCCGGAACCGTCTGGTCCCCTTGCCACACAACCCTCAGCTCTGTGAATCCCCCCCCCCCCCACAAAAAAAAACCTCCTTCACCATGCTAACAAATTAAGCAGACGCTTTCATGAAAGTATTAAGCAGACGCTTTCATGAAAGTACCAAGCAGTGAACCAAAGAAACCCGACCCTCACTCTCACGCACGCGCATGCACATGAGCACGCGCGCGAGCGCGCACAGAAACACACACACACACACACACACACACAACACACAACACACACACACACACACACACACACACAACAAAAGAGAGAGAGAGAGAGAGAGAGAGAGAGAGAGAGAGAGAGAGAGAGAGAGAGAGAGAGAGAGAGAGAGAGGAGGGGGTAATGGAGGAGAGAGCTGGGGAAGGAAAACAGCAGGTGAGGGAGGAACGGATCCAGGCGGCAGCGCAACCCCTTGTTGCTGGAAATGTAAGAGGCCCATGGAAGTTGGGCAGTTCTACAGAAAAACCCGAAAATATCCCCTAGCCACAAACAGGGTTGCCCAATACGTAAATCAAACAGCTTTGCATTTGGACTAGCACAGCATACAGTTAAATGCCAGGAAACTTCAGGAGTTGTGAGCAGGAACAGAGGGATACAGGCGAAATTTTAGAAATTCTCCGGCGGGGTTTGCTTTGTTCCCATTTCTAGGCAAATTAGGAGGAGGGAAAAACTACCGGGAGTTCTGCAAAGGAGGGAGGGGCCAACGCCAACATCCCGGCAACAGCTAGTGCAAGTACGTCCAGACGCAGTCTTCCATGCAACCCTCCCTCTTCCTGCTCCTCATTTACTCTCAAAGTGCCACAAATAGTCTGGACCCTCCAGGGTTTTGTCAGAATCAAGGCTGGGTGGAAGCATCGTGGTGCCCAATATGGCAACAACATGAGAGGGCCGCGCCATCTTTGCACTACCTATTCAGATTCAAAATTATGCATCTTTCATAAATCAAAACTCTGCATTTCCAAGACCGTTTGGGCTGTCCTGGCAGATTTGTGCAGAAGCACGCACAGACGGATTCTTCCACAAATTCCCAAATTGCCCCACGCTCTAAACCATTTCCCAAGCAGAATGAGCCATGGCTACCATCAAGAAACAGTTATAGAAACTGCCAACGTAAGCCCGAAATGGCAACACGCGATCTCGTGTTTACGACGACCGCCGTCACCTGGACTGGAAAATATGAGATGCGCTGACCATGGAGCCTTAGTACATGCAACTAAGAAGAAGCTATGACGATGTTGCAATAATACCAATACAGCAGGTTTGAAATGAGCTTCTCGCACATAAAAGGAAGCAGGCAGATGGACACCTTATCGCCTTCGGCAAAGCACGAACAGCTTGCTGGTCTCTCACTCACCAGAGGTTTGGATGAATTCAGACAACAACTTCTGATCCGCCTCCTAGTTCGATTAAAGCATTGTATCCTGCTGGAAGACCAGCAAGCCAACGGTGCGATGTGGCGTGTTCTTACATCGCTGTGCACTGCTACGGCAGCAAGGCCAACACTTGGCCAAGCATGGCTGAACGCCATGGTCGAAATGCTATTAATCAATCATCGTAAGAGGAACCTTTCGTTTTCCATATCAGCGAGATGGACTGTTCGTTTCCATCCCACATCCCCCATCCGCTGACGGTGACACGCACAAAGGTTTGAAGGGAAAGATTCGAGCACGTGGGCCGCGACCTTGACCCTACGCTTGCCGAACCGCTTTAACGACGGTTGAAATGCATGGATTAAGCGTCAACCTAGTTTATTCTACGCCTAGAAGCGAGTAGATTGCAGGCGTTTGATTCCTCAAGTGATTCAGATTCCACAGCTTGGTAATCTACATTCAGCCTGGAAATCTCCGTTTTGTCCGCTGCTGGCTCGGGGCATCTGCCGGTCCCATCACAGACCAAACGGCTGGGTATAAGAAAGGGCTCCATCCATTCATGACAAAAGAAGCTCTGGAGTTGTTTCGCGAGCTTTATCGACAAACCCGCTCCTTGCCAAGGTGCGTAGTTTGTGCATTTTCATCAGCTCGGAACACATTGTAGTATTACAAGCATCTTTTGTAGGGGACTATTGTTTGTGGCTCGCGCATATCAGCCTCAAATGGGATTCAAATCATGTTTTTAGAAGTAAAATTGGTATTATACGTGGTGACCCGCTGTACGTGCTGCGAATTGGCCAAAACCGGTAGATTTGACCAGGAATCCCTTTCCCGTACCCTTTCTCAAGGGTGTACAAGAGCAGCCATATTCCAATCAATTTGGTAGCACAGGGTGCACGGTACTTATAAGGAGGCCTCTGAATATATTTCGAGATACACACCTCAGTCACTCCAGGTCAGTATATCTTTGTTCAGCAGTAAAACAGTGCAGTGCCCTCCCCAAGGCGCATGCACTTGTGTAAGAGTCGGTTATTAGGTGGCCGCAATCGCTCCACATGCAATAAACACCATGATGAAGTGCTAGTACGAGAATGCAAGGGGTCCAACGATGTTGGGCTCCTACCCCTTCATCCATATCAGATCGCCCTCGTACACCTGTATCATTCCAATCCAGGCTTGTTAGTAACTTCCATACTGAACTATTGGTTTTGCAAGGAAGTGGGGTTTAGCAGCAAACATGTGGGATGTGTGTGAGGAGAGGAAACATACCGTTCCAGTTGCAGGAGGGGGGAATAGCAGCGTTTTGTTCCTGTAGGGCTGTGGCACCCTATGCTATTTTTGCCTTCGTGTCTGTCTGTCTGCAGACTGTGTGTGCTGGCCTATTTACTTTTTTAGGTTTACTTGTTAATCCACTTGCTTGATTACCCCACACTGAGTTCTTGCAGGTCCGTAAATTCTGTCCTCTCAAGTCCACCTGCCATCTCTTCTTGTATGCCTGCAAACTAAGTCCCACATCTTGTGTCGCGATATGTCTGCATACCAGTTTTTCAAAAAATCCTTTTCATATCCGTTTTTTACAGTTTCTGGGCTTTTTCCTCTTGTGTTCCTGTGCATCGTCCTCTAGGCAAGGGTGCCTTTCCAGTCTACACCATCTCTTGGGGTCAAATGGGGAAGAGTGAGTAAGTCACGGGACCAAAAACATGTCCAAATCGGCTGCAAATTAGCCCAATGTGTGTTCATCGCGTGGTGTCAGCAGCACGCTGGGTGTGTGAGAATGTGACCTTTTCCTTGACTAAAGGACCGACATCAACTTCTTCTGGCTGGACCTTGATTCATTTATTTCTTTCATTTTATTCAGAGATATACCCCATCATCCCGTCAGCAGGCTCAGGGGCCCTGAGATGAGGTACAGTGCGGCTACAGGTCCTCGTGGTCGTACTACAGGCGGTACATTCGTGAGAACTTTGAGGCCTTTTCTGACGAAACTGACCCACAGCGTTTACGGCAGCTGATCCAGCAGGCGCGCAAAGATGCTGGCTGGGTAGTAGCCAAGGTATTTCAGTTCTGTAGGCTCATCTGCGCTAGCTCAGACAGTCTGAATGAGCCAAAGGAGATCGCCTTGTCTGTATTCTTGATGCTGCTGGCTGAGATTGTCTGAATGAGCCAAGGGAAGTTTATTTGTTTGTATGCTCGAGGCTGCTGGTTGTTTTCCTTGATTAGATTAAGGAGGGAGCCCTGTCTGTAATTTCAGGGCATGCTGGCCTAGAATGTCTGAATAAATCAAGGGCAGTTTATCTGTTTGTATGCTCAAGGCTTCTGGCGTAGATGGTCTGAATGAGCCAAGGGAAGCTCTGTTTGTATGCTCGAGGCTGCTGGCTTACACTGTCTGGTTGGCCAAGTTAAGGTGCTGCTCCTTGTAAATTTGGGGTACTGCTTGGAAAGATGCAAGGGAGGTTTTTGTGTCTGTGACTACAAGGCCGCTGGCATGCGAGAACTTCATTGTCTTGTGGTTGCCAGCATGCATCTGAGGTTAGGTCCTGCCATTTGGGCCTCTCCCAAATGTGTGCGCGCGCGCGGGGGGGGGGGGGGGGGTGTGCACAAGCACCCCTGCACACACACACACACACACTCTCAAACACACACACACACACACACACACACACACACACACACACACATACACACACACACACACACACACACACATGTACGTCTGCGTATGATTATACAAATGTTGGGGCGTCTGACTCCCTGGGGGCTGGTGGAGCAGTACGGAAAGACGGGACAAGGAGGGTCACCACCAGGATAACAGCGACTGCTGCACATGCCAGCCGCAGTACCCTGAGGGCCAGCAAGGAGCCCGTAGGAGTGGGATCCGGGACTTGTTGGGAAACACTTGGGACTCCCAATCTTGTGGGGAGACAGGTAAACCCCCCAGATAGGGCTCCTGAAACCCTCTGGTTTAGTGCAAGAGAACCCTCGGATTGCGTCCCGCAAAATCCTCTGGTTGTGGGCAAGAGAACCCTCGGCTTGCG
>KV908411.1:326365-328865 GCA_002005505.1 Botryococcus braunii
CTGCGTCACAAAAACATTATTCGCTTGCTTCAGTATATCAAGGACGGGGAAGATTTTTGCCTTGTACTCGAGTTTGTGCAGGGTCCTAGTCTCCATGGACTCATACAACAACAGAGAAATTTCAACCAACTCACGACGGATGATTGGTATGAGAAGGTTGTCAATTTCACCAAGCAGCTTTTAACAGGGCTTCAATACTTGCACGAGCAAAACATAATGCACTTTGATATTAAGACCACAAATCTCCTCGTATCGGAACATGGAACTCTGAAAATATGTGATTTTGGCTTATCTTGCAAAATGGGTAAAGAACTGTTTACTTCCAGAAACACTATTACTTACAGCGCTCCGGAAATCCTTGCGAAAAAGAAAGATGACCCGTTGCGATTTGATGCGCCTGCCCATCCGGCAGCGATAGATGTCTGGTCTGTGGGTTGTGTCGTCTTTACGATGTTGACAGGGTCAGGACCTTTTTCTCCACCCACGGAGCGCCGAAAATTTGAAGATTACGCTTTTGCGCAACAAACACTTGAATGCATAAATCAGTGCATTGTTCCCTCGCGCATGCGTACGAGGTCACAAGGAAAGCCTTCACCTTTAAAGTCATATAACAGGTACACCCTAGGGCCACGACTGGAACAACAACTTAAAGGCAAGCCTCCGGCATGTTTTGAATTTTTAAAGGCTTGCTGGCAAATGGATCCTCAAGAAAGGCCATCTTGCTCTGACCTTCTGGGGATGGATTTCCTCTTAAAAGTAAATAGTAGTGATCAGATGCGAGTACCACGTGATCGTGGCAAAACGGCCGCACCGCAGGCAAGTGTCGGTTGGGGTGCTCAACCCTAGGATCCTCCCAGAATTGTATAGCATTTGTGTCGTAATTCCACGGAAGTGCTTCAATATTTTGATTTAGACTATAATGTGGTAATTTAATATATCACTTGATCTGCAAGTTGCATTGGAAACCATTAATGTTGCATTGGAAACCATTAAAAACCAATATTGCAGGATCTATGGAATCGGCCAATTTTCAAAGTTCTTTGTATAGGAGAGCGTTTCAGAACCCTATTCCTTTGGCTTAAGGCAGTTCCAAGAACTTTCCAGTGCATCATTTAATTAGCTGATTCCAAATATGTAGCTATATTCTGGCTACCACTTCACCGTAGTTATTTAATATTGATTTGCTGTAAAGCGGATCCTGACCATTAAAGCTTGCCCATGCATGTGGACATGCGTTGAACCACATGCTTTTTAATTGTAGATAGCTTGAGCTATGGCTATTACGTAGGGGCCTGTTTTCCGGTTGTTCCCTTTGCTCCAATGATAAACACTCGGGCAAAGCTAATCCATGTCGTATTTTTCCTGCAGGGAGTATCCTGACACAACCCTCGATGGCGTTGCCACCCAAGCAACAGACGGGCCTACTGTTGCTTAAATGAGCCTGGACCCTTGCATGCCAACTGCCAGGACGCACACAACTAGCTCACTGCACACAGTGGCAACACCTACAGTTAACGAGGGATTTCGTTCGAAGCAAGAGCCATGATGCGAACCTAGTGTCGAACAAGGAGCGTAAGGAGGAAGCAGATCTGTCTAGACCAACTAAGGCCCCCGACTAATATACAATGCATTCTATACGCATATGCGGTACGAAGGCATTCCATACGCATATGCGGTACGAAGGCTTTACTGCGTGCAAGGGAACAGAGCCGTGGTCACGCGCGTCATAATAAGTCTGTACCAGCTGCGAGAATTCCCAAGCATTTGGGGAAAATTCCGTGAGACGCATTTGGTAGCATTTCGTACAACGTAGTACAACGGTTAACCGTGGGAGACACTTTACACGCCGTTCGAAGGTGGGAAGTGCCCCGCGAGGAGAGGTCCTCCTCGCGTAGGAAATAGTTAGCATGACCTCATGACCACGGTTGATAATGACAGTTGGCAATGATTGGCACGTGTTTGTACCCAAACGCTTGGGTCAAAGTGTGACTCGCACGGCTCAAGGCTTGGGATTTCGAATGCGCCCTAGGCCTAGGTGGTGGTGAGTCGATGGTAAGAGTATGGATCTAGGGTATGACCCCTTTCGAGACACGAAACCTCACGAGGAAACATGCAGGGAGGAGCAACTTGAGAAACTTGAATGGTACGCCGAGTGGTTCTGTAAAGGTTTCAAAAGCTTGCCGTACTACCATGGTAAAGGTTTCAAACGCTTGCTGTACTACCATGGCCATGCAGACCTCGTGTCATCGTCTGTTCTCTCAATTCCCCTTCTAATGTGTCTTACAAAGTTTCACTAACCTGATAAGGGGTTTTTTTGAAGATGCTAAGGTAGCGAGGATCCCATTTCATGCCAACATGTCAGGGAGGAGTGTTTCTTGAACATCGTGCCATGGAAACGGATCCTTCTGCAAGTCGTGCCGCAAGAGTGGACATTCCTGCGAGATCACGACATGGGGGCCAAGCAACGCCCTGGAGGAAGACCAATTCATGAAAAGTGTGA
>KV908411.1:333865-361365 GCA_002005505.1 Botryococcus braunii
CTCTACACTCCCAGGTAGCAGCGACTTCTCATGTTGGCAATTGCAATGGAATTGTTAAGTTTCCGTGGGTAAATGCATGGGTTAGTAGCGTATCAACTGTCTGAAAAGTTCTTGTTGTTGGAGACTTGCTTGATGAGGCATGATACGAGAGACAAGTAATGGACGTCATAGAACTATATAGTACTATATAAAGTAGGTAAATTTATTAAAGGTCAGGTTGACAGAAGGACTCAAGGCTGCCATCGTAAGTTACTTGATTACCACCATTGAGTTTGCTACTTTGACGATAGCAAGTCTATGTACATATCCTTGCTAGCATGAATGTTGGCGTATGGCACGTAGCCAAAAATCGCCAAGCCACTCGCATGCTTTCAACCGCCGATCGGTGTGCTGCATACTCGCAGGCTGATAACCTTATTAAACGCTCCTAACGACTCCCCAAGCATAACCACGTTCCGAGACAGATGGTGTCCAACGCCAACTTTGGACAACTTCTTAGATGCCTATCATGATATCAACATGTACCGTATTGCTGTTAACTTCAACATACATGTCACTGAGTCCGGGCAGAGCCACAATAAACGGCAGAAGAGAGAAACTCCAGAGTGCCACATTCCGGTTGCAGGGGATAAAGATAAATAATCTCTTAGTAACTTCATGATCTCTTCGTCCGAGGTGCCCCATTGCTAGGGTTTCAAGCATCTCTCAAAGTTAACAGATGTCGGACCTCTGAAGTATGGAGGGTGTACGTGGGGGTGTACAGCCCCATTGCCGGTGCTCGGTTGAAACAACATTTTCCATTTGCAAATGGCTCACTGCAAACGTTCCAGAAGCTGGTGGCATTGACCCTGACAGTTTAACGAACGTTTTTAGGATGCCATTATCATAGTATTACGTAAAACCGATCTCGTGGTGAACTAGGTCTTGCCAGGTTTTGCATTGATCCCTGCACAGCAAGTCGCAGATCAGGTCATGATTGATCGGGGGCATTTTGCTATGCTATGAATCAATTGCTATACAGCGCTGTCAATCTTGGGTCCCGGGGTTGAGAAAACTTACCAACACTTGGCTAGCGGCGCGACCATTTTCGCGCACGCTGTTCCGGAACCATGTCATCACCCCATGTCATCACCAGAAATTTTATTTTGAAACAAATCCATCTCTAAAAGGTCGGAACAGGTTTTTCGTTTGCCAGGTTCCAGCTCCCAGCAAGCTTTCAAAAATTTGATAAACTTCGGGGGCATGACTTTGAGGAGTTCCCAGTCGGGACTCAAAGGACATTCCTGGGACCCAGTACCCATTTGCGACCTCGAGGGATTCTGATCAGGCGGCAAATCCTTAAGAAAGCCAATGCTCAGCTTTATGCGCTTGAGTTGCTCTGCGGATTTCGAGAGGTCGTCAAGTTCGGTAGGGGCTCTGTCCGAAGTGGTGGGGTCTGGTAAAAAGGGATCTTTCCCTGTCAACATCTTGAAGACGACGCAACCCACAGACCAAACGTCAATTGCACCTGGATTGTCAGATATAGAAAGTAGCGACGGGTCATTCATCTTCGTCTTGAGGAGTTCCGGAGCGGCATACACAAAAGCCCTTCTGGGACCAACTAGGCTGGTGTCCATTTTGCAAGATAGTCCGAAATCACATATTTTCAAAATTCCATCTTCCGTTACTAGGAGATTGTCCGTCTTGATATCAAAGTGCAGTATGCATTTAGTCTCGTGCAAGTACTGAAGCCCTAACAACAGTTGTCGGGTTAATTTTATAACCTTCTTATACCAATCGTCCGACTCTAATTGCTTGGGATCGTTTCGGCGTTGCTCTTTTATGAGTCGATGAATATTACGTCCTCCCACAAGCTCGAGTACCAAGCAATGGTCTTCCCCGTGCTTGATATACTCATGGAAGCAGACAATGTTCTGGTGATCAAGGTCTTTTAGAGTTTCTGCCTCTCGCGAAGCTCGTCTTGCGGATCTTCGTCGACTGACTTCCCTGTCTGGACCCGTGCCTTCTACACTGAAGCGCTTGATTGCAACCGTTTCCCCGCAGGACAGTAGCCATTCCTCCACTGTTCCAGTGCCGCCCTTTCCAACGGTTCTAAGTTTCATGGAGGGTTCTCTGACGTAGCGCGAATTTTCGACGGGTTGTACCATTTGCATTATTGTCTACCCTTACAACAATGCGAGGAGCTTCGAAGCGCAGTCATTTATACTGGCAGCTTTTTTCCTTTATCTTTCTTACAGCAAGTTGTTATGGCAACCAAATTTATTTTGCTTAGTTTTTTATTGGTTCTTTCGTGGCTACTATCTGACTGCTATGCTATTTTGAAAATGCGACTGTCAAGCCTAATTTGGAGCACGCACCGTAATACACTGGGTGGAAAGCAACGTAACAGAAAGTAGCTAGGTTATATAACTATAGTACTAGCCCGGAAGTCCGTATAGCCACGGGCCTTTGAAAAACCTTGGTAGCTCCCTCCCTACCCCAACTCCAAGGTTACGGCATTTTTTAGTAAATAATTGTTTCCTGTTTCCTTGAAAAGTAATAGTGTTAAATCCCTTGGCAGCCCCATCATAAAGTGATCACCCCTACCCCCCCGGAAGAGCCGGAACGGTTCTTCCTTAAAGCTTGTTTCCCAGTTTCCGTGACATGTAATTTGTTCAAGTCCCTTGCAGTCCCCAATTAAAAGAACTGGAGATTGTGGGTAGGTTAATACTCAGTACGTTTGTGAAAGTTCACATGTGCACACCTATGGAATACTATTAAAGGGTTTCCGATACATGAGGACTTAGCATATATGCTAAGCAAGGGGGCTTCCGCCCCTCTGCGCAGGGGGGCATGCATGCATGCATGATGTTCCCCCATACATGCCTCGTCCCAACCCCCTGCCAATTCCCTCCCTGTCTGTGCCTTACCCTGCTCTCAAGTCAAATCCCAAAACCCCCTCGTCTGTTTTTTCTCTCGTGTGGTGGGTGTACCCCCACAACATGTGTGTGTGTGTGTGCGTGTGAGTGAGGGTGTCTGTGTGTGTGTCTGTGTGTGTGTGTGTGTGTGTGTGTGTGTGTGCGTGTGTGTGTGTGTGTGTGTGTGTGTGTGTGTGTCTGTCTGTGTGTGTATGCGTCTGCGAGTGCGAGTGCGTGTACACATGTGCGTGTGCGTGTGGGCCCCCCCCGGGGGGGGGTGAGTGTTCGGGCTTTTGCGTTTTCCTGTTCATTTGCCAGTGTCAGACAATTGCAGATCTGCGTGTTGTTGCTAGGATGGCGCGATGGTTCGTTCAGCTGCTGATGTTTTGAATGGGCTACTGCCACAGATTGGGGTGGTGATTCACCCCCATTAGACCACTGGTGAACCGGTATTTAAAGCTAGAAAACCCTCTGCAGGATGGCACCAGGAGGCCTATGCTAAAGATATGCGACTTTGGCGACTCCAAGAATGACAAGGGCAGTGTGCCACAGTCCAAGGTTGGGACACCAGGGTGCATAGGTTCGACTCCTGCACTGTCGGAACTTGCCAGCGTCTTTCCTTCCGTTTTACTTTTGTTCTTTTTCTTTCCCCCCCCCCCAGCCCGGCCCCTCCCGGTTCCAGCGCAGTGGCCCCAGCCGGCAGGAAGTGCTGCAGATTGGCGGCTGTGAGCAGTGACGAGCCATCGATGTCGATATACAGGTCGCGACCTTCCTAACAGGCCTCGAGGCGCTCGAGGAGCATGGCGCGTAAAGGCGGAGGTTTGCATGACGGCTGTGAGCAGTGACGAGCGCAAGTGCGGTACACTCGATTGGAGCAACATAAAGGGCAGCCAACTTCTTACGTGTATTGCTATTGGGAGAGTATGATGCCTACACTGTGGAAGTTGCCACATGTAAGGACACATTGTGGACGTTGCACCGTGCATAAGTGCAACTACAAAATGTAGCTCCGGCTGTCCGTCGGATTTAGGCTTTCTGAGTTTCCGATTTGCTTTCTATTAATTTCAATCACAGCCCTCAAGAACTTTGTGAATGGGATATTCCCGAGAGTGGCATTTGTGAATAATTCAAAATGTTGCAAAGTCTTGCAAGCATGCAAAACTGGAAAATTTAAACGGATTGATTGTGGCACCATGTAATCGTGTGCGCGCGCGTGTGTGTGTGTGTGTGTGTGTGTGTGTGTGTGTGTGTGTGTGTGGCTGTGTGTGTGTGTGTGTGTGTGTGTGTGTGTGTGTGTGTGTGTGTGTGTGTGTGTGTTTTTCTGTGTATTTGTGTGTGCGTGTGTGTGTGTGTGTGTGTGTTTGTGTGTGTGTGTGTGTGTGTGTTTCTGTGTGTGTGCGTGTGTGTGTGTGTGTGTGTGTGTGTGTTTCTCTGTGTGTGTGTGTGTGTGTGTGTGTGTGTTTCTGTGTGTGTGTGTGTGTGTGTGTGTGTGTGTGTGTGTGTGTGTGTGTGTGTGTGTGTGTGTGTGGGGGGGGGGGGGGGGGGTGGGTGCAGCACGTGCGTGGGCGGAGGTCTCAACGTAAGGTACATTCCGTTGCAATTCGGATCCTCAAGGACCTAGTAGGTGCCATGTGGAGTCGCTTTTCTGTGAGAGCAATGTTAGAGTTGATGAGGCACAGAAAATTGCTCGTTCTTGAATGCTGGGCCCTGCAACCCGCATATGAGAGGTGCCTCCAACAAGTCAGTCTTCTGGTGCCTCAGTTGCAACTGCCCACACGTGAAGCCGAAGGGGATCCCTTTAGGTCCGGAGCAAATTTGCAAAGGGGTAAGAAGTACCGTTCTGGACGTTCCGTCAGGGTGAATGAAGAAGAGAGACCACGAGGGAATACCCCGGTTACGCGGTGACGAGCTCGAGGAGAGGCCTCTTAGGTACGGACCGCACGTCCAGGCCTTGCGCATGGAGTGATGCCGGTAGACAATTGCCACATCCCCTGGGGGCCCCGTGAGGTGCAGGTGGTCGCTACAAACATCAAAATCCCGCAAGTAATAAGAGCAGTGGCATGGATGCATCCATGCTGAAAGATGCATCTAGATCCTGAACAGATCTGTTCAGGACCATATGGGGGGCCATATGGGGATACATCTTCTCAGGACCATATGGGGGACCATGAAGGGATGCATCTGCTCATGACCATATGGGGATGCATCTGCTTAGGATAGATGGGGGACCACATGGGCATGCATCTGCTCAGGACCATATGGGGATGCATCTGCTCAGGATAGATGGGGGACCATATGGGGATGCATCTGCTTAGGACCATATGGGGATGCAGCTGCTCACAGCCCCATGGGGGTCGCGAGGTGGTATTGAAGGCGGCAGGGAACCCTTCTGGGGCCACCGTTGACTGCAAATGGGGAACTCCCCATGCGTGAGTGAGGATACAATTGCGATCCGCTCGCCCGGGTTCTGCAGTAATTATCGTAATAGTAGCTTATAATTATAAGCTACCGGATGGCACTTTGGCTGAAGGTGTATTACGGGTTCTGCGATCGGGAGAACCTCGCGACGTGTGACGGCGTTACATGTCCAGCAACGCTTGTTGCACCTACGCATATGCGTATGCCCGACGTATTCGATG
The DNA here is from genome assembly GCA_002005505.1 of Botryococcus braunii. Lineage (NCBI taxonomy): Eukaryota > Viridiplantae > Chlorophyta > Trebouxiophyceae > Botryococcus > Botryococcus braunii. The sequence goes on from KV908411.1 coordinate 339,402, forward strand.
TTTCGCGTCTCAAATCTTATAGAAGCGACGGCAGCGTGCAACCACCACCTGCTGCTGAGATCATAGATGGTGAGCTAGAATATGAGGTGGAGGCAGTGCTTGCACACAGAGCGGAAACTTAAGGGCAAAAAAATGGTGCGCGAGATTCTCATTAAGGGAACCGGTTATGGGAGCATCCAAATACATGGGAACATGAGGAAAACTTAGTGAATTCTCGAGAGGCGGTACAGCAGTACTCAGGTCTAAGCGCGGGGCGTGGGTCGGAATCTAAAAGAACAGGAACGGTAGTTGCATCTCAACGCCAGCGTGTTAGCTAACACGCTGGCGTTGAGATGTAACCACTGTTCCTGTCCTGTAGGCGTGCTTGACGCCCTGGCAGGTCGGGTCGGCCCCTTGGTGCTCCTTTTGTGGGGAGCTCTGGACGTGGCAACCAGAGTGCACCTTTGGGGTACTCCAGTATGGGTAGACCTTAGTAGTGGAACGGACGAGGGGGACGGACGAGTGGGAGGGGCGTTGCCCCTCTCGGGTGCGTGCGGTGCTAACTGCTCACCCTGGATAGGACGGACACAACTGTAGAGTGTCGCGACTTGTGTTTACCCTGATGTATCGTGATGTGGAAAGGACCAGTGGAATGGAATAGTGGATATGTCCTATATAGGACTCGTAGGCTTGTTGGTTCCCGGGTTGGCATAATGGACAGGACCAGCGGACAAGGTGACTTGGACGGGACTCGTCGTCCTTTGGTTTGGACATGCACGGAAAAGACTGGACATGTAAGGACGGGACAGGATAAGGGGTCCGGCTGGGGCTGGGAACGCCGGACTAGCGACTCTAGGTCTCCAGAGCACCAAAACCTAAAGGCTTGGTTGATTAGGTTAGCCTCCTTACCCGCTTGGCCGGGACGTCCAAGATAGGAGGTGGAGGATGTAACAGGGGTTCTGCGTGGTCGGGAGAACCTCGTGACGAGTGACGGCGTTACACGTGCAGTATACTACGTGGCGCCCCGTTGGTGTACATGTTGCTGCGCGGGCATATATTGGAAGACAGAGAGGTCTTATCATAGTCTAGGCACCCAAGGGCTTGGGTTTGGTGTTATGGACATGTAGGGTGAGAGGTGGAAGCCCCACGATGTAAGGCTGGTGAGGGTAAGCTGCGGTATAGACCGATAAGCATGATCGGGACCTTCGCACGTTTCGTAGAAAACATGATCGGGTAGACCGGGTCTATCCGATCATTGTTCCCTTCATGAAAACGTGTGAAGTCTCGATCGTGCTTCTTGTGCGGAAGTCATGGAAGGAGACGATTTGGTATAGGCCCCACAAGTTTGGCTGAAACATGACCAGAAGCCCTCACAAAAGGCGCATCTGCAATTCCATTAGATTGGAAAGGTCTGCTAAGGGACAGTCTCTAGAAAAAGGTACTATGTGTAAACCTAGGCGTATCTTTTCGACGTGAAATTTCAGAAAGTACAGTGAAGCGTGTTGCTATTCCACTGAAAACCGGTTGTTATAAGCTTGCGTAGTTCCTCGTAGCTCATCATGCCTGCTTCAAGTAAATCCAACCCACTGGAGGGGCATCCTCGTTACGAAAAGGTACTTGAGAAGGGAGTCAATTCTGTTGTTTTCGTTAAGTAGTCTGGTGCCGGACGCTGCAATCTTCAATATTTGTCACAAGTTGTTTAGAGCCTGACTGACTTCTGCAGTTATTATCGAATGCTATCTGACGCATCGGCGAGTGGTCAGCGGACGGTGTGGCTTTCCAGGGTGTTATTCAATGCAGATTGACCAAGCCTTGTTTCCTATGTAGATGTAGCGTTGGTTCTGCTTTAGTTAAAATACGGATCCAACTTGCTGTCGAGGCGTAGCTGAATCATGATCTTGTCTCCTCTTCCCAATGCAGTTTTATTGAGGCGCTGCCATTCAAATCTCTGAATGTATGCAAAGACGTCGTGTATGGCAAGCAGAATAGGTGGAGCGGTGGTGCAATGTGCAAGAACAGTGGGCGAGCACCTGACCTAGGAAAAGGAAATCCGTTTTGTACTGTTTACCCAGGGCCAAATGCAAACAGAGGGCTATGAGTGCTTTTAATCAAGCATAAGATTGCAATGACAGGTACGGGACTTAAACTCGGGCGCATTTGGATTTGTGGTTCTGGCACGGGACAAGGAGACGAAGGAGCAGGTAGCAATCAAATTTTTGGCGAAAGGGCCTAAGATTACAAAGGTCTGTCTCTCTACTACCGCAGCAAAACTCTTCTCCTCCCCCACAACCCTGATCTCTCCCTCCCTCCCTGTCCCTTCCCCCCTTCGCGCCCCCCCCCCTCTCTGTCTCTCTCTCTCTCTCTCTCTCTCTCTCTCTCTCTCTCTCTCTCTCTCTCTCTCTCTCTCTCTCTCTCTCTCTCTCTCTCTCTCTCTCTCTCCCCCCCCCCCTCTCTCTCTCCCTCTCTCTCTCCCTCTCTCCCCCTCTCCCCCCCCTCTCTCTCTCGCTCTCTCTCTCTCTCTCTCTCTCTCTCTCTCTCTCTCTCTCTCTCTCTCTCTCTCTCTCTCTCTCTCTCTCACACACACACACACACACACACACACACACACACACACACACACACACACACACACACACACACACACACACACACTGTTTCAGGGATTCCTGCGCTCATACACTTCTACGGTACAGATCACGGTCGGTTGTTCAGCACAAATACCTCTTAAAGTGCTGAAGTGTATAAGCTTCAGGTTGTTTTCAACAAGAGGGGGCTTCTGAATGATTTGTGGACTTCAGTTGGGGCTCTTAATGCTTTAATGATTCTCCCAAAAGGGGGAGAGGGAGAAGCCTAGAAGATACTGATCGTATGAAACTTTTAGCAACGGCTCATGCTAAGCAAGAGGGAGCTTTTCCCCACATTATCATTGTCTCATATGAAGGTCTTCATGCCTAGAAGGGAAAGAGATTTTGAAAGGCCTCGCCTGGTTTGATACGAGGCTTTGCCTCATCAACGACAGAGGCATCTAGAAGACCTTGTTGATTTCAAATTTAGTTCGTCGTGCTTAAAAAGTAGGGGCTCCTAAGAAGCCTCTAAGGAATTGGGGAAGTTGGAGTTGTTGCAGCTGGGACCTGCATATGCAGCACATGAAGCGTTTAGTTATTGCGGGTTATGTACAATGTTTCTGAGCAGGAACCTGCATATGAAACATGAAGCTGTCATATGCAGCACATGAAAGCATGAAGTCGTCATATGTAGCACATGAAGCATGCAGCACATGAAGCATGCAGTTATTGCGGGGGGTTGAACAGTATGTCGGGAGGGAGATCTTGAACCACAGCAGGCTGCTCCATCCCCACATAGTGAAATTTCATGAAGTCTTTCTCACGCACGACTACCTGGCTATTGTAATGGAATTTGCGGGCGGGGGCGACATGTTCCAATACGTGAAAGCGCGCGGCGGTCTAGAGGTGCGGCTCACTTGCTGTCCATCTTTTCTTCTTTGACCAGGATGGGGCATGAAGTAGGACATTCCGTGGGGAGATTCCAGCTTGGAATTCCAAATTTGTTCATCAGCAAATTTGGACATTTTTCCAAACTTATCATCCAACCTTTTTTTTTTTTTTTTTTCCCTTTTCAATTATCCCAAATTGTTGTTGATTATCCCAAATTGTGGTAGCAAGCTATTTTGTTGTAGATGTTGTTACCTGTTGCTATCATGTTGCCTTTAGGTGGGGCAAGCTGCCCAACTTCCAAGCATGTTGGAGCAACCCCCCCCCCCCCCCGGCCTCCCTGGGTGTTCCCCCAGACATGCCCTCCCCCCCCCACCCCCTGCTGTTTCCCTCCCTTTCTGTGCCTGCCCCTGCTCTCAAATCACATCCCAGACCCCACCCCGTATGTGTCTGTCTCTCTTGTGTGGTATGTGTGTGTGTGTGTGTGTGTGTGTGTGTGTGTGTGTGTGTGTGTGTGTGTGTGTGTGTGTGTGTGTGTGGGGGGGGGGGGGGAGGTGTGGGATTTTGCTTTTGCCTCTTCATCTGCCTGTCTCATCAGATAATTGCGGAGCTGCGTGTGTGGTTGCTAGGAGCCGGAGGCGCGATGGTTCTTCCAGCAGCTGATTTTGGGAATGGACTACTGCCACAAAATGGGGGTGGTGAACCGGGATATAAAGCTGGAAAACACGTTGCTGGATGGTAGCAGGAGGCCTCTGCTAAAGATATGCGACTTTGGCTACTCCAAGAATGACAAGGACAGTCTGCCCAAGTCCAAGGTTGGGACACCAGGGTACACAGGTTCGACTCCTGCACCTTTCGGACCTTGCCAGCTTTCTTTAGTTCCGTCTTCCTTTTGTCCTTTCTCCCCCCCCCCCCCAACCCCCTCGGGGGAAGGCGGGGGAAGGCGGGGGGTGCTGAATTGCCTCCTGTATTCAAGCTGCATTCATGGAATCAGTCCGATAAAACCCGCTCTTTTGAAGTTTTTGACTGTCCTTTGTAGACTTTCCTGGGTTTTCATGAGGATGTCAAACAAGCAAGGCTTAAGTAGGGCGTATTGTCCTCAGCCTCTAGTTTTTAATGAATTCTCAACACAAAGCACCTACATGGGGAGGAAGGAGGGGAACCCTCGGGAGTTTGCATTTCAGCATTTACGACACATGGTTCATGGATTAGATCAAAATTTGTTTTAAAAGAGGAAGGTGGTGATGTGGGGGGGGGGGGGGGAAAGGGGGGAGGAGCCCTAAACTCTGTGGTGTGCAATGTCTTGTCCCGGAGGTGATGATGATGAGGATGATGATGATGATGATGATGATGATGGGGATGATGATGGTGTCAAACTGTGTTGTGGTGATGTGAAACTATGTATGGTGTGATGTAAAACTGTGTGTGATGTAAAGTGATGATGTAATACTGTGTGTGGGGTGCAATGTACAGCCCCAGAGGTGATAAACGGCTCCCGCACGTACGACGGGCAGGCCGCTGACGTGTGGAGCGCGGGAGTCATGCTGTACGTCATGCTATTCTGCGAGTACCCATTCGAACGCCCCGAAGACCGAGATCCTGCAACCCGCTTCCAAAAGGTATTCTGTGCTTGCGCGGGTCCTGCGCATTGCCCATGGTTTTTTCGCAACACCATATGTTTGGTCCAATGCGCCTTCTTCCACAATGGGTTTCCCATGGGTTCGCAATGGGTTTCTGTTTTTGAGCGTTTTTGTGTTATCATGTTGGGTTTTTTGTTGTTTTGGGGGGGGGGGGGGAGGAGGACCCGCGCAAGCAACAAATCTTGCGCAGGGGTGCGCATTTACTCTTTCACTCCAAAATGCATGTCTGAGATGATCCGAGAGGTTGCCGTACACACTCCTTTAGGCGGTTTCACCAGCTGCCCTGCAGTGGCATGCCCAGCTCCATCACTATCAGTACTTAAATTGACTGTTAGCACCCTTGGGGCATGCCCACTCCATCATAATCAGTACCTTCATTGACTATCAGCACTCGCTGGGCATGCTCACTCCATCACAATCAGTAGCTTCATTGGCAGTCAGCACCCGCCAGGCATGCCCGCTCCATCACAATCAGTACCTTCATTGACAAAGCACCTGTTCTGCTTGCCCGCTCCATGACAATCAGTATTTTCATCGACAATAAGCACTCATTGGGCATAACGGCATCACAGTAAGCAATCAATTTCGAGCGGATTCACATGTAAAAACAAAGATGCTCGCTTTTCAGACACACAAGCACAAGCAAAGTGGTAGGCAACAGAGGCAGCACACATAGGAAATGCTCGGTTTGCATGATTATGCTTATCATTGACAATTTCCCGATGTTTCTACAATAACCTGATTGCCTAATTCTCCTTCCGACATTCAAGGCTTTAGTACCTACCAGCTCTGGTTCCCTTACCTTCCCTTCTCATCAATGCAGTCAGAGTCTCTGGAAGAAGTCAGCACACTCACAGTCACGCTCGCAAGGCAATGGGCACCGTCTTCTCGGGAACACAATTCAGTCGAGTCAGAGCCAGACCCCCACAATCACAATCACACAGGCCCAATTTCGGCAGCCACAGGCTGGGACACACAGGCAGTCACGTACGTTTGGTAGTCACGTACGCAGACAATTTGGTAGTCACGTACGTAGACACAACATAAGAAGTGTTTAGTGACTAAGACACAGGTCAGCACAGCTCACAGGCACGCACACAAGAGACAAGAGGCTCCGGCTGAGATTCGCAAGTTGGCGTTCACAGGGTCAGGCATAAGTTACGCCGGAAAGGAGTCATAGACACAGGCCTGCACACTCACAGTGGCACGTGCAAGTCAGGTGGCACTAATCCAGACTTACAAATTGGCAGTCACAGTTACAAGTCATTACACATGCAGCCTCAGACTCAAGTTCATCAGGTGTCAGCCTCACGCCCAACGCGTGCTGCTGGTGTAAAGGAGGTGTACAAAATCCAGGTGCCCAGTCGTGTGCTTAATGTTCGCAGAGGCCTCTGTTGGAGGAGCATTGCGTGTGTGTGGAGCCCGGTGTGTGAGGAACACTGCTTCAAGTTGGATGGAGGATTCTGTGTGAGGAACATTGCCTCAAGCTGGGTTGAACCTTATGTTTGAGGACATTGCTCAAGTTGGGTGGAGGATTCTGTGTGAGGAACATTGCCTCAACTTGGGTTGAACCTTATGTTTGAGGACGTTGCTCAAGTTGGATGGAGGATTCTGTGCGAGGGACATTGCCTCAAGCTTGGTGGAGGCCTGTGTGTGAGAAACATCGCCTCAATTTGAGTTGAACCCTGTGTGTGGAACATTGCCTCAAGTTTGGTGGAGCCCCGTGTGTGAGAAACATCGCCGGATGTTGCTTGGAGGGCTGTATGTGATGGAGACCTGGCCATGGCTGCGCCCCCTGAAGAAAGTGTGTTGGGAACAGGTGGTGGAACGCATCCAGAAAGTTGACTACCGCTTCCCGGATGACATCCCTGTCAGCGATGAGTGCAAGGACCTGATCTCAAAGATCCTGGTTGCTGATCATGCGAAGCGGTACACTATCAAGCAAATCCTGGTGCGCCCATCCAAGCAGGAGCTCCCCGGAACTCCCCCCCCCCCCCCCAAAAAAAAAAAAAAAAAAAAAAAACAAACCCCGTCCCAACCCCTCAGACATTCCCCCCCCCCCCAACCTACAAACCTCTGAACTTCACACCTCCGTCCTGCACACCTGTAAGCTACACCCTTGAAATTCACCTCTGAGGGGACAGAGCACCCGAGGTTTAGAGGGCCCTTCCCCTGGAGTTGCTGGCAGTTAAAGAAAGTGTCCGCAACAGCTCCTGCAGACCAAAGAGGCACAGAAAAATATGATAGGCATTGCATCGACCAGCACACACGGACTGAATATATTTAGAATAAAATAGGCATCCCCCCACTCACCCCCTGTTGGGGCCCCCAAGAGGTGTTGGCATGCTTAATTCTTATGTGGAAAAGATGTGTGTGTGTGTGTGTGTGTGTGTATGTGTGTGTGTGTGTGTGTGTGTGTGTGTGTGTGTGTGTGTGTGTGTGTGTGTGTGTCTGTGTGTGTGTGTGTGTGTGTGTGTGTGTGTGTGTGTGTGTGTGTGTGTGTGTGTGTGTGTGTGTGTGTGTGTGTGTTTATTTTATTATTTTTTTTTTTGAAATGTGGTGAGGGGGCCTGGAGGGTGGGGGTGCTGACCCTGAAATGGCAGAAATGTGGAAGAAGGGTGTTTGCTGTTGTACGAGTGTGGGAAATCAGACCACAGAAGTCGTGGCACAAGAAGGGGGCAGGGGGGCTGACCGTGGCAGTGTGGGGCCTCGGACCACGGAGTTGTGGGGAAGGGTCGTTAAATAGACCATGCAAGCATGGGGATTCGATCGTGGAAATGTGGGACATGCCAATGAAGGACATGATCGAATGATGATTGAATGACATGATCGAATGAGGATTGAATGGCATGATCGAATGGTGATTGAATGATGGACACACCGTGGAAACGTGGGGATATGACGATGCAGGAGCACCCCTGGTACAAGAAAGACCTTCCACCGGGGGTGCTGGTGATGCAAGACAAGTGTCTGCATCTGAAGGCCAGTGGCGACTCCATCCAGACTGAGGAGGCCATCAACCTGATTGTTGCGAAGGCGGCCAACCAGGGTAACGACATCGACGCCAGACACAACGTCGAGGCCTTTGACGAGGACTTCGAAGCCGCTCTGGTACCTGCCCCCGAATGCTCAGTTGACTGCAATAAACGAAAGGAGTCATGAAACTGACATTGTCCGAATGCTCAGTCGAATGAAACTGACATTGCCCCAATGCTCAGTCGGAAAGCAATAAACGAAAGGATACATGCAACTGATATCCGAGGCCGCCCTCTCTTGCTGAGGCCCCGCTTTGGGCCCTGCCCTTGTTGTTGTGGATTGGGAAGCCCTTTAAAAGATGTTGCAGTGCCTCGTTCTTGTTTTCGATCATAAGTTGCGTTGCGTCTTTCCCTTCCGTTGCCTCGCAGCTGCAGTAGCTGTTCTTCTTTTGGGTTGAAAGCTGGGATGGGTTCCTTTTGCTTGGAGCTACAGTTTTTGCTCTTGCTAGTCTTGAAGCCGCTGTGCCTCTTCTTTCCCTGGGTCCGCAGCTGCAATGTGGCTCGATCTTCCTTCTGCTTGGTGCTGCACTTCAATGTTCCTATTTTGGATTCGAGGCTGCTTTGTGTGTTGTTCTTGGCATGCCTTGAAGCTGCAATCTGTCTCGTTCATCGTTGTCCTTACTGCTGCAGTGCCTCGTCTGTCGCTGTTTTTTGTTTGGGGGTCTGAAGCTGGGAACACTCTTTTTCTGACTAAGAAGCTGTAGTAACTGGTTCGGTTTATTTCTGTAGCAATGGGGCTTGCTTTTGCCTCCTGCTGTGAATCTGGTGTGTTGACTTTGGTGAACCTCATTCTTGTTCTGACGTTAAAGGCTGCAGTGCCTTCTTTTGTGTTGTCATTGGATTGCGGTGACTCAGTACCTTTTTGACTTTGCAATTGCAATGTGCTCCAGTGTTGTGGGCATGTCCTGTTAGGGTGGGCGGGGGAGGGGTAGGGGACATACACACAAAACGGAATATGGACACCCAAAAAAGAGAGGGAGGGAGAGGAGAGGGAGGGAGGGCAGGAGGGAAGAAACGGGGGGGGGGGGGGAGGGAGAGTTGGATGGGGCTGTACTGTAAAAGCAAGCGCGAGCGCGGGTGTGTGTGTGTGTGTGTGTGTGTGTGTGTGTGTGTGTGTGTGTGTGTGTGTGTGTGTGTGTGTGTGTGCGTGCGTGCGTGCGTGCGTGTGTGTGTGTGTGTGTGTGTGTGTGTGTGTGTGTGTGTTGGGGGGGGGGGGGGGCGGTACGCCTGATGATGACAAAGATGCCTAAACCAAGGCAAAGGGCTGGGAGACTGCCGGTGCTGGAGGAGGTGGTGAAGGAGGCTAGGTATGCAGACAGCAGTGCAAGAAAGTGGCGCTGCTTGCAACCAACTTCCGAATGCTCGACCTAAGTGATGTCTGTTGACTGTGCAGGAAGAAGAGATGGCAGGTGATTATTAAATTTGATAGCGCAATTGCACATAACCCCAATTGGGAGTGCATGGACACACGCTTGTCCGCATGTGTGACTAGACACGCTGGGAGCTGGACGGGAGTTCTCTTTTCGCCTGGCCGCATGGGTCCATGTGGGGCCCACTTGCGTCCCTGTGATGATTGGGGACATGGCCCCATGCCACTGGAGCACCCGCGTGCTTCAGAGATAAGTGTGCCGCCACAGCTAATACCTGGTCACATGGGTCCATGTGGCCACATGGACGTGTGCTTTGGTCACTTGGTTGCCATCGGGCGAGTAGGCCTCCACAGTCTCCAGGGGTCTGTCCAGGGGGTTTGGGGAGTGGGCGGTGGGCGTGTACTGCCCTGGCTTGAATAAGCCATTTCCTATTTTTGGGTTTTGGCATCACCAAGGGTCGTCAACAGCTACAGAGCGCCTGTTGAATTCAGAGCGAGTTTCTAAGAGTATATTTCCCTTTGCTCAGAATCACTGCCTTGAGGGTCTAGACTTGCTTCAACTGTTCGAATAAGAATACTGTCAACAACTGTACTTCCTGTAGTATGAGTGCTTGGTTTGGAGATTTTGTAGCCCGTCTGATCACGGTGCGCTGTCGAGTTGGGGCTGTTCATGTAGGGGCTGTTCAAGTGCTATGGTTTATTAAAGGGACTGTCCACGTCTGGCTGTTCCATATGGTCCATGCATGGTCCATATTTGGCTGATCATTTTTTGAGGGATTCTAGCAGCTACGGGGGAGGGCCTCTTCGGGTGTTCAAGTGGAAATTTGTTCATGTCTTTCTGAAAAGGCTTCTGAGTGATGGGGGCCACGCGTGTGATGGGGCACTCCGCAAGCTGGGAGCGCCGATTAGCGTTGCCAAGTGAGAGTGGACGTGCTTTGTCGGCCTCTCACCATTTCCGACGTGGGTTTTGCCCGACGTGACCCTATCGCAATTTATGGAGTGTACAAAAGAGTTGTTTGTGCCCGATGTGGTCAACTTCCATGGGAGACAGGGTGGGATACCAACATGTTTTAAGAGGAGCGGTTTTGTAACTCCCGCTTCACGCCCTGTGAGAAGCTGTTCGCATGAATGATACAACGGCACGCAAGTCAGCATGCCAAATGAATCGCAGCCAAACTGGCATGCCAAGAGGGACTAGAGAACAACTGGGGTTAGCGGCCCTGCACAGGGGTAAGAGCTGGACAGTGAAAAATAAAGCGGTGTTCATCACCCACAGCGGACCCACACATGTCAAAGATCCAGCTCCGCATCTTGAGCACCTCTGTGATATGTGTGGTTCCGCTGTGGGTGATGAACACCACTTATCACCATGTACCTGTTGCCGGCGTCCCACATCAATGGGAAGGCCATGTACACCAAGACGGAACCTGAGGAAGAGCCTAGCCCTGCCAACGACGACAGAAAAGTAAAAGCGGCGGGAGCGTTGAGTCTTTAGTAGGGCGACTAAATCACCGCACACAAGTACAGAGCTGGGGATCTGTCGGGGCTAAGCGAGGGGAGACATCGGGAGAAGACACAGGGAAGGCTCTTAGGCTACCCATCGGCAGGAGGGGAGGGCAAGTCCGGACGGGCACGCTTCTCCCCAAGAATACTCGAAGAACATAGAAGTCATTAGGAAGCTTTGTCGAGTCTGGTAGATATGCTCTATTTCTCTTCTGACTTCGTACGGGCATGCAGGGATGGACAGATGTGGATTTAGGAGTTACAGGAAGGGTCCTTTGACTTCCGTAGCTTCCGTCAGCAGCCGCGCTGGATAAGTCGCTAGAGGGAAGAGCTGAAGGGACATTGGCTCAGGATCTAGGTCCGGCAACGAGGGGTGAACGACGTCCAATTTTTAAAAAGACCTAATTTATAGGTCTCGGCCACAATCTGCTGGGGCTGACGCGGGCGACATCTTGATCATTCGACAATCATACCGTTGAGGTAGTACTAAATACATAAATTAATTTATTCGCACGAACACAAGACCCGGAGTTCATGAATCCGCACTCTTCTAGATCGGGTTCTTCTGCGCCCGCCACGCGTCATGCCCTACCGTCGGGAACTTGTACTATTGTCATAGAGTCAGTTTGCACACTCCTTTCTACAAGCCAAGAAACCACGTGCTTTTAGTTTTCGCTCTGCGCTTGTTGTATAGTGTGTGTTGCCACTGGCCTGGAAGCGCCGCATCTTAAACATTCGCACGTAGTTGCGGGGTTGATCTGGCATTTTGTTAGTATTGCATAGCACCCCAATTACTGACGGCCTAAATCTCTTTCGTGCTTGTTTATGGGGTAAAATTTGCGCCTCTTGTTGTGCTTTAGGTAAAGTGGATGCCGGGGAGAAAAGGGGAACCGGGTGTAAAAGGGTTTTTTAGAGATTTTATTGGAACGAAGCCGAACGGACCCAAGCCGCCTGCAACTCCTCCCCAAGGACAAAGTTCGACAATGACGAGCATCACTGGTGAAACTTTTCCGGACGTGTTGGACGGGAACTCTAAGTATCAAAAGGTGATAATTGTCTGTTGAGGCAGTGAGGTTTCATTTCAATCGTGTGAAGGGTTTCGCTGGCTTTACGAACGGCTTAGGAAAGAAGTTTACTCTGTAGCGGTGTTTGAGGAGGGACGAGCAGAATTGACAGGCTTTTTGTGGGCCGGAGGAGTTCGGGTAGCACGCGACGGGCTGTAACAGAACTACGATGGATGATAGGATGCTGCTAAGTGTTGTGTATGATACAGCATTGGTAACTGGCTGAACTAACATGACAATGGACCGGGTCTGATGGAGATATTGCGCTACAGCGGGATTCGCTGCTGAGCGTGCTTTTAATTTCACAATCCATACCTTGCTTTGTCTGCTGGATAGGTGAGGGACTTAAATCGTGGGAGCTATGGTTTTGTGGTCCTTGCCTATGATAAGGAAGAGCAAAAGGAGGTCGCTGTCAAATTTATGAAACGAGGCGAACAGGTGCGGGAATCCCAACTGCAATGTCTGCCAGATCGGAAAGATCTGGATTTTTCTTTGGTGATTTGCCAATTCACTAGGTGACCTCGCCAAGACCAAAACCCTAGTTGAGACTGCTGCATATGTGGCATGATGCGTTGGGTGCACAACAATTCGTGCCAAACTTGTTTTTCTTTGACTGGGTGAACGACAATAATTCAGCATAAATTAGAGTACTGTATTCTTCTGGAAATTTGCCGACGGGGCATTTTATAGCTTGTTAGTATTGCGATAACTTCACGCATCTTGCTGCTTCCAACTATTCTGAACCTTCGAATGGCATAGCACTCCTGCAGACACATCCACATCTTGTGGCTTTGGGACAACCTAAGATGTTGCTGTTTCTGTTTTTTTCTTGTTCTTGTTGCTCTTCTTCGCTGAATTCTTATCCTAGCCAATGTCAGCGTTGCACTGCTTTAGAGGTGAACGATATCCCATCCTAGAAAGCACTGCCGGAGGGTCCCCACTCTTTCATATCTGAGCTGTTATAGAGACACTTGCTCAGATAAGTCTGCCATCCAACTCATGCTGTTTGGTGTTAGAGAGTGTACGTCCCACTTCCCCTGCCGGTCGTGGCTGAAAAGGTGGAACAATTGCACAATGCCATCGCAACCAATTCTACGCTTCGCAGATATCTAAGTACGTGGTACGAGAGATCAAAAACCACAGCAACTTGCTTCATCCGCATGTCATACAATTCAAGGAGGTCTTCCTCACAGATGAGTACCTGGGAATTGTGATGGAGTATGCTGTCGGTGGCGACATGTTTCAGTATGTGAAGCGAAAAGGCGGCTTGGAGGTAAAGGCCTCAGCCTTCACACCCTGTCTCGATCTGCATGTTCTCCTAGTGGGTTCCTTACTGACTGCGGTACTGTGTTGCAGGTTTCTCTCTCTCTCTCTCTCTCTCTCTCTCTCTCTCTCTCTCTCTCTCTCTCTCTCTCTCTCTCTCTCTCTCTCTCTCTCTCTCTCTCTCTCTCTCTCTCTCTCTCTCTCTCTCTCTCTCTCTGTCTCCACCCCGCCCCCTTTCCCCCTCCCTTTTCTCTCTTGTGATCAGAAACCCCAAGCTCACATCCTGACCCCAGGGTCCTGTAGTTCCCCTGACCCCTTGACATCACCTCCTGCTTTTTGGGTACTGTAGCTGTTCCAAAAGTCGGCACCATCTGGACCAAGCGGGGCTCGAGACGGTCTGTTTAGCAAGATGCGGGACTATATTTGGTCCCAGCAGGACTTGGGACCATCTGTCTTAGTGGGACGGAACCATCTGGTCCTAGCAGGACTTGAGACCATCTGGTCCCACCGGGGCTAGGGACCAGCGGCAATCGGGCTATGGCTGCGCGGATCATAAGGAGAGGATTGTCCTTAAGGATTGCATTTGGAGACTTGAAACTCAGGGTGGCAGGGTTGTGGGAATGGCTGAAGTAATAGTTCCAGATTATGTTGTGCTTATGGGAAAAGACACGAAGGCGGAGAAGCTCTTTTGCTCCATGCTGCGGAGGGATACAAACGTACAACCTCCTCCATGAGTTTGGCCAAGAGGCAGTGGGTTGATGCATGCATGAAGAAAAGGCTGGGTTAGAAAAGGCCATCTGGTACTGAATAGTTTGGAAGGGACCAATGGTGGGATGTGCAAATATCACTAAAGGTTCAACGTGGCCGCGAATAATCATAGGGGAATGGTTCGAATACTGGACTATGCATGAGAGGAAGCCGAGAGAGAAGCCCATTTGTAGATTGTTTTGGAGTCAACTGGTGGTTAATATGAAAGACGCTTTTGTTGTTTCAGCATCAGCTGTTGGTTGTAGTTGGGAGTCGGGTTGTGGTGGGGTTTTTCCTGGTCTGGTCAGGGAGCGTGGTGGTTCTTTCAGTAGCAGTATAGCTACAGGGTTCTTAGCAGCTGTTCACCTGTAGTGCTTCTTTCAGCAGATGATGGGCAGTTGTATTGCAGCACTGTATGGCTGGTTAGTGTTGGTGCTTTTGGTCCTTCCACCAGCTGGAATGTGCAGTTGGAAGTTGTACTGCTGGTTGTTCAGCATCTCTCTCTCTCTCTCTCTCTCTCTCTCTCTCTCTCTCTCTCTCTCTCTCTCTCTCTCTCTCTCTCTCTCTCTCTCTCTCTCTCTCTCTCTCTCTCTCTCTCTCTTCTCTCTCTCTCTCTCTCTCTCTCTCTCTCTCTCCCTCTCTCTCTCTCTCTCCCCCCCCCTCTCTCTCTCTCTCCGTGCGTGTGTGTGTGTGTGTGTGTGTGTGTGTGTGTGTGTCTGTGTGTGTGTGTGTGTGTGTGTGTGTGTGTGTGTGTGTGTGTGTGTGTGTTTGTTTCCTGCATTCATGATTTCCCATATGTGTCCGTTTATGCTGATGCTGGCCTGTCATATCCACCAGTAGAACTGCACTGCTGGCATCACAACACCTGTATACCTGGCTCTTCCAGGGAAAATAGGAAGAAGGAGACACCACCACCAGCTGTACAGGTATATGGTCTAAGGAAAACGGCAAGTGTTTAAACAATGATGTATCTTGTGCGTGGCTCAGGAACGGGAGGCGCGGTGGTTCTTCCAGCAGCTCATAACGGGGCTCGACTACTGCCACAAGATGGGGGTGGTCAGCAGAGATATCAAGTTGGAAAATACTCTCTTGGATGGAAGCCGCAGGCCTTTGCTCAAGATTTGTGACTTTGGTTACTCCAAGCATGAGAAGGACAGCATGCCGAAGTCCAAAGTTGGCACCCCCGATTACACAGGTACATCCCCACGCCATAAGTGGATTTTTTGGCTATTTTCCTCCTCCCTTCCCCACCCCAGCCCTTGAAAGCACCCCCCCCCCTCACACGCGCGCAAACACACACACACACACACACACACACACACACACACACACACACACACACAAAACCACACACACACACACACAGCCACACACACTTTCCCACCCGCCCACCCACCGTTACCAACACACGCACAGGTGTGCACAGAGCACATGTGCTCCAGACTAGCGAAGGGAACCGGCATATGTGACCGCAGGACTTTCAGTCCAAACAATGGAAGACCATGTACATGTACTGGCATTTATAGACCGCAAATCCTGCTGTCCGATTTACTGTTTGGCTTGGCTGGTAAAAAAGTGTACGCATTTGTGTGGTTGTGTGTGTGTGTGTGTGTGTGTGTGTGTGCGCGCGCGCACGCGCGCGCATGCATGCGCCACACATGCTTTTAACACCCCCCCCCCCTCTCTCTCTCTCTCTCTCTCTCTCTCTCTCTCTCTCTCTCTCTCTCTCTCTCTCTCTCTCTCTCTCTCTCGCTCTCCCCTCCCTCCCTCTCCCCTCTCTCTCCCTCCCTCTCCCCCCCTCTCTCTGTCACACTCACACACACACACACACACACACACACACACACACACACACACACACACACAGACAGAGAGAGAGATAGAGAGAGAGAGAGAGAGAGAGAGAGAGAGGAGAGAGAGAGAGAGAGAGAGAGGGAGAGAGAGAGAGAGAGAGAGAGAGAGAGAGAGAGAAGGGGGGGGGGGCCTTGGGGGGGACGGGGAGGGATTTGTTAGATCGTGAATTAGGCCCCGCGCTGTCAGTGCTGGTGTAACTCTGTTTCCTTCGTTGCTATGCACAATTGGGAGGCCATGGGCCAGGGGTAGGCTGGTGGAATGGAAGGGTGAAGGGGTTTCGAGGAAAAGAAAGGAAACGGGAGGTTTGAAAGTAGGGGATTTTGGTAATAACAGTTGGCAGTGGCAGCATGAGGAGCATGTGATAGGGCAGCGGGGAGAAGGGAGGAGAAATACAGGGGGTAAATCAGGGGTAGCTGAGTGATCATTTCCGCGACTTTGTTTTAACCCCAATTTTTGGGGAGGTGGGGGATGAGGGGTAAGGCTTTGGGCACGGTGGCTAGTTGACAAAGGTGAGAACCGATGATGCATGTGGAAAGGGAGTCAACTCTTTGAGTAATTGTTGGTTGGGGGTCAGCTCCGGAAATCATCTCCAACAAGAATGACTATGATGGGAAGATGGTGGATGTGTGGAGTGCTGGCGTTATGCTTTATGTAATGCTGTACTGCCACTACCCCTTTGAGCCGCCACAAGGGACGGAGCCTAGCAGAAAAATGCAGGTCAGTCCTCATTCCTGTTCTACTGAGTTGCTCCTGGTCAAACCCCCCCATCCCCAAAAAAAAGTTGACGAAGTGAAGAACAAAGAATAATGAAGGAAACAAAGTAAGGAAGACGTAAATGAATTAATAGAGCAAGCAAGGTTTGTGTGTAGAAATGGAAGAAGTGGTTGTTTGAATCATGAAGTTTGGAGAGAAAGGAAAGAAGTGGGATCAATAAATGAAGGTAGGAATGAATAGCGAAGGAAACAAGTGATGAAAGTGGGAAGGAAGGAGAACAGAAGGAAGGATTAACCAGGAATCAGAAGAAAAGGTTAGAGGAGGGAGGGTACGGATCGAAAGAAACAAACAAACAGAGAAAGGAAATAAGTGAAGAATTAGCTAGTGAGGGGTGTGGAAGAAATTGAGAGAATGAAAAAAAGGAGGGAAGGAAGGTAAGCATGAAACGGGATGGAGGACGGACAGTCTTCCTGTAATCATCTCTCGGTATTTTCACCCATTGTTAGTCTGTCCCTCACTACTAGCTTTTCCTTCTCCCAGTGGCTGCCACTCAGTACTAGCAATTACTTGTCTCAGAGTTGTATAATCACTTTACCTGCAATAGGAAAAAAAGGGATCTTGTCCTTCTTACCTTCTGCTGCACCCAGGCTGTTGTTGCCAATGATTTGGAACTTTCCCAGATTTGTAACTTGTCACCTTTGCTTTTATCACATTTGCTATCCCGGTCTTTTGGTCACAGCCACCGATGTTTCGGGGGGAAGTGGTGCTGTCATGACTGAATTGTCAATGGAGGTGTTACTAAGTATGATTTGAAAGGAAACGGTGCACTTTCAGAGTGCTTTGGGGTGAATTGATACAGTCAAGTATATGTGACAGAAATTGGCGCTTTCCGGAGTGTTTTGGGACTAAGTGGCGCTGGCAAGACTAAAGTGACAGAAAATGGTGCTTTGGGTGGTGGCCTGGGAGCCCTTTTGATGCTGTCCAAGAAACATCAGAGGTGAAATGTTGCTGTCCAGAGTGGTTACGGAGCAAATGGTCCTGTCGAGAATCCCTTCTTTGGTTTCCAAATGTCAGATGTCTGTGTGGCGGGTGCACGTGCAGAGGATCCTGCAGAACATTGCCAGGGGAGACTACCACTTCCCGGAGTCCCCGCGGGTCTCTGAGGAGGCCAAGGACCTTCTGAGAAGAATTTTGGTCGTGGATGTTAGTAAGAGGATTACAATTGCCGAAGTGAGTGTCCCCTTCTGCGTCGTTCTCTCTCTCTCTCTCTCTCTCTCTCTCTCTCTCTCTCTCTCTCTCTCTCTCTCTCTCTCTCTCTCTCTCTCTCTGTCTCTCTGTCTCTCTCTCTCTCCCGTTCTCTACCACGCGCACGCATGCACGTGGGCGCGCCCCCATACATACAGACACGTGCACACGCACGCACGTGCGCACGCGCGCGCACACACACACACACACACACACACACAGACACACACACACACACACACACACACACACACACACACACACACACACACACGCACATTTACATCCCCATACCCACCCGTGATGTTGCCATTTGAGATCTGATATCTTTGCACCTTTGGCAACATGTTGACCCCTGTCACGACTTCACCGCTGTTTCCAGGTCTATTTTTGTCAGGGGCATTGAGGGAAGATGGTAAAGGAGCAGGTCCCCATCCCTGTCAGGGGTGTTGAGGACAGATAGGAAGTGAGCAAGTCATCTCTCCTGTGAGGTATGCTGATGAAAGATTGGATGGGTCGAATGGCCATGAGGTGTGTGTGAGGGAGGAAAAAGGGATTACAGTTGTAACTCTGATGAATGAGGGGCATGTACAGATTCAGCAACACCCCTGGTACCTGACAGACATCCCCCCCGGCCTTCAGAAGTTCAATGACAGATGTCTTCAGGTTCATGAGGACAGTGGGGCCAACAACACCAACTTGCAGCACATTGAGGCGGTAGGCTCCCTCCTCGCCTGCGTTCGGCTCCCCCCCTTTCTCGCGCATGCCCGTGCATGTCCCCTCTCTCTGCCTCTCCCTCCCTCTCTATTTCGCATTGTGTGTGTGTGTGTGTGTGTGTGTGTGTGTGTGTGTGTCTGTCTGTCTGTGTGTGTGTGTGTGTGTGTGTGTGTGTGTATTTTGGACGCAGGTATCAATATATGGACAGATGCTGCATGGGGATAATATGGACTGCAAGAGGTCTGGTATGTGGGAGATTCAGAAATGGATGGACACTGGCTGGGGACGTTACTGACCAATGTAGTCGGGGAGGCAGGGGTTCAGAAGTGTATGGGCACAGGATGGGCATGATACCGACCTATATAAAGTCTGAGGACAGGTGGTTTAGAAGCGGATTGGAAGGGATTGGGGATTATCTGACAGATACTAAGAACACAGGTGGGGTTGCACAGATATTGATGGATGCGAAGCTTGTGCCGGGGCAGCGAAACCAATCAGTGGACATGGGCAGCTGGGATGAAGAACAGTTGATTAACGAGTTGCAGCTCTCCGACGGCAAGTGATTCTGCGCCTGCTCCCTGGTGCCGTGTGCCGTGCGCATGTCATGGGGCGTGCCTCATGATGTTTCTATTTGCTGCAGACTACTCAGCATTTACCCCCAGTGCTGCATTGTTCTCATGCTGGGAGGGCTCCGCTTTGGCAGTGTGAAGCGCCCCATGTGTGACTTACCGGTGGACTGCCAGTACCAGCTCAGCAAGTACTGCCAGTACCACATGATGCTCATGCTGTAGTGCTCCACATTGGGAATGAGCGTGCCCCACGACTACGGCATACTGCTCAAGATGTACTGCCAGCTGTACTGCAATCTGCCATGCTTGTTTTGCCAGCTGTACAGCATGCAATGCAGTCTCGCATGGTCGTACTGCATTCAAATCAGCATGTACTGCCAGTCCCGCATCATTGCAGTTCTGCAATGTACTGCCAATCCCG
Source organism: Botryococcus braunii (assembly GCA_002005505.1). Taxonomy (NCBI): domain Eukaryota; kingdom Viridiplantae; phylum Chlorophyta; class Trebouxiophyceae; genus Botryococcus; species Botryococcus braunii. The sequence continues at coordinate 358,974 of KV908411.1, forward strand.
ATCGATGCAGTACTGCAGTACTAACAGTACATGCTGAGTAGTCTCGATATCATGCTCATGCAGGAGTCTCTGCGAAAACGATGCCACAATGCGTCATGCTCTCGCTCCAATTCTGGTTTGCCCAGCCCGGGCTAGGTCAGTCGCTGGAGCTGCTAATTTCTGGCATTGTTGCAACCAATTGGTCTGTACCGGCAGAAGCGTTTAGGGTGCCAACCCTCAGTTTGCTGGCCTCACATTGGGCAACATCGATATGATATGGTGGTTCGCAAGTGGGTCTTTGGCTTTGATTGAGCCAAACTTCATTATGGGTACATGTTCCAGGTCTTTCCGCGGCAGGCCTGTCGTTTCAAGGGGGCTGTAACCGCGGCCCTTTCCCTAGGGGACCGCAGTGGCGGCCTTCTCCCTAGGGTACCACACCCATGGGCCGGTCCGTGGAGATCTCTAGAGGCAATTTTACGCATGCGCTTTTGTTGTAAGGAAGGACTGGAAAGTAATTACTTCTTTCAAAAGAGGCATTTTGGCTGCTTTTTGATTATCTTCCGGTGTTTTTGAGTTTCGGATCTTGGATGAAATCTCGGGTCACACTTCGGCCAGGGGCCAAGGGCCTTCAGATGACCTGGAGGAGGTTTGATGTTTGGCGAAGGTTTCCTACTAATATTTTGCCTTACAAAATTGATGCACTTTTGGGTAGCAAGAAGGCTGTTAAGTCGATTATCTATGCTTTAATACTCTCAAAGAGTATTGTTTCAATCGAAGTTAACGTCGTTTAGAAAGCGCTTCTGTTGAAACGCTGCCCTTTGAGAGCCTTGAAGTCAAAGATGGCTATTTCCAAATCTTCGTGCTATCCAAGAGTGTCTTTGGCTTTACCACAATGGAAGATTTCAAAGCACGGTGGGAGGCAACGGTGTAGACAGAGTTGCAGTCCTCGTGAGGACATTGTTCGCTGTGACAAAGATCTCAAGGTTAATTGAGCATGTTCGTTAGAGGGCAGAGTCCGGTGCCCTGGGCATGTGGACGATGTACCGTTCAACTGTCCCGGAAGGTACGATTGCACAGGAAGCCTGCGATGCATGGACCATATGGACACGCATTCTTGGTCGTCTTGGTCTGTTTGGACGAAGGCACCTTTGCTGGTCGACGTCCACCATGGACAGTCCATGGATCAGGGTCGATGGATTAATGCTGTAACTTGGGCAATGTTTGCATGCAGAAAACTCCGAAAGTTGCATGCACATTGCGCAACGACCTTGGCCAGAAAAGGGCCTTACTTGTTTCCGTGTGAAATAATCTCTGAAGATATTTGCATGCATGGTTGTAACGAATTTGGTCTTTTCTAGCTAGAGAACATCTTACATATTTTTCTATGTAACCACGCAAGGTTGTTGCTTGTCTGCTTGCCACCAGAATTTTCCCGAGGACGCTTTTGAATAACCTTCCCCGGGGTGTGAGGGCTTGTAGACACCTTAAAAAAATGATCTGAATCATCCCATACATGGTGGTGGTGCCTTACCTGGGACCGGTTGTGTCTAAGTTATGTTGCCACGTATAGCCTATGTATGGCCGTATATACGCTGCCAAGTGTAGGAGTGCTTCGTTCTTAAACTTTTTGTGTACGTGGTGCCATGCTTCGAGTACTTCGCTTGAGAAGGTGAGCACTTGGTGCCTTCTATGCAACGCTTCAGTTGTGGGTTGCCTCTTTAGTGTGTTCATGTTCGAAGGTCTGAAGTTGCACGTTTTTTGCACGAAATTGAGCCCTATTACGAACTAGGCGCAATCGTTTGGCCACTGCAATTGGGCAATGCCAGTAATTCTCGACATAAGCGCAGCATCTTGAGATATGGCAGAATTACGATTTTTAGATCTCCTTGGGGCCTGCTATGTATAGCTGTGGCCAGTTGTAGCCGTTAAGTTGATGAGGGGGATATGCTCCATCACCAAACAATGCATTGCGGGTTTTCAGGACCTTCAGACATCGATGTACAGGAACCCGCTCGACAGGCAACGTACGTATATACGAACCAGTTTGTGGACCTGAAACATACGGACATGCAAGTTTTGGACATGTACAAACAACCTGCAGCAACGGCTATAGGACGGCTATAAGAGTGTGAAGGTAATGGTACTCACACTAGTAATGCGCGGCGACAAAAACTAAGCTTGAACTGCACTTTCGTATTTAGACACTGGTGCGGTACAACCCACTTGATGTATTTGTCTCTTCACTGTGATTACCGAGTCAAAAGCCAGCGTCTGGGCTTCGCAGGCTTGTATGGAAGCTTAATTGGATGGGTGCACCACGTGGTGTCATCACTGTAGTCAAGTCTTACGAGGACATCATGACGACAATTGTTGCAAGTAGGTATCTTCAGGTCTGTTTACTTTTGTGTCACTG
>KV908411.1:366365-368865 GCA_002005505.1 Botryococcus braunii
AGTTCTCGAGAATACTTTTAATTTGGTGCCTAACGCTATTAAGGCTCCTTCAGAGCTCTGAAAAAGCCTTGATAGCGTTACGCACCAAGGTAAACGCATTCGCACTTGGAAGCCGAATTCCTGTGATGCTACAACCTCGTGTTCTACGTGTGCGTGCCCCTTGTAAAATCAGGCACGCACTTCCAACAAGGGACGGATGTCTAAAAGTACTCAAGAAAGCGTTATCTTAAGAACCCAAGTCAATTATATTGCCATTACCTCTTATATTTATAGGATATATGCCACTGATATTCACATGAAATTGCCATTTTGAACACAGCATACTTTGTAACAGAACACAGCAAAATGTCTGTAGGCCGAACCATGATCATGAAAGGATTAGCCTCCGTCTCCAACTTCAAGTAACTTCTTGAAAACATTGCCTATTTCGCAGAGAGGTCTTAAGAGTTCTCTGAAAGGCGGCTGGTCAGCTCTTTGATGACGTCAGTATGCCCTTCTCGAGCGGGATTGAGGAGCAGCATGCTTATGTCGAAACCTGTTGAACCTCTTGTGGCCAAGTCAGCCAGGATCTCCCCAATGACACTGCAAAACTTAAAGCCATGACCTGAGCAAGCCGAGCATATCACTACCTGCGCAGCATCAACCATTATCCATTAGGTTTGGAAAGCATCATATAAGTTTTCTAAAGAAAGAGCGAACTCTTACAATCTATCCCCCACTCACCCCTCCTTCCCTCCCTCCCTCCCTCTATCCTTCTCCCTCCCCCCCCCTCCCTCTCTCCCTCCCCCCTCCTCTCTCCCTCCCCCCTCCCCCTCCCCCTCCCTCACGCGCGCGTTCCCGATCGCTCGCTCGCTCGCTGGCATTCGCGCGTGAGGGAGATCGGGCGTGGGCTTCCTCTCGATATCCCGAACGAATCACGACCAGCTTAGATTTCCACTGCGTGCCCTGCAGTACAGCACCCCGTGAAAGCAAAGTTGCAGTCAGGGACAAATACGTACCTCCGGGTGGACGGGGTGCAGATCCACGATGAAATGACCGTCCGGAGTCATGGTGAACATGCAGGCCGCCGCCTTGGTGAGCGCTCCATTCGCATCCGGGAAGTACTCGCGGACTGGCTCCCTGAGCACCTGTACAAATCCCAAAGCAATCCACTTTTATAAATAACTTTTTTGGCAGACCGTAGCATATGCATACTGATATGCATGCCAGTACTCTCAGTGCCGGTTCAGGGAGACCAACGACACTCAGTATCACCGAGGCCTTGTGAGGCACCCCGTAGCATGTCAGTACTCTGGCTGCCTGTTCAGGCATACTGAAAAAAGTCGGTATTGTCTATGCCAATTCAGGCAACCTGTAGCATATCAGTACTCTCACTACCTGTCCATGCATACCGAAGAAAGTCAGGATTGTCGGTGCCTTTTAAGAGACAACCCGTTTCACGTGGGTTGTTTACAAAAGGGCAGTGCTGTCACAGCTTTTCCTGGTTTGTCAATCGTATGCCTGGTATAGCTCATTCAGAAGTTATAGAAGCCTCAAAGCCTATCCACGCCTATTCAATGCACGGCAGGACTCCCGAAGCTGCTTCACCCACAGCGAGCTACATTTTTAACATGCATCATGAGCAACGCCATAAGACTTTGACGCAAGACTTCCCATACGAAGACGGACGACCTGACTTCAGGAATGTCAAGCGTTCACATCCTCATTGAAACACAAAAGCAAGAAACTTTCCAGAGAAGATATTATGTATACTGTCAACCCGGCAGAGCGCAGATATGCTTTGCAAAACTCTTATTATGTATGTAGGCATTGCACTGTATGTAGGTAGCACAGTAATAATGTCATCACAGTAGTTGTAACAGTGACTAGGACCGGGTTCGAATCGGCTAAGTGCTCGGGTTGGATCCGTGTTATCATGGTCCTTCTGGACAAGGTCTCGTCGAAAGTGCAGTATGGCAAGTGTGCCTGGTAGTAGCGTAGCTCAAGGGACGTGTCCCTAGTCGGCGCAACAAGGGAACATATTGTAAGGGATTCCGTGCAAGCTTAATGTAATGTTCCGTCTCGTTTCCCGAACCCTCAAATTGCACTACTCTTACAGTACTCCTAAGACCCTTGCCTTGAGTTGGAATGCCTATTGAACACAATGGCTTTGGTGGGCAGAACTGGTGGAAATGGAAAGGGAGGAGAGACAGGCAGACAGACAGAGAGAGAGATAGAGGGAGGGGAAGAAAGAGAGAGAGAGAGAGAGAGAGAGAGAGAGAGAGAGAGAGAGAGAGAGAGAGAGAGAGAGAGAGAGAGAGAGAGAGAGAGAGAGAGAGAGAGAGAGGGGGTGGGGAGAAGAGAAAGAGAGAGAGAGAGAGAGAGAGAGAGAGAGAGAGAGAGAGAGAGAGAGAGAGAGAGAGAGAGAGAGAGAGAGAGAGAGAGAGAGAGAGAGAGAGAGAGAAGCGAACCGAGAGGTATACTCAATTACAACTAATTCCAATAAAATCACACCACCATA
>KV908411.1:373865-383865 GCA_002005505.1 Botryococcus braunii
GTGTGTGTGTGTGTGTGTCTGTGTGTGTGTGCGTGTGTGTGTGTGTGTGTGTGTGTGTGTGTGTGTGTGTGTGTGTGTGTGTGTGTGTGTGTGTGTTTGTATATTTGCCCCCACCCTCCCCCGGCTTCCGGAGGAGTTCCCAAACTTTCTTATTTATCGGCATTTCCTATGTCACCGTTCCTCAGATCAGCGGTCATGGATTCAGTGCTACTTACTTCTTGTATTCTGGTTGTTTGATAGCAGGGGGAACAATCCTTCAATTATTTGGAAGGGTAGATCCCACCCCCCCCCCCCCCCCCCCAAACACCTCTCCTTTCTCTGTACCACATTAACAGTGGAGACCGCAGAAGACATTGACAAAGCAATTCATCCAATAACATTTAAAATTGTTGTACCAATTGCCCAAATTATGATGATTTTGTTCCCCCCCAATCTCTCTTCTCCTCCATTTTGACCCCCCCCTCTTCGCCCGCCCCCCCGGGGGGGGGGGGGGACTATCCAGTCAAGGGATTCCAAAGTGTCCAAGCCTCTATGTGTTCATCTGCATGAAACAAGTCTAATGGCTCGTGTTACTCTAAATCCAAGACACCTGACGAGTTACATTTGACACTGGAAGAAAGTGGACAGGACAGATAGCCACTGACAGGGATTCCGGGAAGGCACACGCCAGAGGCCCCTTGCAGCCTTAAGCTATTGAACCCCCAGGTATTTGCGAAAGCAAGCTTAAGACTTATACCTTCGAACCACGACTTGCAAGGTGGTACAGTGCTGCGCTGCCCATTCCCCCCAGCCCAACGACTATGGCATCGTACACTGAACGGCTCATGCCTCGAAGCCGTCAGCACGATCAGGAAGCGACAGGGAGGAGCTTCCTCTCCAACTCCACTTATTTATTGCATCAAGTCTTGAATGGAAATTGCCACGTGCCACTATGCAGCTGCATGGAAAGGCCCTCAATCTTACAAGCTGCGGTGGATCGAAACGGTTTTAGGGCAAGACGAGGGCGCATACAAAGCACGTAGTCTGGAAGTGACTGTTCGAAAAACGATTTTGAGGAAACTTCGTAGCAAAAGTTGATGTTTAAAGTCGTGTCTTGCTTCGAACCGACATAAAACCAACAAAGGGACGGACCTACCCCTGCGATGAGTCCCTGCGGTCACAGGTAGCCGCCAATCTACTTCACAGGTAAGTTTTAATGTAAAATTTACATGGGTCTGTCCACTTGGAACAAAACTCTATAATTCGAAAACAAATCGTAAAGCACGGAAACTGCCAATGCGGGTGACCGAGGGGACCGGCGGGGTCCTTCACTACAACCTCCGCTTTACAGGACCTAAAACTTTGTTGCTTAAGTATGATACAATTGTGGCTTGTTCCTTTGAATTGCCTTTTTGCGGCAAGCCGTCCTGGGCCCGGGCTCACCTTCAGCCGGCTTAGGTACCACACGAGGGTACCCGCGGGATCCCGCACGTAGGGAGCAGGTAACAGCATAGCCGATGGGTATGCTTGCAAGGGCATGTACCTTGCGAAATGAACTAATAGCATTTAAAAACGGATTTCTATACCGAAAAGGTTTCAGGGTCAAGACCCTGCCACAAGGGCGGAAAGTACCGGCACGCGCCGGATCATGTGGTTGAGAAACACGGCATCATTGCTTGTGCGTCGCCTGTCCTCAATGACTGCTGAAATGACTGGTGATAACTTAAAGGTGAGCATGATTCAAAGTTATTGGAGTGCATGGCCCCAGCTGCCATTTTGACGCTGCCGCCATGGCTATCCAGTATGCATGCCGTCGGGAGTCGCATTGTCACTCTAGTCAAGCGACTGCATCTCTGAGTGTCGCCACTCTATCATTATTACCAAACTTCAGGATCCTCGACACTTGGTAGTCTCCCAGGGAGTCCTTCACGAAAGCAGCCTTTGTAACGTTTACGCATTTCGTCTAAGAAATCCGCATTCGTCTTGACTCCGAATGGGGACCGAAGCGATATGAACAACCACAGCATGGCCCTATAGGTTCACAATAGTCGAGCACCCCTTTTTGGGTTGCTGGAGAATTGTTCCTTGAACCCAATGCGTGGATGGCACCCGACGGAAGATCTCAACACGGCCCTTGCCCGTAACCCCTTGTTTTAGCTGGGTGGCACAAACAGTGCGTGCGCGTGTCGCATTGGCCAAGTGACACACGTTTTGCTTGCAGGTACTGTTCTGTGGCAGGGACTTCCACTTTGGCTACCAGTACACTGCCGAAGCACTGGCCAATGACGAAGGAGTGGAGGTTGGGGGCATCCCTTTGCCTTGATAATATTCTCTCAGTATTTATGTGTTCTCCTTCCGAGCTGTCACCCTTCATTGTCTCCATTGCCTTAACATTGTTCGATGCGTAAATTGTACTCCTACTCAGACTGTCTCCTAGATTGTCTTACATCGCCTCTTTAGGCTGGAGCGTCTTGCAGATTCTTTGCGTCTAAGCTTTTAGCTGTCATTGTCTCATTCTTCTTGATCATCCCAATCTCCTGAAATTGTATCGAACTTCGCAGGTCCTTAATCCTTTCAAGTTGTCAAAACAACTTCACAGTCTGTCATCCTTCGCTAAGCAAATGGTAGCTGCATGCACCTCTTTACATTCATTGCAGACTCACCCTCAGCAATGGGGTGTTTCCATCACTCCAATGCGTTATATAAAGCAACTAGCTTGAGAATCTCAATTAAACTGCGACTTGCATTGGTCCACGTCCTCTTGCTTTCAACCAGCAACGGTCTGCGTATCTCCGAATTCGAGGTCTGCTGAGGACGAGAAATTGGGGTCACCTCCCAAATCTGTAGAACATGCCTATGCACTTGGGGGGAGATCTTGCAGCGGGACACGAAGTCGGGCTGGCCGCCACAACACAATGAATTCCCAGCACATTTGCCACATGTCCAGAACATGCCCTGCATGACAACAAGAGCTCAGTCTGCCTTAACCTTGCATGCGATGTCAACACGGAGTTATGCTTTTTGCCTCTGATCCTGAAACAACTCATCCAGAGGGCACGGTTACGCAGAGCTACCTCCCCGGGGGGGGGGGGGGGGTGGCGCGGAACCTTGAAAATATGATTGCCCCGTCCCCCGCCCCCTCACCCCCCCCCCACTTGAACGGGCGGGGTGTTTCATGTTCGCAGTGCTGAGAACAACTCCCCCTCCCACCCCGCGGGGGGAGTGGGGCATGAAGGAGAAAAGGGAAGGTAGACTGGGGTATTGTGCTCAGCGGGAGGAACGGGTGCCAGGTGGTGCAGTGTGACCGCGACCAGGTCCCAGAGTACATCCAGGAGGCCCATGTGGCTGTACCACTTGGCAGCCAGCTGTCCGCACAGACCCTGGAAGGCGCCCCCCACCTGAGGCTCATCCTGCAGTACGGGGTGGGCGTGGAGGGCGTTGACATTCCCGCTGTGCGCTCCCTGCATTCTCCCCCGCCCCCCCTTGGGCGCTCTCAAGCTCCCTCTTGCGTGCCAGCGCGCGCGCGTGTGCGCGTGTCTCTCTCTCTCTCTCTCTCTCTCTCTCTCTCTCTCTTCTCTCTCTCTCTCTCTCTCTCTCTCTCTCTCTCTCTCTCTCTCTCTCTGTGTGTGGTGTGTGTGTGTGTGTGTGTGTGTGTGTGTGTGTGTGGTGTGTGTGTGTGTGTGTGTGTGTGTGTGGTGTGTGTGTGTGTGTGTGTGTGTGTGCTTGAGTGGGGGGGGGGGGAAGGGAAGGGGGAGGGGGAGAGAGAGAGGGAGGGAGGGGGGGAGGAGGGGCGGGAGCAGCTGGCCTGGCATGCACGTGTTGCCAAAAATATAAGAAACGTAAGAAGGATGATGACGAGGTGGGTTGAGCAGGCAACAGAGCAGGGGATCTGGGTCAGCAACATCCCAAGCCATGGGACGGGGAATGCGCTGTCCTGTGCTGAAATGGCGCTGTACCTCATGCTGGCCACGTTGCGGAAGACCAAGCTTATGGAAGCGTCGATCCACAACCGTATAGTGGGGGTCCCCATCGGGGAGACCCTGTTTGGAAAAACTGTCCTGCTGCTGGGGTTTGGTGGCATCGCACGTGCCCTTGTACCTCGGTGAGGCTGGTACCGCCAACCGAAAAACGGTCTGGAAAAAATGATATGCGAGTCATTTGTGTGGAACGCAAACTTGAGGAGATAGAATCTGTGTGTCCTCAATATGTACGGAACACAAACATGTAGGAAACGCCTGCATGTGCTGGTGAGGGCCATCATCAGACGGGTCCTTGTACTTGCAGTTTGATGAGGCTTGGCTTTCATGTCCGTCCATGTTTGAAAGCCCTATGTTGGCCCCCACCCCCACGCCCGGCCCACGAAAAGAAAACGGGAAACTAAAGAACCGAAAAAGCCTGTCCTCCATTTGTTTTCTTTCAAGACCCACATTTGAACCACAGTATCTCCCAAATCACACTTGTGTTCCCATCCAAGTGCTTTTCTCCCCCCCCCCTCCCCACCCCCCTACACCTCCCTTCCTCCCTCCCCCCTAACCCCTACCCCTACCCCTCCCGTCCGTCTCGCCCGCCTGCCCGCCTGCACACACACACACACACACACACACACACACACACACACACACACACACACACACACACACACACACACACACACACACACAGATATTGACAGGCACATGGGTAAGGCGTCGGATGCCAATGCTGCGAGGCTGGGGGGCAGGTTGAAGCCCATGGGGGTGCGGCTTCTGGGCGTGAGGAAGGGGCCCTGGGCCCGCCCCGGCGAAGAGCTCGTGGAGGAGCTACTGGATGAGCGAGGAGATCTGTCCGACGTCCCCCGCTTTGCTGCTGAGGCCGACATTCTTGCTGTCCTGGTTTCACAGGTAGACACTGCAGGCCCATATAACAATCATTTGTCATTTTTCTCGTTGATTCCTTCATTCGTTCATGCACGCGTTTGTTTTTTCCTCCCTTCCATGCGTGCGTGCGAGCATGCAGGTGGGCAGGCGGGCGGCCGGAGGGAGGGAGGGTGGGTGGGTGGATGGGAGGAAGGGAGGGAAGGAGGCCACGCAATGAATACAATGTTAGCAAGTCAGTCAGGTCTGGTTTGGATATAACCATGAGATTTGGGGAATTCCAGAGCGAGGACACCCGGGGAATCGTTAATTCGAAGCTACTGGCAGCGTGCAAGCCTGGAGTGCGAATCATCAACGTGGCTCGAGGGGGCCTGTTAGACTACGAAGCAGTACGGGAGGGGTTGGAAAGCGGGCATGTGGCGGCATTAGGGCTTGATGTGCAGTGGAAGGAACCCTGGGACCCAGATGACTACATTTCCCGCCATCCCAAGTGCGTGTCCCTGGCCTGCTCTTCGCTATTGAACATCACTGTGTCTGCCCCCTTTCAATACGTCATAGGCACTTTCAGAACCACGGCTTTGCGACTGGATCACACTGAGTACGTGTTTACCGAATATCACACGTTGCCATGACTGATCACATGTCCCCCCCCGCCCCCCCCCCCCCCCGGGGGGGTCCCCGCCCCCGGAGAATTTGGATAATCGCAGACATCCCTCCCCAAAAGTAACTTGCAGCCCCCCTCCCCCTCCCCCCCCCCCTCGGCGGGGATATTTATTTACAAATGGACATTTAACCTGCGTTTGTGGCCATTGGCGTAATGTTATTTGATACGACTCGTGGGCAGATGTCAAGGCAGACAAGGAGAAGTGCTCGTGAAAGCTGGTTGAATCCACTCATTAGTGTACATCAGTTTGCATTTGTGTTTCGTGGATGATCCACTCATTAGTGTTCATTCAAATTAGTGACTGCTTCCTATCGGATAGAAGCTGGACGTCCGAGTTTGCAAAATGTCAGGTTTGTGCTATGTCATTTCTGCAAGCTTTTTCTGCAAGGAAATTTCAGCAGTCTCAGGAATGGCAAGAAGTGGAAAGAAATGAGAAGTGGGGGAAGAGGACGAGGAGGGGTGGGTGGGGTTGTGTGTGTGAGGGGGGGGGTAGAAAGGGAGGAGGAGGACGAGGAGCAGCAACAAGAGCAGCCTCAAAGACTACACATTTTCTTGGGGGGGGGGGGGGGGAGAAGGAGGTGGAAGGGCAGCAGCAGTAACCTCGGACACTAAAGTGTTTGGTTATGGCTTAGTTTTACTTTACTTCTCCTTAAACAACTAGAGGAGAGAGGGTGTGTTTGCAGTGTGGTGCTGACGCCGCACGTCGCTGGCGTGACGGAGTTGTCATATCGAACCATGGCCGACATTGTGGCGGACGAAGTACGGCGATTGCAGCAGCGTTTGCCGCCTACTATCCAGCTCAATCGTCCTCTTCATCCACGATAGCGTCTAGACAATATGAAGATATACTTCCGTGAGGAGCATCTCGCAGGGAATGAAGTAGGGCGTTTGAGCAAGCTGTTCTCTCTCTCTCTCTCTCTCTCTCTCTCTCTCTCTCTCTCTCTCTCTCTCTCTCTCTCTCTCTCTCTCTCTCTCTCTCTCTCTCTCTCTCTCTCTCTCTCTCTCTCTCTCTGCCACCCCACCCTTGCTTCCTTCTGATGCGCAAGCGCGCATGTAGGCGCACGCTCGCAGATGCGTACATGTGTGCGTGCGCACACACACGGCCCCAGGAAGGGTGCCTGCGGAAGGAGGGGGGGGGAGGGGGGGGGGAGAGGGAGAGAGAAAGAGAGAGAGAGAGAGAAAGAGAGAAAAGAGAGAGAGAAAGAGAGAGAAGAGAAAAAAAAAGAAGAGAAGAGAGAGAGAGAAGAGAGAGAGAGAGAGAGAGAGAGAGAGAGAGAGAGAGAGAGAAGAGAGAGAGAGAGAGAGAGAGAGAGAGAGAGAGAAGAGAGAGAGAGGAGAGAGAGAGAGAGAGAGAGAGGGGGGGGGGGACGCTTAATGCATTCCCGTGTGTTGAGTCGTTACTTTATGAAGAAATTGCAAGAAAGCTAGGTTAACCTAGCTTTCTTGCAATTTCAACGTTGAGCGGTGCCTTGCGGTTCTAGGTCAGCTGAAGGCTATTGCATGGAGCAATATTTGGATGTGAGAGAAAAGTTCATTGCTCCCAGACTCCGTCAAGGGCTACTAGATGAACCAGATGGGTTAGGACAAGTGCTTTTGTCACATCTCTTCCAGATTAGCAGAGAGCGCCATATTTATGCCTTCAATATCAGCTTCATGTGCGCATGGTATAACAGAATTGCAGGCCACTTCACGACCCTTGCATGTTGGCCTTTTTGAGTGCCAAACAAATGTCCTACCGCTCTACTGTAAAGCTTAGCTGTCTCCCAAGCTTCCCCAGTCCTTAAGCGGGGATAAGAGAGGAAGGCCTTGTATGAGCCTGAGCCTGCTTCAGCATCCTCTGCCTGTCTTATGCCAGCTAAGCTTGTGCCTGGGACCAGCGCTCGGCCTTGACGAAGTTGCAAGAGATGGTACCGCTGGTTAGTATGACAGAGTGTCGGGCGATCCAGCGCCTTGCAGTCTGAGCTCTCCCACACAGAACCACACCCTGATCGATACACACCCACAACACACTCTCTGACAGGCAGAGCGAACACTGGTGAATACTCTTCTCAACATACCATGACTCTCCCGACACCTAGTAAGGCACTCTCTTGGGCCAAGCCTGGTCCACAGCCTATGTATATATCAACTGGCTTCCTGATCCGAAAGTTCATACCATACGCGGGCTCGGCAAGGCTCAGCTACACAATCAGACAAGAGAGAGCATCTGTCGCATACTGAGGCTGCAAACTACCACGCCATGCCTCAAGGTGCACAATGCCAAGCAGTCTGAAGGCCGCCACACTTCCGCCGCATGCCTGAATAGGAGGAATGCCGAGGATTCATGGAGATCCTCGAGGCTCGCAAGCTATGCCCGATGCCTCAATTGGCAGACTGCCGGGCAGTCATCGAGGCTAGCAAGCAACCGTCAAATGTATGAATATGGTGGAACGCCGAGTAGTCATGCAGGCTGGACGGGGCCACCTCGTGGCTGAAGATGCCAAACAGCAAGCAGTTATGATGGCCTGAAGCTACAGCCCATGCCTGAAGATGCAAAACCCCGAGCGATCATGGAGGCTGAAACGACCGCACCGTGCCAGCAGATGCGGAATGCCGAGCGGCCGTGGAGGGTGAGAACTACCTCCTCATGCCTCAAGATGGGGAACGCGGAGCAGTCATGAAGAAGGAAGGTCATGCGACAGTATGAGGACCTGGCTGTCATTTTGAAGCCCACAGGACCCGACAGTACCCACCCTCCCAAGGCAATGGCAGAACTGCATGACTTCCTACAGAATGGGATGTGTAACATCTTGCGCTAGGACCTGGTGGGTATGCCTGAGCTCGTGTTCATCCTCGTCGTACAGCTGATCGTGCGCAACATGACAATTGCCATTTCCCCAGCCTGTGTAGAGACACTTGGAAACGCAGCCGCACGGCCGGTGCACTAATGTTTCATACTTTATATTTCCCCATCCCTTCTCAGCAACACTGAACCTTGAGAAGGCCTGCACCTACATGCTTTGCTTGCAGGATTCCCGCTTTGACCCTGAATCTTCGCTAGATAAAAACAGGTCTGAGAATGCTGCTGCTGAGGGATATGCACGTGTTACATCCTTCTAGAGGTGCATCTCTAAACTCTGCCCACTACAAGCAGCCTCTCCAAACAAAGTAGTGCTGCTAGGGTAAACTCGCTCCCCAAGAAACATCACAGTTCAAAGTTTGTGAACAGCTGTGCTGGCAGACCAACGCATCAGATTCAACGAGCTTTCTCTAAATCGACACATGTCTCTCAGATCCTCAATCAATCGTTTGAAACAGTTACAAACTACCACCCCTGGCCCCGGCCAAACCTACTCTGGTCTCAAGGTTCACTGCACAACTTTCCTGGCCTCTTCTTTCAGGCGGTATGAAGAAGGCCCGGGAAGAGGAACCTACACGAAGAGGAACCTACACACATCAGCACGTCCAAAGAAAGGAGCATCACAAGGACTTCTTGTTGTCCAAGCGTGGCTTCTGGATCTCTGCCTCAAACTTGTGAAGAAGATCCTTGACGTCCTTCTGAAAAATGTGCTGCGCCAGGTATCCCTCCTCATCAAAGTAAGATGTCACCTGGGTAGGCAGAGTAACAGACTCCCTGCACCGTACACGTCACATACCTTCAACACTGTGAAAAATAACCGACACACAACTCAGAGCGACCTCTCTCCTCCCACAAATGTCCCGGCTTGCAGGTGAAAGCACACACATGGTGCATTGACTCGTACACGCTCCCCTTCCCCTCCCTCCCTCGCGCGCGCGCGCGCGCGCACACACACACACACACACACACACACACACACACACAGACACACACACACACACACACACACACACACACACACACACACACACACGCACGCACATGCACACTCACACACACAGAGCCGAACAGGGGGGTTGTGTCGTCTCAGCAAGGAGAAAGGAAGCTACCTGCTGGTCTTGGGCTGGTGCCGCCCAGTATCCTTGCTAATAACCAATGTATAAGCAGTCGTATAACGCGGGAGGCGTGACGCCACTCGCACAGGCACCCCATTCTGTCACCAGATGCTAACATGTGAGAATAAGCCAAGCAAGAATCTAGGCCACCATCCAGATCTTTGCTATCAACTTACACGGCGCTTGCAGGCCAACGAAATGATATCTGCAAATGATACGAGCAGTGCTTGTGACGTGCCAAAGCCATGATAATGTAGCCTGAGACCACCTCTGCCAGCAGGACGATGAGCACGAGCAGCGGCTTTTTCTACTCTAAGTCCAAAGAACCGTACACTCAGTGGGAAACTAAAGGATGTACAGGACAAAGGACATGTACAGTCTCCTGAGAATCGGATGATGCAGAACATCACAAGCAGCCGCAGATCTATTGGCCAAAGTTCTGACACTTGGATAAAGACAATGCTGAAGCAAGGTCTGCAACAATGGATAGGTCCAGGTTTGGTTGAGGTCTAGGAGAGCATGTGCCTTTGAAGTGCAGTAAGGGCGACGC
>KV908411.1:388865-391365 GCA_002005505.1 Botryococcus braunii
TGCAAAATCTGGGCTCGAGGGCACAGAAAAAGCTGCACACGAGAGGCTGCACCTGCAAGGGGATAGCTACAGGCAGCTTTGCTACACTTATCACTTCTCGACTCCCAATACCATTGACCCGAGCGCTTGGAACAAGAATTGTCATTTACAAGGCTCTGTATATACTTCTACTATATAAACTTCCACACTTTCCATAACACATCAACTAGTACACAACTCCTGCTACTCTTGCACCCAGCATCAACTTGTTCAATTCAGTGCCTCAGATTTGCTTTTACATGACAGTTTAACTGTGCTCAACTGCTCAACGTCAGGCAGCACAAAACTATATATATGTACAGCTTAAAACTCAACCCTGATCATGTAGCGTTCACAAATAGCCACTGTGGCCGTCAAAATGCTGCGTGCCTTCCATTCCATTCTCAACATGTGCAGCACAAAAAAGGCTGCAGCTGCAAGCATGGTATGTTTGAAAGCAAGAGCTGAAATGATAAATTGCAAGCCAGTCTTCATACTTCAACAGCGCTGGTGTCATTACCAATGTTCCGTGCGGGTTGAAAGATGCTCAGTTCAAAGCTACATCCCAAACAACTTTACAAACCACCAGACAAGTTACTGTATGGCACAAACCAAACATGATCAGGTGGAGGTGCACATGCACGTGCATCAGCTGCAGGCTTAGGACCTCTGTGCATGGCAGAAATGACTTTGCCTTGCATGTCATTGAACAAAATAGGATAGGACTTGTACCGTACATCATTCTTCAAATCAGCTCTCAACAATATGCCTGATGCTGTGGGCACTCTCCTTACTCTGATAAGACGAGCAATGGCCAGCCTTAGCGGCTGCACGTCATCCAAACGTGCCTCTAGAGGTGCGGTCTGGCTTAGGCTGACTTTCAAGAAAAAGCGCACTGACGCCACATAATCTGCTTGAACCTCACCGTCGATGCCAGGCTCCAGGTAAGACACACGCACATGGTAGGACTCCCTTGTCTTGGTCCTGCCATACTTCATGGAATGAATAATCTCACCGCTCCCACCTGCATCAGCGTGGCAATATGATAACAAGCTGCTTTGCATTAGGGCTTCTTCTTGATCTTGCAACCTGCAGATCAGCATGTGAAGGTTGTACGTGCAGAGCACTGGCCCACAGTGCACCTCTGCAAGTCGAGCAAATTCCTTCAAGTGTGTAGTAGCTGCCTGACATGTTGTGGCTATATCATCCTGGTCCACATGTAGACAAATCCTCAGATGATACAATAAGCCACGTCTCAGATTGTCCCACATGGCCTGAAGCTCTGGTGTCAGCAAGGGCCTTCCCCTATCTGGTCGTAAGATATACACACTCCAGGTTTCCAGCCAATGCAACCATGCTTCCATCACCCAGTTTCCCTTGTTCTTGCTGATGCACGTGTACTGCCTGCCAAAATTCAATGTATTCCTAATATCCTTTGCACGCTTTTCTATGACCTTCTTTGAACGCTTGGAAATTCGTATTGCTTCAGGGCAATCACTGCTCCATGCAAGATTCCACAACCTCTTGACTGCACCATAAGGACCCGCATGAGCAAGAGGGACCGGAAAGGCATTGTTGTAATGCAAGTAAGACAATGCTGCAATAAGTGGTGACATTCCATGGCAACCCCACATCTTTCCCTTCCAAGGGTCTCTCCCTTCCGTTGTCACCTATGACTGTTTCCTTAACTCTGCCATGTTTCACACCCTCCATTAGCCTAGCCCTATATAGGTGGTCACCATGTTTAAGCTTACAGACCGGATCTCCAGCAAAGCAAGTTCCATGGTCTTCCCCGGGATAATACGGGCCGAATGGCACTGCCTCCTCATACCCCAAGAACCTCATGCCATTGATTGACTGACCTCTCAGGCTGCAGTACCCACATCCTAATTCAGCACTATGATCACACCAAAAGGACACCTTCCTATTTGCAGGAGTGTCACCTGCCATACCAGCAAGGAGTACTCTGAGCCGAATATGCTGGGTTTGTACCTCCCCATTGACCATACGATGCTCGATGACATCCAAGCCGTCGTTCGCTGGCACCAAACAAAGCAAATACTTCAGTCTATGCCACATAGATCGAACCTCGTAGGCAACGTGAAGCCAAGGGTCATGCCAAGAGCAAAGGTAGGTCATTTGAATCGCTGTGGGAGAGGGGGGGGGGTGTGCCAAACAATTCACAACGAACAACAAAGGGAAACTTGATGGAGGGGAGAAGGGTTTTTTTGTGGGCAAGAGGGGGGGGGGGCACCACATGTGACATCGCAAGGACTTCCTTGTAATGAGGTACCCTTTCAGGAGAGGGGACGGATACATGATTGGCCAAAATGGGGCAGGGGGGGGTGGTCATAGAAGAGGGTGTACCATATTCTTGAGCTTCCTGCGGGATGCCCTTTATAGAAGCATTAATGCTGCTTGGCTGGGTTGGTCCAGGGATAATGACGACTATTTTACAAAAGCGCAGCTTGTTGCGGTGGCT
>KV908411.1:396365-423865 GCA_002005505.1 Botryococcus braunii
AGTTCGACATTACAACAGCAACCGGCATGATCAGGAAGCAATGGGAAGATGGGCATGCTTGTTGCACAGTCAAGTTACCAATTGGAGGAGACCCGCATGAATTGATTCTCACTGGTCCTCCAAAGCTGCCAAAGCATGCAACTGCAGCTGGAGCTGGGTAACACCTGCTTCTCGGTTGAACGTCTGATGTCAAATCCAGTACTTAAGTTAGATATCTCAATAAAGTGATTGTAGCAGTATAATCCATATCATTCTTCCAGCATTTGTTGTGGCGACCGATGTTATTACACGCATAGCCAGTGTTGTTTATTAATGTTACAGTCCCTACTGCGCCAGCTTATGAACATGACTGTTAAGACCCAGCGTTTGCAGGGCGTCCAAGAGCAAGTCTGCCCCAAGCTTTTCTTGCACGACAAATGAGGAAGTCTCCAAGGTAGGATGCTTCAATCAAAACTCACTAGGACTGTCAAGCAGGGACACCACAGCTTCCTATACCTTGAAAACATTACCCACATAAGTGACCGTGTTCTTCAAGCAAGAAAGGGATGAGGTACCTGCTGGATTGCTCTCCTCCATTGTTGTTTGTTTGAACTCTCACAATAGCCATTGAAACTGTTGACATTTGACCCTTGCTGTCCATAAGCATAATCAATACTTAGTTTATCATGGCAAGTTGTTGTCTTCATGCAGTTCAATTATCTATTTGGATATCGATATTCGCCGCATATTTGCAGTTCTTTTCGCCCCTGCCGTCTGCGACCATGAAGGCCTCAGCCTTACTTGCGCTGCCAGCAACTGGGAGTGGCGACCATGATGAGGCTTCTGCCGCTGATACGTCCAAGATGCCTACCCCACGACGCTCGCCAAGAAAGGTACATGTTGTGGCTGCCGGCATGTGCAAGGCAAATGTAATGACTCATCCTTTGTAGTTGCAAAATCCTGCGAGTGACATCTGCCTACCTGAACCCTCCGTCTAGCATATACTTCAAAGTTTTATGAAGCAATCACTAGTGAGGTACTGTTTCTGTCTATGATGAAGTCTGAAATGATATTAATGCGCAGAATGCGGCCACTGGTGGCACCAAAGTAACAGAAACTCTCATTGGGAAGTTTACGGAGAAACCCACTGCAACGAAGCAGACCCGAGGTCAGAAGAAGAGGCTCCAGGTGTGCAGGACCCTTATCTTAGTGTTCTCCCCCCCCCAATCTCTCCTCTGCCCCCCCCCCCCTCTCTCTCTCTCTCTCTCTCTCTCTCTCTCTCTCCCCTCCCTCCCTCCCCATCCTATTTCTATGTGTGTGTGTGTGTGTGTGTGTGTGTGTGTGTGTGTGCGCGCGCGCGCGCATGTGTGTGTGTGTGTTACTGAAGATTTGGGAGATGATGGCTCAGACAATTTGCCATGGCAGAGGGAGGGTTCTGGAAGGGGAGGAGTACATATGTGATGCTTAGTGGACTTTGGAAACAGTCCGCGCAGCTTCTTGATGCGTGGAAGGGGTTGTGTGAGGGGCTTGGCAGCAATGTTTTGTCTCCCTGGGGGTAGGAGCGTCAACAACTTGGCATTATAAGGTTGACATGCATGGCCGAAGCAATGTTAAAGATCTGATGGTGATTATACATATTCTGTACCTCATGCTCAACTTTCTTTTCAAAGTGGTACATGCAAGTGACATGGAGTGTGGGTTTTGCAGTAACATCGAATACGCAGCAACTGCACATGGAGCTTGGAAGATCTCCCTCTACAGGACTAGACAGTCAATCGGGCACGGCAGCCGTTTCCAGAATTCTCCGTGGGCAGACGATTGGAAAGTTCCTGTCTGTCAAGCAAGTACACCCACCAACTGTGAAATCCGTGCCTGCTAGGACCAGTGTCACAAAGTGACACCAGCCTTGCATTTTTAGTATTGTCAAAAGCGACACTATTGGAGTAGGTGGGTAACTCTCAGGTTTTATGGTTAGTTCTCCGGTGAACCAGGATCCTGGGTGCAGCCAAAACATGGGAGTGCAGTTAGTATCCCATGTATACATATGTTTGGCCCTTAAATTGCATTAAGGTTGTAGAGGCTGCCAGACCAGCATATGATCCTGAGTCAACAAGACATATTGCATGGAGTTTAATTACTTGCTGGTAGCTTTAAAACTGGTAATGAAGTTGACATTATAGTTTCTGCATTAACATGTGGGTATTCGCAAGTGCAAGGACATATTATACATATGTACGCCTTCGTGGCTAGTTCCTTTAAAGAATAAATTTATTTCAAAGCTTCTAGAAGAATAAACTAGTATGTACTCTATACATACCTATGTATCTTGTACAGATCTGCTAGTAATGCTAGCTAGCTAGTTATGGAATAGGTTAGGTTTAAACTTGGCACCTGCAGCTGGGCCTGCGCAGGTGCATGCAGGTCATCTGATTTGTAATATTAATTGTACATGTACATGTATACAATACGTATTCTCATGATCATAAACTTCTACAAATGCTGATTTCTTTACATCTCCTACTATAATAGCTACTGTCCCACTAGTATGAGGCTTCACATGATCATCCCACACTCGCCTGGGAACTGTTTGGGATCTTCCCATATCAGTCCCACATGGATCCCATACAAATCCCACGTGCTTCCTGGGATCATTGTTGGATGTCCCAGATCATTCCCATATCAATCCCACATCGATCCCGTATCAATCCCACATCGATCCCACTCAGTCTGTCCCAGATCGATCCCATAAGAGTCCCACATCGATCCCACAAATTCTATCCCACATCATTCCCAGATCGATCCCACATCGTTCCCACCAAAATCCCACGTCGATGTGGGATCGATGTGGGATCGGAAATTCCGGTCCCAGAATCGTACACTTTGGTCACACAATCCCACATCGATCCCAAATTCAATCCCACATCGATCCCACATCGATCCCAAATTTTCAGAGTTCAATCCCACATCGATCTCACATCTATCCCACACTGTGGGATCGTTTTGGGATCGATGTGGGACTTTTAGCAGCTGGTGGGATCAATGTGGGATCAATGTGGGATTATTTCGTTCTCCCAGTGCTTCCTCCAGGCAATTGCAGCGACGCTCCCTCCCTCCCGCCTTAACGGTACACGTCTTGCCATTAAAAAAGGAAAACATGCATGGCTCGCAGTCTATGGGGTTCCCACAAGAATGTCCCCTCGGCCCCAAACATTTTCGGATGTTTACGGATGGCCTCCCTAGATAGCACACTCACTCGCTCTCCATCTTTCTTTCCTCCCTCCGTCCCTCCCTCCCTCCCTCTGTCTCCCCTTCCCTCCTCCCCCGCCCCATAAGTGGAGCATCAAATCTCTTTGCATGCAAGTACACTTCGCTGTCCTATGTTGTTGTTTGTGGTTGTGGTGGGGTGGATCTGTGCGTGTGTGCGCGCGCGCGCGCGCGCGCGCGCGTGTGTGTGTGTGTGTGTGTCTGTGAGTGCGTGCGTGCGTGTGTGCGTGCGTGTGTGTGTGTGTGTGTGTACACACACACATGTGTGTACATGTACATACATGTACACACACACATGTGTGTGTGTGTGTGTGTGTGTGTGTGTGTGTGTGTGCGTGCGTGCGTGTGTGCGATATTCTCTAAGGTAAGGTGGGCACCGATGAAAGTGCCAGTATTCGACATACCGTATACGTGCGACATACTGTATACTTGCGGGAAAGTCTACGAGATTTTACCCAGTACAATGTACCGCCGGGTACCTATCGAGGCAAACCCCGGAACTGTCTACTTGCCGACGCGCCACATTCTCCCCCTCCGAAGTGATTGTGCTCGCGGTAGGCTCGCCGAGGCAACCCCCAATCAGTGGCAAAGTCATACAAAAGGCCACTGGCAGTGCAACATTTCTATACATCCCACTTTGAGCCAACGAGTCTCCTCCAGACACCAAACAGCAGCCGCAGGTGGCAGCCTGGCCAGTTGGGTGCGCATTTTCCGAGTTTTCTCTACGGGTACGGTAGTGAGGTGACGCGTGAGATCCCGCGTGTACGCGCCTCATGCGGCTCGCCCTTTGGTTAATGTGCGCGGATGCGTGTGCACTTATGCATCCTCGTGAACTTCGTGATACGACGTTCTCGTAATAGATCTAGTTGTTATTTGTGCCATGGAATGTGCTTGTAAAGTCCTCTCGTCATCCATCTCGTTACGCTCGCGAGAGCATCACGTAGAGGGACAACGTAGCCCGATCCGGGCATAGTTGGTATAGGAACTCGGGTGGCAATAATTGTCTTTGCGTTTTCTACTACGAGTGAGGCATCTAGAAATATCTTTATTGCTCATTTATATTGTTCTTTGGAGACTCGGGCGACCTGCGTGAGGAGGGCTGCGTGTGAGTAACGGATCGGTGCCACAACTAACTTAGCTCGGTGTCACCCTTGCCTAAAACCCTTGCTTAGCTTGTTGTTAACCTCGGTTACACGTTTCACTTCGTTATATTGGTACCGGCGAGGCAGTTGGAGCCTCGAGCCGAAGGGAGACGTAAGGAAGGTTGTAGTTGCATTGTCCCATTGCAATATGGCGTCCACACGGAAAGGAAGCAAGTACTCCGGTCTCCCTCTGAAAGAAAAAGAAATGTTGGAAGGATTAGAAAAGGAGGGTGTTGAAGTTGATGATCTTTTGGAAGACGGGTCCGAAACGGAATTGGCCCCATCGCCCAAACCGACCACACCCAAAAAGAAAACCAGACCCACTCCTTTGAAGACACCCCTGAAGAAAAACAAGACCGAATCTGAATTCTAAGGTTACTAAAGCGGATTGAGGCCTTGGAGGGAGGACGAGCCTCCAAGCGGACGTCATCCACGACTAACGTCGTGCGTGTGCGTACACCAGCTATGTTCACGGGCAAAAGAGGAAGCTTTCAATTCTTTGCTAGTAAGGTGGAATTATACGTTAACATTTCAAATGTGTCAAGGGACAAGTGGGTGGCAGTCGCACTTCAATGCATGGAGGAGCGACCTACAAAGGTGTGGGGGACATATCTCTAAAGGAAGGAACGGGAAGGAGGTCAAACAGAGGCAACATGGGAAGACTTTAATATTTTATGGGAAACCGATATGACTCCACAAATTTGGTTATGGCTGCCCGGCAAAAATTGGACCACGTGTATCGAGGACAGGAAAGTGTGGAAGGATACATAGAAAGTGTAGTGTTGGGATGCAATAAGAGTCAGACGGAGACGGAAAGGCAGATTCGATGATTACATTCGCTGATCTTGAAGTCTCTTATATGCACGTTGCTGAGCCGTCAAGACCAACCCGCTGAAGTAACGCTCGGTAACGAGATATCAAATGACGATCGCACTGACCTTCGATTGTACCGCCGCTGCTCGGAACGAGACCTCGAGCGCGGTTACAGAAAGGTTTATCACCTCGTTGATCATGAGTGATGTGGAAACCGAGTACGACATCTGCGAAATTGATAAAATATACATGTTTCTCAAAGGCCTGAATGCTCCTATTAGAGTTGCTGGCACAGTTAACCCTCAAACTGCTTTCAGGTTCACAAGCCTCGACTCATTGTGCACTTATGTGGTTCATTATGAAAGCAACTTAAAGTCAGGGGGGATGCTGAGGGGACGGGAAGGAAGGAAGGAAGGAAGGTTCTCAACGTTGTGAAGAGGACTCCAATAAGCACGCCGGCATACTTTCTGGGATTCACATAAGGGCATGTGCTTGGAGCCGTCAGACACAACGTTGGTGGGAAGCTAGATTCTCGGACAAGCGTCCCCTCTGAACGCCAGTGTTATATTTTATCATTTTCGCCTATGTCGTACTCGGTTTCCACATCACTCAACAAGGTAATAAACCTTCCTATGTATCTTTCCACACTTTCCTGCCCTTGATACACATGGTCCAGTTTGTTCCGGGTAGCCATAATCAAATCTGTGGAGTCATATCGGTTTCCCATGAACATTTCAAAGTCCCATGTTGCCTGTGTTTGACCTCCTTCCCGTTTTTTCCTTTTGAGGTATGTCCCCCACACCTTTGTAAGTCGTTCCTCCATGCAATGAAGTGCGACTGGCACCCACTTGTCCCTTGACACATTTAAAATGTTAACGTATGATTCCACCTTCCTATCAAAGAATTGAAAGTTTCCTCTTTTGTCCGTGAACATAGCTAATGTAGGCACACGCACGATCGTTCGCGATAACGTCCGCTTGGACGCTCGTTCTCCCTCCATGGCCTCAAACCACTTCAGCAACCTTAACACTAGAGATTTGGTATTGTTTTGATTCAGGGGTGTCTTCAAAAGTGTGAGTTTGGTTTTCTTTTTAGGTGTGGTCGGTTTGGGCGATGGGGCCAATTCCGTTTCGGACTCGTCTTCCAAAAGATCATCCCCTTCAACACCCTCGTTTTCTAATCCTTCCAACATTTCTTTTTCTGTCAGACGGATACCGGGATACCGGATCACTTGCTTCCTTTCCGCGTGGACGCCATATTGCAATGGGAGAATGCAAGTACAACCTTCCTTACGTCTCCCTTCGGCTCGAGGCTCTAACCGCCTCGCCGATACAACTGTAACGAAGAGAGACGTGTAATAAGCTTTCACAAGTAGTACTTCCAAGCAGGGGTGACACCGAAGGTAGTAAGCGTGGTTCCGATCCGTTACATACACACGCAGCCCTCCTCACGTAGTTCGTCCGAGTCCTCAGAATACAAAGCATAAGCACAATATAGATTCCCTATAAGCCACACTATTGTGAAAACCCTAGACATAAGCCTAGCCACCCGAGTCCTCAGTCCAACAATAACCGGATCCGGCTACGTCTTCCCTCAACGTGATGCTCTCGCGAGCATAACGCGATCGATGACGAGAGAACTTTACAAGCATATTCAAGGAGACAAATAACAACGAGATCTGTTACGAGAACTCGTATCACGAAGTTCACGAGGATGCACAAGTGCACAGGCATACGCGCACATTCACCAAAGGGCGAGCCGCATGAGGCGCGTACACGCGGGATCTCACGCGTCACCTCACTACACCATGTGTGCACACCATTGTATTGAGGAACATAAAAGAGCGATAAATCTATCCCAAACAACCATTAGCCCCTACCTCATTAAATGCTTACATAAGCAAAGAGCATTGTTGTTGCAAGCTGATGGGTGCAAAGCTCTGGCAAAGCTTTGGCTGTGTCTTTGAATGCTTAGCATTTGCATCATCAGTTTTGCAAAGCCTGGGCACGATAGACACTTGCTAGCATATGCTGGCTATTTGCCGCAACGATTGCAATGCAATGCAACATTGAAATTCTCAAAGCATCGTTTAATAAATGACCGCAAAGGGCTAATTCGTATTTGAGTTCCTCTTTACCATATGTTTCATGATCATTTTCACAGTTTCAAGACTCACGATTGTTAAAAGTTGTGACGGAAGGTGCCAAAATGCACATCGGTACAAGGCAGTACTAAGCTGAAGTGTGGGCCTATTGAAGTGTCCTAGAAACAATGTACATATGAGGGTTCAAACGGCATCTACGGCTTCCAATAGCCTTGCAAAGATACATTGTGCGAGCCGACAATAAGAGCGCTTCATCGGCCAATGTTATGGCTGCCATTACCATGCTTGCGGTATCCACCCACAAAAGAGATTTTGCAACCAGATGAGCCACGCTTGTCTCTCACTTTGGAGATATAGTAGCACTTAGACTCACAACATGCGTTGGCTCATCTCTTACTTTTGATTTCGGAGCACCATATATTTTACCCCACTTATTTATATAAGTTGGCAGACACCAAGAGTTTTCTTAATTTGATTCTACCAATCTGCCAGCCCCTCCCAATGCTACTTGCATTTGCACATCTTAGCGTCACACGCATGATGCTACTATGTTGCTCAAGGAGCACGGTAACCGTTGCAGGGGCGAAAGGGACATAATACTGCATTGTGGGTGTGAAGGTGCTCTATTCTTTTGCAATGCTAGCCAAAAAAGTCCACACCAGTAGAATGATTTGCATGTGGATTAGCTTGTAGCATTGTAAAGTCATCTACTATGTTGTTATAATAAAGCCCTCCTTCCCTTCCCGCACGAAATGGCATTATTGCCGTCCTCTTGGAGGACCCCCCTCCTCATTGCCACATCTATCATCAAACGGGAAATTTCTAAATGAGCTCAAATGATTGATGAAGAAAGGGAGACGTACTCGTACCTAAGAATATGGGAAAGGGCATCGCACATAGCAAATAAGCGGGAATCTGGGGGTGACTTTGTGGGTACATGTGACAGCATCCTGAAAACCCTACAAACTTTCTC
Source organism: Botryococcus braunii (assembly GCA_002005505.1). Classification (NCBI taxonomy): domain Eukaryota; kingdom Viridiplantae; phylum Chlorophyta; class Trebouxiophyceae; genus Botryococcus; species Botryococcus braunii. The sequence goes on from KV908411.1 coordinate 404,641, forward strand.
AATGCTGGGAGTTGAAAAGGACGCCAATGTGTGCTTGCTTGGGAACTCTCGGTGTGTCCTTGAGCTAATGGGCAAGTTGCCTAAGTCCAGAACCTGAATCCGGAACTCTCGGTGTGTACTCGGGTTGGCACGTGACCAAGCAGATCACGGGACGCCGTCGTTGTTGCAGCACGGGCTAGCCCAGATTGAATCCTAGCCCGATATCGATTACGCTCGCATTCCCAAATGTGGGGCATAATATGGATCCAAAGTTGAACCTAGATGGAAGAGCACCATCTTTATTTGGCTTGAAGCACTTCAGAAGATCACTTAGACAGTAAGTCAAATGGGAAATCTGATTCATTCCGGACTGAAGTTGGACTAAAGCCCTGGTTGTGTAAGGGTAGCGCACTCCAATAACTTACCCCTTGTCACGGCAGTAAGGGTCGTTCCCTCACCAATTTCCCTCGGTTTCTAATTGCTTATAGCACCGTGCACGTGAACGTGCCGTGCACGTGAACGTGCCGTGCACGTGAACGTGCCTTGCACGTGTCGACATGTCGCATTTACAAGTCCCTGTGTAGGTTGTCATGTGATGGAACATGTACAGCTTAGTCGTAATGCCATTTGTATCTCTTTATTGCACATTTCAGGCAGTTAACGAAGGGAGACGCGACTTAAGAGGGGGGGGGGAGATGTGACGGTCTCCTCGTTGTAACGGTCTCCTCGTACTGCTGTAGTCATTAGCTTCCGCCTGTGACATGTGGGGATTCTACTCGTCTCCCGTTCCAAGGGTCCACTGGCTCTTGGCGGGACAATGCCTAGCTGGCTCCTTTGTACTGCCTATCGGGGGCTTGGCCATCGGGTCCCGCCCGAGCCTATGGAGGGAAGAAGGATGCCATGCTAGAGAACCAGTGGGCATATATGCATATATATGCATATACATATGGATATCTATAATCTATCGTTGGCACAGCCAACTGATGTAACTGGAATCTTGCCATGTTCCAATCCCATTACCGATGTCTCTTCCTTTCCTTAGCGCTTTGAGCAATACATTTGGTATCGTCTTTAGGTTGCCGATTTCTCTGCATTCCGCTGAGCATTCTCTTGTAAACGTGAATAAGATATGCTACAATTATTTAAATATGTCTTAAGAGCATCATTGCGGTACCTTGTGATAGCGTATTGAGTTGCATATTTGAATGCCGCCCTTCATTGTCTCCAAAGCGTGGGTCCTCACTTTCGATTTCTTTAGAAGTTTCCTCGTATCATTGCATGGATATGTTGCAGTAAGTATTGCATTGATTCCGGTGAAGGTCATGGACCAATCATGTAATACTGAGTACTGTTGGCGACATTTTCGTCTAAAATATTTCCAACGCACTTAGACAGAATACTCGCGATGAGGATGCTACTGATCTTTTGGAAAGGTTTACATTTATTGTAGCTCTGCACACAGTGAATTACGTTTGGGGTTTCATTTTCTCTTGATAGTACTGGGACGAAGCGATCTTGATGCCGATGGTCATGGCGAGTAACCTCCGCAAGCGAAGTGTAAGTAGAATTAGCGCAATCATCACATTCAGATAAGCCCTCGTTCTGCCGCGCAGTGGCAATGCCTAGAAACTCGTATTTGGCGCACTCTCTCTCTCTCTCTATCACATCATGGTTTGTCCAACTGACCTACGGTAGAATGGACGTTATTTAGCTTGGTTCTTTCCCACCTCTGCTGCTGCTACATATTCTACTTTACGTTGGGGAACAAGATGTAGTGTGCTTCTCATTGGGAGAAGCTGTATGTGGCACCTCAGGCTGAGCTCATGTATCAAAGCTATGGGGCATCATCGGCATGCACATTTTTCTATGCATCAGGCCTTACATATGTGTTAAAATTGGTTGCATAACTTGTGCGCACTCATTTGCGGGAAGATAACACATGTTTTTGGTCGCAATGGTGGCCTAAAGCTGGCTGGCCCATTTGCCCCCAGTATGGATTCGTGGTTCCTTGGCAGCATAACCCATATATAACTTAACAATACAACCAGCATCTGGTATGCTGACTTTCAGGGGCAGTGTTGCAGTGAAATGGTCATCAATTCTGGGTAGCCATGCCTACCACTTGCATACAGAGGATCAAGGGAACCTGGCAATAGGCAACCGAGATCTTTATTGCCCATGCATCCGGGTCATTTATGTGATATTATCAATGCCAAAAGCTATCTTCCACTCTCGATTATGTCTATTTAACCTTTGACACACCTCTTCAATGTGTCTCATGTAACCCATGCCATGATTTGGCCACCATTGGTTGTCTAACACCATCAGCGTGTTTGAACGTCATGTTTGTTACTTTTACGATGTTCGAAAGAAAATAACTTCTTAACATCTAGCAAGATGGTGTGACATTCTCAAATCTGAGGCATGGTACGCGTTTGCGCAGCGACACAAACGTAAAGTTCAAACACGGTTAATTTACCTTGCATACTACCCAAATTAATATGACCTGACCCAAGCGGTCACACATTCTCTCGTGGGCCTAAGCCCTTGCGTTGTTCTTGAAGCATAAAAACACGACCACAATGTTTGTCTACCTCCAATGAGTACCCTGCTGGTACCAATTTAATTATATAATCTTTGGCACACGGTACCAATCTAATCCCCTACATATGGTACCAATCTAATCCAAAAATCTTAAGCTCTGAAGTTATGGCACTGATGCCTTTCATTTAGAATTCTAAACCTTGGAGCCATCCTCATGCGAAACACGTATTTCGTTGCAGAAACCCTGCAACTTACGCGTCAGCGCAACGATGCGCATGAAAACTTTGACCGACCCCACTATGTTTTACTTTTTGCCAAAAATGTTTATATTGTTATCGAAGTATTCACAATCTGAAGTACTTTTCAGTCAGCACATTGAAGACAAGCTTGTTGTGTCAGGCAAGTGTCAGGCAAATTCAAGTACAATGTCTTTTTAGCCTGTGGGCAAGTGTTGACACGTTTTGTGGTTGTTATGTGGCCAGCCTCTCACACATATCGTATTTTTCTTTTGGCTGCCAATTTTCTTTTTTGGGAAGTTGTCAATACTTCATGTATAAATTCTGAAACACTTCCTTATGGTTTAAGTCCACATTTTGATATATCAAGCTAAGGACCACCGCTTCGGTGGCAGAAATAATATTACTTGCAAGTATCAAGTTGAAACCCCCACTACCTACCTAAGTTTCTAGCTTTTTAGGCACACCAACGTATTGAGGAACACAAAAAGAAGATTAACATCATGCCCAAGCACATGTTAGCCCTAATTGATTGAATGCTGAGCTAAGTAAATTTGATTGCTTTTGCAAGCTTGATGGTTATAAGGGTCTGGCAATGCTTTGTCGCTGTCTATACATGCTTAGCATTTGCACCCAAGTTTTGCAGAGCGTGACTATGATAGGCAATTGCTAGCATATGCCGGCTATTTGCCGCAACGATTGCAATGCAATGCAACATTGAAATTCTCAAAGCATTGTTTGATGAATAACGTCAACGGGCTAATTCGTACTTTAGTTCATGTGTGCCACATGTTTCACTTTCACACGCTTTACGTCTCACCGTTGTGAAAAGTTGTGACGGAAGGTGTCAAAAAAATTCATATCAGTACAAGCCAATACTAAGTTAAAGTGTGGGCTTATTGCAGTGTCCTAAAGACAAAGGACCTATGAGGGTTCAAACGGCTTACACGGCTTCCAAAAGCAAGGATACATTGTGCGAGGCGACAACGAACACGCTTCTTTGACCAATGTTATGGCTGCCATTACCATGCCTTAAGGATCCGGCCACAAAAATGGGATCTCCAACCAGATAAGCCACATTTGTGCAAAATTAGAGTAGCACTTAGCCTCACAATATGTGTTGGCTGATATCTTATATTTTGATTTTGCAGCAGCAGATTCCATCTTTTTCACCCCACTTGTTTATAAAGTTGGCAGACACCAAGAGTTTCCTGAATTGATTCTACCATTCTGCCACTCCCTCCCAATGCTATTTGCATTTGCCCATCTTAGCGTCACACGCATGATGCTACTATGTCGCTCAAAGAGCACAATAACCGTTGCAAGGGCAAGAGGGACATAATATGCATTATGGGTGTGAAGGTGCTCTATTTTGTTTTTGCAATGCCTAGCCTGAAAAAGTCCACACATGCAGAATGATTTGCCTCGTGGCTTGGCTTGTCGCATTGTAAAGATCATTTACACTGTTGCTAGAATAAAGCCCTCCTTCCCTTCCAGCATGAAATGGCATTATTGCAATCTTCTTAGACGACCCCTCTCCTCATTGCCACAACTATTATCAAACGGGAAATTTTTAAATGAGGTCAAATGATTGAAGTAGGAAAGGGAGACCTACTTGTACCTCATAATATGGGAAAGGGCATGGCAAAGAGCATAACTCTTGGGAACCAAAGAGTAACTTGGTGGGTACTTGTGATAGCCTCTTGTTACTCTACAAACTCTCTCACGGGCGTGATAGCTGGCAGGGGTAGGGGATCCAAGGGCGTCCTGGAATCAGTACAGGGGAACCTCTCTGTGTGTCTCTAGGATTAGGCAAATTTTGGTCCAAAACTTGACCTCGGTTTGGCTCGTGACCAGGAACATCACCGGACGCCGTCGTCCCTGCAACACGGGCTTGCCCAGATTCAGCGTGCATCCTGGCCCGATCACGCTCGCATTCCCAAATGTGGGACATAATATGGTTCCAAAGGTGAACCCAGATGGAAGCGCACCATCTTTATTTGGCTTGCAGCACTTCAGGAGATCACCCAGACATGTAAGGGACTCATTCCGGACTGAAGTTGGACTAACGCCTTGGTTGTGTAAGAGTAGGGTACTCCAGTAACTTACCCCTTGTCATGGCAGTAAGGGTCGTTCCCTCACTGGTTTCCCTCGGTTTCTAATTGATTACAGCACCGTGCACGTGCAGACATGTCGCATTTACAAGTCCCTGGCTTGGTTGTCATGGTATGGGACATGAATAGCTTAGTCGTACTGCCATTTGTATATCGTTATTGCCCATTTCCGGCAGTTACCCGAAGGGGGACGCGACTTAAGGGGGGGAGATGTAACGGTCTCCTCGTACTGCTGTAGTCATTAGCTTCCGCCTGTGACATGTGGGGATTCTACTCGTCTCCCGTTCAAAGGGTCCACTGGCTCTTGGCGGGACAATGCCTCGCTAGCTCCTATGTACTGCCTATCGGGGGATTGCCCATCGGGTCCCGCCCGAGCCTATGGAGGGAAGTAGGATGCCATGCTAGAAAACCATTGGGCATATATGCATATATATGCATATACATATGGATATCTATCATGTATCGTTGGCACAGCCAACTGATGTAACTGGCATTTGGCCATGTTCCAATCCCATTACCGAAGTCTCTTCCTTTCGTTAGCGCTTTAAGCACTACACTCGTACTGCTGTAGTCATTAGCTTCCGCCTGTGACATGTGGGGATTGTATCGCTCAAAGCGCCAAGGAAAGGAAGAGACATCCGTCACGGGATTAGAACATTACCAGATGCCAGTTACATCAGTTGGCGCTGCTAACGATATATGATAGATATCCATATTAATATGTTTGAGCCCAATCGTTACTCTGGCATGGCACCATACTTCCTGCCATAGGCTCGGGCGGGACCCGATGGGCAATCCCCAATAGGCAGTACATAGGAGCCAGCTTGCATAGTCCCGCCAAGAACCAGTGGACCCTGGGAACGGGAGACGTGTAGAATCCCCAGATGTCACAGGCAGAAGATAATGACTACAGCAATACGAGGAGACCGTTACATCCCCCCCCCCCTCTTAAGTGGCGTCCCCCTTCGGTGACTGCCTGAAATGGGCAATAACAAGATACAAATAGCAGTACGACTAAGCTGTGCATGTCCCATACCATGACAACCTAGCCAGAAACTTGTAAATGCGACATGTCTACGCGTGCACGGCACATTCACGTGCACGGTGCTACAATCAATTAGAAACCGAGGGAAATCAGTAAGGGAACGACCCTTACTGCCATGACAAGGGTAAGTTACTGGAGTGCACTACTCTTACACAACCAGGGCTTCGTTCCAACTTGACTTATTGTCTGGTTGATCTCTTGAAGTGTTGCAATCCAAATGAAGATGGTGCGCTTCCATCATGGTTCACCTTTAGAACCATATTATGTCCCACATTTGGGAATGCGAGCGTAATCTGGCCAGTATGCACGCTGAATCTGGGCAAGCCCGTGCTGCGGGAACGAAGGCGTCCCGTGATGTTCCTGGTCACGTGCCAACCCAAGGTCAAGTATTGGACTAGGCAAAATTTGCCTAATCCTAGAGACACAAACACAGGTTCCCCAGCAAGGATTCTAGGACGCCCTTGGATCCTTACCCCTTCCAGCTATCAAGCCCGTGACAGAGTTTGAAGGGTAACAAGAGGCTATCACAAGTACCCACCAAGTTACTCTCTGGTTCCCAAGACTTATGCTCTGTGTCATGCCCTTTCCCATATTATAAGGTAAAAGTAGGTTTCTCTTTCCTTCTTCAATCATTTCACCTCACTTTGAAACTTCCCGTTCGATAATAGATGTGGCAATGAGGAGGGGGGTTCCTCTAAGAAGATGGAAAAAATGCCATTCCATGCGGGTAGGGGAGGAGGGCTTTATTATGGCAACAGAGTACATGACTTTAGAAGTGCTACAAGCTAATCCACGGCGCAAATCATTCTGCAGGTGTGGACTTTCCAAGCTAGCATTGAAATTGAGTAGAGCACCTTCACACACACAATGCATATTATGTCCCTCTTTTTAAACGGGTGTGGTTGGTGATTTTTCGGATACGGTGACTTTAACGTCTTACAAGGGTATTATAATGTTCACATAGTTATTTCGCTTTGATAAGTTAAGTCTGTCAATATTTTTTCACAAGCAACATTAAGTTACGTGTTTCCTAGCAAATTCCTTCGTGTATTGTTACGGTCGTGGGGTTTTAATCGAAAGGTTAGAGTCGTGTTTCAAAATACAAACAGTGTTCCAAGCGATACAAATTTAGCCAATATTAAAGAGTCAATCCCTGTTACGCTGGGGCAGCGGACAGAGTTCGGTTCATGGGGAGCGAGAGTCGTACATGCACGGACCAGAGGAAACTCGAATACAATCCCTATATATCCCAACACTATATAAGGATGCCACAGAAATACATGCTTCACATGAGGATGGCTCCGAGGGTTAGAAATCTAAATGCATGCCATCAGTGCTAGAAGTTCAGAGCCAAAGATGATAGGATTAGATTAGTACCATGTGCAAAGGATTGGATTGGTACCGTGTGCCACAGATTATACGAGTAATTGGTACTAATCAGGGCACTAATTGGAGGTAGACAAACACAGTGGTCGTGATTTTATGCTTTAAGAACATGGCAAGTTGTTGAGTTGTGAACATACATTATAGAATGCCTTGTGCTTTAGGTGATCTTCAAATGTACATTATTAGGATACGGGTCCACTATCCACATAAGGTACCTCGAGACACGTTCGGATGAGGTCTATTTCGAACGTAAGGTACATTGTGATCGTGATCACACGTTTGTGATCGAACTCTTAAGGCTGCTGTCGTCGCTTAGTCGGCCAACTGGTTTGGAAAGATGCTGGGCATTCTTGATGCTAGTCTTGTCCATTGAGTTAGATGTGCAATATAGCAGACAGTCGTCCGGACTGGAGCTTGAGGCACCTACTTTAACGACCTGTCTGCATGTTTACATGTGCGACGAAGCAGTGTGTGGTGTGTAAGATGTGCATGTGTGATTGCTGAAGTGTGAGTGAACCATCTTAGTGTACAATCAAGCCACCCAAACAGTTAAGGGACGGAGGCTTGATTGAGTATAGGAAGGTACTCACAAAAAATAATAACCTTTTCAAAAGGTCGGTAGCATCTTCGTCGCGAGTATTCTGTCTAAGTGCATTGGAAAATGTTTTAGACGAAAATCGCCAATAGTGCTCAATACTACCTTATTTGTCCATGACCTTCGTCATAATCAAAGCAATACTTACTGCCACCTTTCCATGAAAGGATACGAGGAAACTCCCAAAGAAATCGAAACTGACGACCCACGCATTGGGGACAATGAAGGGCGGTAGTCAAATATGCAACTCAATACGCTTTCACAAGGTGACGTAATCATGCTGTTAAGATATATTTCAAAAGTTGTAGCGTATCCAATTGACAAGAGAGTCTCGTTTACAAGAGAATGCTTGCCGGAATGCAGAGAAATCGGCAACCTAACGACGATACCAAATGTAGCTCTCAAATCGTTAAGGAAAGGAAGAGACATCTGTAATGGGATTGGAACATGGCCAGATGCCGGTTACATCAGTTGGCGCTGCCAACGATAGATGATAGATATCCACATGTATATGTATATGCCCATTGGTTACTCTAGCATGGCAGCCTACTTCCCTACATAGGCTCGGGCGGGGGGCGGGCGGGTGAGGGGACCCGATGGGCAATCCCCCGCTAGGCTGTACATAGTAGGCAGCTAGCATAGTCCCGCCAAGAGCCAATGGACCGTTGGAACGGGAGACGAGTAAAATCCATGCAAAGGTCTCCTCGTATTGATGAAGTCATTAGCTTCCGCCTGGGATTCTACTCGTCTCCCGTTCCAAGGGTCCACTGGCTCTTGGCGGGACTATGTTAGCTGGCTCTTATAGGAGCCGATAGGTACTACATAGCTATGCACTGCCTATCGCGGGATTGCCCATCGTGTAACGGTCTCCTTCCAGGTACTACTAAGCCAGCATTACCTAAGTCAGTCCCCCGTCACATGTGATGTCGGGACCTTACCCATCTGGCGTACCGTACAGTCCCCGAGGTCTTGTACCTCCATATGCATGTAGGGCAAAGGAACCAGGGCCAAGGCCAGAGAGGGAATAGATATACATATACAGATGGATATCATTCATCTATCGTTGGCATAGCCAACTGATGTAACTGGCATCTGGCCTTATTCCTAAGTCCTATTCCGATGTCTCCCTATCTCTTCCTTTCCTTAGCGCTTCCAGCGCTACATATGGTATCGACTTTTGGTTGCCGATTTCTCTGAATTCCGCCGAAAACTTTTCGAAAATTGAATTAGTATCAGATGTTATCATATCGCATGAGCTCCTTTGAGTTACTTCAGTATGGCATCTCGGAGTTTGAGTGTCGAAAGCTCCTTTGCGCGGGCAACTCAGTTTCTTGAATTACTCGCGTTCCCACATTCAGAACCGCAGCTTGTTCACGTCAGATAAGTTTTTCATTCATAAATTAATCGTAATCTTTCAGATACCGGTAAGCTAACGTGACCTTATTCGCTTCCTAAAGTCGTTCGCGTTGCGCGCCATACCTGCAATGCCCCACTTGAATACATTCATTGATTTTACCAAGTCTATTAAAAGGCAATTGAGCTTTGAGATTGCTGATTACGGGAAAATTCTGCGTGTTCGTGGCCGGTCTTGTGCGCATCTCGAGAGCTCTCACCAACGGCGGGGAGCCTCATTCATGCCTCAATTTATTTGAGACTACTCCCGATGAAGTCCAACTTTCCAGATAAGTAGATGATAATGTTGTCTCTGAATTTTCATCTGCATCGTGAACCGTTCATGGGGACCTGCAACACCTGATCTGTCACTTAAGGTCCAACCCTCAACAGTTAAATTTGCAAGTTTTTCGATTTTTTCGGACTGAAATCAGCTATTTGAGTCTACTGTACCGTTCTTTGGGACTTTCGTCTCCACAGTGATCTTGTTGAAGTAACTGAATTGACATTACTTTGGAGTCCAAAGCAGCTCCACATCTGCAATTGCTTCTCCGTTCTTTGTGACTGCAATTGTTGACAATATCAAGGCTTTTCTGCTGGTGTTGGCAGAGGCATGCATTCCATCGTGATTTGTGGTCCATAGGGAGCCACCGAAGTAGGGACCTTTCACCACTTTCAATCTTGAAAACCAATTGACACTGCAAAGCAAATCAATTTGGTGATGACACACTTTGATCATGTGTGCTAAGTTATTGGGCGCAACGTTGCAGTGCAACTTTCATCCTTTATCGTAGCAGTGGTTAGTAACCACTGAATGCATGTGGTAACTTACCACATGCATTTAGAGGATCAAGGAAACCTGGGCAACGTGCAGCTGAAACCTGCAATACCATGCAGCTGGCCCCATCTCAGGGGTTAGCCAACTACAAGCTACGTCCCCTGATTGGTTTTCCTATTGGATGGTGTATTTAAGCCTTGACATATCTTTTTATGGGTTTGTGTCATCCATGCCATGATGTGCATTCGCTTATACCATGCACCTTATTCAACCTCATAGGCATGCCAAGTGCAGTGATGACTTGCATGTAGATTAAAATCTTCTGCAGTTATCACCATGTGAAACATGCCAATTTTTGTTGAGATTTGACATTAAACGCGTCATCGCAACGACGAAAGCAAAAGCTTGGACCCAGCAAAATTTTTTCTAGTTTCCACTAGCACTTAAGTTCTAAAGTAATTTTATTCAACACTTGAGCTGGCTTATGTAGGCAAGGGCCAAGGCACAGTACTCTATGTTGCCTCGCATGCAAGCAGTACTGTCACTTCTTCTGGTTGTTATGTGGCCAGCCCCTCACATGTATGGTGGTTTTCTTCTGGGGTAATTAATACTTTGCGCAAAACTTTTGAAGCATCACGTTTATGCTTTAAGTCCACATTTTGACAGATCAAGCTAAGGACCATCGCTTCGGTGGCAGTAATTATATGACTTGCAAATCCCACTACCAACCTCTGATTTTCTAGCTTATTGGGCACACCAATGTATTGAGGAACACAAAAAGAAGATTAGCATCATGCGCAAGCACTTGTTAGCCCTAATTGATTGAATGCTTATCTTAGCAATGTTAATCGCTTTTGCAAGCTTGATGGTTACAAGAGTCTGGCAAAGCTTTTGCAGTGGCTATACATGCTTAGCATTTGCAACCAAGTTGTGCAGAGCGTGGGCACGATAGATTATTGCTAAGCATTTCCGTAACAATTGCCAGTGCAACCTTGAAACCTGAAAGTAGCTTTTGATGAATACCATCAACGGGCTAACTATTCTTTAAGTTCTTCTATGCCGTAACTGTCGTGTGACTCAAGTTCCATGATTGTGGGACATGGTCACACGTGGTCTATAAACGCATCTTGGTACAAGCAAAGACTAGGATAAAGTGTGGGCTCTTTGCAGTGTCCTAAAAAGATGGACATGTGAGGGTCCAGTGGACTCAACGGCTATCCAAACCTTTAAAACAATGCATTCTACGACGCCGGGGAACGGCGGAAGCCCATTGTCGGGCTATGTTATGGCTGCCACTAACAAACCGGTTACAGCCAACCCCAGATAAGCCCTAGAATTCCAAAATGCTAATTTCTGATAGGAAAGGAAAGGAAAGGAAGATTACATCCAAAGACCAGCCACTAGGGCTGAAGAGGACGGCAGTACAATGAATGACCCATATCTAGCCAACTAAGGTCGCACAGCACCTGGGAGAGTGAGGTAGCTCTCCAGTGCTCTAGTCACGAATTTGGCAACCCCTTCAAGGTCTTCTTGCCACATAAACGTCTGTACAGATCGACTCCTTTGTTGAAAGAGATGCATAAATTGTTGCCGTACATGTTGTACAGCCGGACAAGTGAACAACAGATGATGTTCATCACCAACGAGCTCTAAGGAGCACCTCGTGCAAATCCTCTGGTCTCGAGGGATGCCTTGTTGTCTACCTTTATCAATAGGAAGGTCATGACACCCTAATCTAAATCGCATAAAGGTCCGCAATGTAGCATTAGGAAGGTGGAGTTTGAGCGCACTCTTACTCCGTGGTACATGAGGCGGACGTGCGAACCACCTTTGGTATCTGCAGAATAAGGCTCTTGGGGATGCACAAGAGCGAGGGGAGATGTCTAGGTCATCCCATATCATGTCACTTTTACGGTCTAACAGATCCTTTACCTGTGAAATGTCAATCTGCAAGGCTCTGTCAAACCGCACATGGTCAGCTATATAGTATCCTAGTTTCCTAAGTTGTTGCATAAGGGTACCCGAAAACGTTTCTCGGCCTTCTACTATTGCCAACCTAATGTCATGCATGAGGACCTTGTAGTGTAATGAATCAGGTCTCATGGCCGCTATATTGTTCCAAAACCTAGCCATACGTAAGATCCAAGTTGACCACAAAGAGAATATGTTTAATTCACAATTGATTATTTCCTCAGGGATTGTCCGACGTACCCCCAAAATCTGAGCTAGGACCCGCTTGTGCGCATCCAATAGGGGTATACTACTAGGTTTTCCCGAAGACAATTGTCTGCCTTGAAAGCATCTGAATGCCCAGACTTCACATCCATAGGAGATGAGGGGTGGTAGGCAAGCTAAGTACAATTCTGTCATGAGCGTCATTGACATGTTGCAACCGAGATTGCTATAAGCTCTAGTAAGGTCTTCCCATGCTATCCAGAACCTCTGCTCGAGGTTCTTAATGCCGGCTTGAAGGCCATTCTTGGCATGAATCTGTAATCCAAGGTATTTAACCTCCTGTACCGGACTAATTCTAACCCCTGCAACCTCCAGAGAGGTAGAGAGTGTCAGAGGGTCTGGATTTACTGAAAGGTATTGCGTCTTGGCCCCATTTAGGCGCATGTCCATACTCTTACACCATTCTTGAGTAGCATTCACCAACACCTGTAGGTCCTCAACTGTAGGCGCGACGAGAACAAAATCGTCAGCAAAGCCTAGCACTTGGATACGTATTACATTTAAACGCGTGCCATCAGGTAACTGAAGGCCAGCCGTGGGGCAATGGTGTGCAAGATATCGGGGGAGTCCATCCGACATAATTCCAAATAGTGTAGGGCTAATGGGGCACCCTTGAGGAACACCCGCACTTGATTCAAACAACCCCCCATGTTTGCCCTCAATTTTGATCGCCAATACTGTACTGTCTATTACAGCTTGGGTAGCATATAGAAAATCCCCTTGGATTCCCAATTGCTCCAAAATATGCCCTAATTTAAGACGCGATACCCTGTCATAAGCTTTAGAGAGGTCCAGGAATGCAAAATGGAGTGGAGTGATGCCCATTGCCCAATCTATGAGATGTTGTATAACAAACAGCTGATGGGTGGTGGACATTTCAGGACGGAAGCCTGTTTGGCAATCAACACGCAAACGGTACTTCTCCAAGTAAGATACTAAGCGCGAGTTCAACACGTTGGCATACAACCTCATAAGAGATTCGCCCACGGCAATGGGACGATAATTTCCTGTGTTATACGCGTCCCCTTTCTTATATACCGGTGTCACCAAACATACATTTGACTCCGCCGGTATGGTACGTTGTCTAAGCGCCATAGTAAAAATGTCCGCAATGACATGACTTAACATGTTTCGTGAGTAAGGATCCCCCGGGTGTGTAAGTGGCTGAGCATACCTAAACAACTCTGTAGGGTAACCATCTTTTCCCGGGGATTTCCCATTGGCAAGTGCTCGGAGACCCAATTCAATTTCCTCGACTGTGAAGGGAGCATTCAGTTCGTCGCACTGGTCGTGACCATGATCTTCGGGGACTTGATGGGGAGGGTATGCCCCAATAGGCAGACCATGCGCGGGCTCTTCATTTCCAAGACCACTTGCAAGGGAATTCATATAAGAATCCCAAGCTGACACATCTCTAAGGGGTTCAGGCAGTCTATCTCTTTCACGCCGAAGGGTTTTCCAAAACCTATGGGGGTTGAAATGCTTTTGGTGTACCAATGTTTTCAGCTTTTGGGCCTGGTATGCCCTTTTCTTTTTCCTCACAATAGCATGGTACTTTCGCTCTAACCTCCGGAACTCATCACCCCGCCATTTGGTTAACATTCCATACCTCCAGACTTCTCGTTTAAGGGCCCGGCATTCCTGATCAAAAAAAGGGTTGATGTTGACGCCGGTGTCCATTGTGGGGATATCTTTTGTATTGGTCATGCATTCCTGCTTTCTTTGCAGCATCTTTTATGAGTGCATAGAGGCAATGAATGCTAGACTTAATGTCCCCATCATCAGCCGCTTTTTCACATTGGCTCATGAGGTTTAACTCATCACTCTGTAATGCTTGGACATATTGATCCCTTGCAAATTGGCACCAGCTAATTTGTGACAATGGGTGTCCCCGTTGAGCAGAAGAGCGACACGGTCCAGGATGAATAGGAATAGACAAGGATGCACATAGTGGGAAATGGTCAGACTCTGACCTCTCACAATCAATGCCACTGGCTTCTAGGTGTGGGATAAGATTTGGGGATACAATGATATGGTCAAGTCGTGTTGCAGCTGATCTACGCGTACCGTGGTACGACACACCGGCTGGGATATCTCCCCTGACACGGCCAGTGCAAATGTAAACGCCTAGTTTGTGGACAGCACGAAGAAGTTGCCGCCCATGGGGATTGACAGTTGGGTCCCCTCCAGGGGCCATGGGGGGAAGGGGACCAACTCTAGAATTAAGATCACCCCCTAGGAAAGCGTACCCTTCTACCTTTGCCTTACCGAGTGTTTTCTGAATTTCTTTCATTCTATTAGCCAAACTCAAAGATGACAGAAGGGGTGATCCAGAAGGGGGAATGTAAGTTGTTCCTATGATTAGAGGTAGTCCACCACCCTTGAACTGAATCTTAGCCCACAACGATCCTTGTTTGGTGCAATAGGGGAGAATATGGTATAGGGAATCATAGGGATAGGGAATCATGGGATAGGGAATCATGCTCTACATGCCTATGGAACCTTCATTCTTCCCACTCCCTCGATTTACTATCTTGTATTTGCATAAATGCATGAAACGGGCACAATAATTCTTGAGGAATCTGATTGGGGACATCACCCCAAGGCATCTTCATGCCAGTCTTTGTTGCGATTGCTTCTCCCCTAATTCAGGGCACTGCTTGTTGCAAACTTTATAGATGCAAAGCTTGGCAACAATTTGGCAATTTCTGTACTTGCAAAAGCATTTGCATATTTCAATTTGCAGAGCTTTGGGCAGGATAGATAGTTGCAAAGCAAATACCGGCTATTTGCCACAATGATCGCAAAGCAGTTGCAATTTTGGAATACCATTTCAATGGTACCTCAAGGGGACAATATTGTACCTCAGTTCCTCTGTGCCGTAAACCATATGCAAATCACTTGCTATGAGGGTTATTTTGGGATTTTGTCAAGGCATTTAAGGGCAATTTACCTTCAAACAGAAGGTCGACCCGTGACGCATCGACGTCATGAACCCAAATGGATACTTGGAAATTTACAAGCAACCTGGTGGGACTTGTGGCAGTCCCCTCTCCGTCTACAAGTCTACCCACAGTCTCTGACATGTCAGGGAAGGGGGGCTGGCGGTGCAAGGGGTGGGCTGGCACAGGTCTCCCCTGGGTGAAGTGGGGGACTTAGCATAAACTTGTGCTGAGTTTCTCTTTTACCCATGGGGCCCTTATGGGGGGGGTCACATGGGTCGTCACGTGATGCCATCGGACTTTTATGGGGAGGTCCTTTGGTTTCTCACATGACATCGTTTTGGGGAAGTTCAGGGGACGCCTTGACTTCTAAGAAAGTTCCGTCGATGACGCGATTTAAGCGGCAGCTTGGCCAGCTGCCTTTGCACGGCCACCGCCTACGTGGCGCCCGGGGCAAGTGCTGTCGTAACTGGGTCAAAGACCATTACGACGTCGGGGTTCGACTTGCAGCAAAATATTCTTGGACGACCAACTGATCACTGGTCTGCAGTCTGGGAACATTTCGGGATATCCTGCAATTGTCATGACCTCCGACCCACAGACTTGCTCCTTCTCTCCACGGTATGGGACGTGGAGGAAGGTGGCCCTTCATATATGCTCCTTTCCCCATGGTATGGGACGTGAGGAAGGTAGCCCAATAATCTTAGCTCCTTCATGAGGAGTGTAGCCATTGCTTCTTGATATATATTAAGATTTGTTTTCGCTTCTGATAGAAGATATCTATCATATATGATCGAATTGTTGACATGCTTTTCCTGCTGTTGCCCTTTCTGTCATAGATTTCCCCCACCATCAACCCACATGTGGGAGTGGCTGTGCACCAAGTTGGGGGCAGCGTCTGGTGGCTGGACGTATAGGGTGTGGAAATCTACGGGTTGGGACCCCGTACCACTCAGCAGACCTCAAAATAATGAGACTCTCAGCCTACCGGTTACTTGGTTTCCCCATTGCCTAATACAACACTCAAAGAAAAGGGGGCTTGTTTTAAGAGGGGGGGAGATGTAACGGTCTCCCTCCAGGTACTACTAAGCCAGCATTACTTAAGTCAGTCCCCCGTCACATGTGATGTCGGGACCTTACCCATCTGGCGTACCGTACAGTCCCCGAGGTCTTGTACCTCCATATGCATATAGGGCAAGGGAACCAGGGCCAAGGTCAGAGAGGGAATAGATATACATATACATATGGACATCATTCATCTATCGTTGGCATAGCCAACTGATGTAACTGGCATCTGGCCTTATTCCTAAGTCCTATTCCGATGTCTCCCTATCTCTTCCTTTCCTTAGCGCTTCGAGCGCTACACATCGGGTCCTGCCCGAGCCTATGGAGGGAAGTAGGACGCCATGCTAGGGTAACCCATTGGGCATATATACATAGACAGATGAATTCCTATAATCTTTCGTTGGCAAAGCCAAATGATGTAACTGGCATCTGGCCATGTTCCAATCCCATTACCGAGGTCTCTTCCTTTCCTTGGCGCTTTGAGCGCTGTAGAGAGGGACTTGCATGCCACTCCAACGTTCAGAGCCACAACCCGTGCCTGTGCCACTAGGCGGTGGCCACAACATATTTTAGTTTCCTTGTTGCTCCACCAATGCACCCAATCTATCACGGTTTCCCCTTTGCTCCGCTGAGTTAAGGGGTTCTGACCACTATAACATCAACTCCTCTTTGGCACTCACCGGAATGTCTGCTTCTAGTCTCAGTCAAAATCGATCAGGAGATTAGATAGGGGAATGACCGAGGCTATATAGGGTAATATATAGGGGAATGACGGAGACTAGTATTAGTAATTCCAGTGAGGGCCAAAGAGGAGGTGATGCTATGGTGGTCAGAACCCCTACTCAGTGGATACCGTGATAGATTGGATGCATTGGTGCAGCAACGACGAAATCAAAATATGATATGCTTAAGTGTCGGAGGTACGGGTTGTGGCTCTGAACGTGCATGCGCCTCCCACGTGGGAGGCGCGTGCAAGTCCCCTCTGACACATCCGGTACAGATTAGTAAACGAGTTTGTTCAGTCAAGTTCTTAAGTTGGCGTCCTCTACGATCCTGACCACTAAACACATGAGCTCGTTCTCGATCGCGCCTTTCGTATTAGATCTCGAAGCTTGTCTTGCCTTTGTGAATTTCTTGGATCATAAATTTACAAGGTCTAACCGCAACTCGCAAAAATGGCAAAGAACGTCACTCAGGACAACAAATTCAGGGTTTAAAGCAGTTCGTGATCATGAGTCATCTCATGAGTCGTTTCCGGCATGCGTTATAGCATGATGCATAACATCGATGACATCAAGGGTGATCATATGAATAACATCGATGGTATTAAGGGTGTGATGCATAACGTTAAACACATTTGGAGAAGCCTGTCATGCCTTTCGTTCAAAATCTGGACACTTCTTATTTATTATGATGTTTGTGCACTTGCCTTAATTTTTAGCTTGGCTTGCACGCAAAAGACTCTATCAAATATGTATTACATCAGGCATGACCTGCAGCTCTCCACAAAAGTGAACATTACCATTCCCGTCGTGAGATCAAGTATTGAAACTAATGCATTCATAATCTTATCCTTCATTGGTACCATAGGCAGTCCGTGCCATATAAGCCATGTAGCGACGTTTAAGCGTGTAAACTCTACACAAGCTCACTCTTATCTTGCCTCCTTGATTTCAACTTCATGCTTGCAAGAGAGCATCGGACATGAACGGAAGCCTTATTGCGTTACAAAAGGCACCCATGCAGGTTCAGTGGGGTGCTTGCCCGCCCCATGGCCCATGGGGATTTCAATTGGGAGGGTGAAGATAATGACTTCAGGATCAGCGTAGACACAGCATACGTTGGAACCCCCCAGCACAGCTACATTGTAAATATACTTTAGCACTCACGAAAGTTTTACGAGCTTGCCGAATTGTGTCAGCCACCTCGAAATAATCTGTGCCATGCAATGGATCGTACGAGAGAGCACAGTTGGCGACTTAGGCATGGTCAAGAGAATAACAAGACAGCTTCACCATGGGAACAAGTACAAGCTTGTCATTGATTATTATAACTTTTATAAGAATTTTGCCCTTTTCTGCTGTTCTATCCACGTTTTTAGATGAATAGGGCCTTCACACTTACATGGCTCGTACCTTCACACTTGCTCGTACCGAACTTGTGACGTATACGTTAAAAATATTTGAATTAACCCTGTATTAGACAGATTGTAGCTTCAAAACCCGCACACGAACACACACACACACACACACACACACACACACACACACACACACACACACACACACACACACACACACACACACACACACACACACACACACACACACACGCGCGCGCGCGCGCGCGCGATGTACGAGACACGTGGCATACAAGACAATTTGCTTTCACAAGAACCTGAAACCTTGTTATTGCTTCACAGCCGGATTAAATGGTGAAAGATGAGGGGGAAATGAGGATTGAAAGGGATCAAGGTGTGCTTATCCATGTGAATGGTGACGTGCACGCGCGCTATAACCGCGCTAGAGGACAAGTCCCGAGTAGCAGCGGCAGAATCGAAGTGCAGTACGGTCGGAGGTTCAGTAGCTCGTTACAGACCGTTATACCAGAATGTTGCCTATGACGGCTGAGGCGAGCGAGACACAATGAAGAATGATTGTTATGTATACACGAAGGTGTATAAGGTGTGTAAGGTATGTAAAAACGATTGTTATGTATACACGAATGATTGTTATGTAGACACGAATGATAATCATGTATAAATGCATGAGTAAAATTAAGGGATTACACGATGGCAGTGACTGGCAATGTTCATATTTGTGAAATGCGGCAGTTGATGCCTTTGATGCAACGTATATTCGATGGAACCTATATTCGATGGAACGTATAGTCGATGCAACGTACAGTCGATGCA
>KV908411.1:433865-436365 GCA_002005505.1 Botryococcus braunii
ATCAGCTGTGACGAAAGTGTTGCTCGTCTTCATGGAACCAGCTCATGATCTGCCCCAACAGACTAAATCATTGAAGAAAAATAAATTTCAACAATAAACATTGTAAAAATGGAAATTACCAGGATTTGACTCATCATTTGACCGAGTGACTAGTTAGCTCACTTGGTAGCTTGACTCATATAAATCAGGGGTTCAGTGCTTACAAGCAATAAACATAACTGTACATTTAGTTTTAATTTCCAATAATTCTGTACAATTGGAAAACTTCACTTAAGAGGTGCTGACCATCAATTCCAATTGATCGTCGACAGTCATCATGGTCAATCTATCATTGATCGTAGCGTGACCCGGCTGAATCTGTGGTTTGCCCCGCCAGGTGGAGGTGCCTGATTGGTACACGAATGAGAGTCAGCCGATGGGCACCCCGATCATGGGCTCCTCCCCTCAGGACGTGCAGCTGCTGGAGCCCCCTCCCGACACCAATTTCGAGATTCTGCACGGCGTGGCCGCCCTCTCCGCCTCTCCCGACACCCACAAGTTCCTCCGCGTGCGTCCCCATCCCTCCAGCCATAATACCTGGTGCTGGATGCAATATTCCCTTCCTTCCTCCTTTGTGGTGTCGTGACCGGTTGTAATTGAGTTTTGGTAATATTTCCTTGCTTCCTTCCTTTGAGCTGTGGCCGGTCGTTGGAGGGCTGGCATACAGATGCGTGCACGCTCGGCCGTGCAAACGGAGGGAGGGATGGCAGTACCGCAGGGGGGAGGGGCAGGGCCACGGGGGGATGGGAGGGGTGATTGGGGGTGGAGGGGCAGCAGTACTGCCCCCGGGGGGGAGGGGGGGGCGGTGGGGGCTACAAGGAGACTGGAGGGTTGCAAGTGCATCAAACTGCTAGTGCTAGTGCATCAAACTGCTCGTGCTAGTGCATCAAACTGCTAGTGCTAGTGCATCAAACTGCTAGTGCTAGTGCATCAAACTGCTAGTGCTAGTGCATCAAACCTGCTCGTGCTAGTGCACCGAAATGCAGTGCTAGTATTCTGGAGGCATGCTCATCTGTGAAGGGCATACATGGGGTCCGGCAGATGCTGGCGGGCTTTGCAGACGACAGCGGGCCGGACGCCGGGGACTTTGTGAGGGACGGGCCCCGAGATTCGAGCAGCCGAGAGGAACTTCCCGAGTACCGCGCGGCCCGCTGCCTCTTCTCCTGGGAGGTGTGTCCCTCCTTCTTGACCTCTTCTCCTGGGAGGTGTACTCCTCCTTCTTGACCTCTCTTCCTGGGAGGTGGGTTCCTCCTTGACCTCTCTTCCCGGGAGGTGGGTTCCTCCTTGACAAATCTTGGATGCTTTGGGGGCTGTTCCCATCTCATCAGCTGCTGGTGGCTGCACAGACGTAATTACGTAAGTATTAGAATTGCTATTATAAAATTCCTCTGTCACACGAGAGGGATCAACTATACCAGCCCAATGTTTCAACGAATCAACAATACCAGCCCTGTATTTCAACAACTCAGTGTGTTTAAACGAACCAATGTGTTCCTTTTCCTCCGTTTTCTGCTTTAGGAGGACTATGTGTGGCACGACCCTTGCCCCTTGTTATTTGGGACATAACGTGGCGTGCGGTGCCGGTGGAGCACAAGCATGCCATTGTCCTCTGCAGATGCATGGCATTGTTGTTTGCACATGCAGGCGTCGTTCCTTGCACATGCAGGCGTCGTTCCTTGCACATGCAGGCGTCGTTCTTTGCACATGCAGGCGTCGTTCTTGGCATGCATGTGCATTGCATTGTTTTTTCACATGCTTTGTGGAACCTTTGTGTCTAGTCATGTACACTCATGTTTCTGATTGTATATGTCAGGCATTTGCCTCTCTATTCATGTGAGTCATGTGCCTTGTCCTTCATGTGAGGCATGTGCCTTGCCCTTCATGTGAGTCATGTTCCTCCCCATCCTTGTGAAGCATGTGCCTTGCCCTGCATGTGAGGCATGTGCCTCGCCCTTCATGTGAGGCACGTGCCTGGCCCTTCATGTGAGTCATGTGCCTTGCCCTTCATGTGAGTCATGTCCCTCGCCCTTCATGTGAGGCATGTGCCTTGCCCTTCAGGTGAGTCATGTGCCTTGCCCTTTCATGTGAGTCACGTGAGAATGGTGTGCAGGAGGACATCTACGTGACGAGGGCGCCCGGCCGCTTGGACGTGATGGGAGGCATTGCAGACTACAGCGGCTCGCTGGTCCTCCAGATGCCCATTGCGGAAGCCTGCCACGTGGCCTGCCAAGTGCAGCCAACTCACAAGCAACGCCTGTGGCGCCACACCCTCGCCCGCCAGGCCTGCTGCCCCCCCCTTCCCCTCCCCTCCCCCCCCACCAGCCCCCCCCCCCCCCCCCACCTTTTCCATCCCCATGTTCATGCAAGAAAGTCGAGAATTAAACAAATTTCTCCCCCCCCCTCCGGAAGGGGGGGGGGGGGGAGCGAAAATGATTCAACATGGCAGATTCCAATTTGCTCC
>KV908411.1:441365-468865 GCA_002005505.1 Botryococcus braunii
TCAGATTCAACGGTTTGTTGGGGACGCTGTAGCCCGGCGTGCAGTACCCGGTGAGAGCAGCCACCAGCCATCCCATCCATGAGAACTTCCGTGTGGAGCTGTTCCGCCTCCTGCTGTCCAGTACCGACGTCGGGCCTTCACAGCTGGCGGCCCTCGGCGAACTGATGTACCAGGTACTGGCTCCCCCCCCCTTCCGTCTCCCCCCCTCCCTCCCTCCCTCCCTTCCTCCCTCCCTTTTTATTATAAGACCCCTTTCCCCTGAGTGAGTGAGTGAGTGAGTGTGTGTGAGTGAGAGTGTGTGTAGGTGTGTGTGTGTGTGTGTGTGTGTGTGTGTGTGTGTGTTTGTGTGTGTGTGCGTGTGTGAGTGTTTGTGTGTGTGTGTGTGTGTGTGTGTGTGTGTGTGTGTGTGTGTGTGTGTGTGTGTGAACGAACGCGCGTGCACAAGCGCTAGCGCAAGTAAGCATTACTCCTGAAAGCGGGCTGGGCCTGCAAACCGATGTGCGCCACTCAGTGGCATACGCCACAGACCACCTGCAGCTGGCAATGAGGTATGATGAGCTCATACAACAGGGTTTTGGAGGCCCTACTGCTTTTCTTCTTGCCTTGTCCGCATGTAGAACGAAACTTTGCAGGCTGGAGAAGGAATGGTGCTTGCAAAGATGTAGGGGTAATCCGGGGGGAGGGGGGTACTCGCAGAGCCACGCCAGCTATAACAAGTGTGGGCTTGGGAGCGAGGGTACTGATCGCATAGTCGCCCTTGTGAGGGCCGAGGAGGAAGAAGCCCGAAAAGCTGGTCAGGAACCTGCCCTTTGGGGCGCAAAAATTACCGGCGGAGGTTCTGGCGGTGCGATCCTCACTGGAATATCCCTCCTTACATCCCCCCCCCCCCCCTCCCCACTAGCAAAACCTGTTGTAATCCATCTCTTAGCCTGCCCCCTCCCCCCGGGTTTTCCCCCGCCTTCCCGCATTTCTTTCTGTCCCACTCCCGGTGCATCACTCTTACAGCTCGGATCGCATCCCCTCCTCTTCCCTCCATCTCCCATCATGAATTCCTTTCCAAACCCCCATCTTCACCTCACATTCCTTCCTCTCCCCTCCACCTCCCATCCCCCACCTCGCATTCCTCCCTCTCGGCTCCATCTCTCATCGCGCCTTCCTTCTTCTCTCCCCTCCCCCATCTTCCAGCCCGCATTTCATCCTCTCCTCCCCACCAAACCCCAGCTTCCACCTCGCATTCCTTCCTTGGCCCTCCATTCCCCAACTCCCTCCTTGTATTCCTTCCTCCCTCCCTTCCAAGGGGCTCTCTCTAACTCCTGGAGGAGCCACAGCGAGAATCGGGAAGAGCGGGGTGCAGGCACAGTGTGCGTACTGGGCTCAGCTGACAAGAGGGGCGAGGAGGCCCTGCAGCGGGTGCTGGCTATGTACGCCGACGAGACGGGCGGCTACCAGCCTTACGTGTTCTCGGGCTCCTCGCCCGGCGCCAGTGCGTTTGGCCACGTCCGCATCCGGTGGAAGCGCAGTGAAGGGAGCGGGTTGGACGTCTAACAGCAGCGGTGGCATTCTCTGTGTGTGCGCGCGCGCGCGCGTGCGTGCGTGTGTGTGTGTGTGTGTGTGTGTGTGTGTGTGTGTGTGTGTGTGTGTGTGTGTGTGTGTGTGTGTGTGTGTTTGTGTGGGGGGCGCCCCCCGGGGGTGTGGTGCGTAACCGTGGGGGGAGAGGAGGGAGAGCCGTTATTGAATGGCCAGCTGTAATATTCGCATTGCTTTTGAGGGTGGCGGAGCTGTGATTGCCAAGTCCCTCGGTTTTAAGTTGTGGCCCACAATGGCTAAGATTCAGGTGTAGCCTTGTCTTCCTGCCAGTTTGGGAGGGACTTTCGGGTGAAGGATTTGAACGCTTTTGGGAGTGTCTGGATTGGGACACGTTCGCGACACAATTTTAAGTTTTATTTTTATTTTTATTTGTTTTTTCTTGGAAAGGAAACGCCCCAACCTAAAAGTGAGTTAGCTGGCCCACTGTGTCAGCTTCCCTTTGTAGGACCCCAGGATCTCATTGCAGGAGCGATAAGCTTTTAGCTTTAGCTAAAATCTTATTGCTAAATAATTATGGCCGGTGAATCAACCCACGATTATGCCTGGAAGCGACTTCGGGGGTCGGCGAGACTCTTCTATTTGGGACCATTTTCTCTGCAGTGGAGACGTCTATCCCTTACAGGTGTCCCCACTTGGAGCAGATGAGGACCGGGTCTTTATGGGAGTATCAATGCATCAAAGACCAAGTGTGCAATGTACGACTCTGTATACACGTAGGGAAGACGTAGCTTGATCTTATTTAGCCGCATTGACGGCGGCAAAGACCTCAATCCGACCTGATTAAGCAATTTGTAACTATGGATAAGACGCTAAGACCGACCCAATCAGCCGAGTTGTCACGTGTGTACTGTGACAAACACTTTTAGTTCGACCTGTTTAGGTCGAACTAATTATAATCGTAATTAGACCACAGGAAACTGAGACAAAGGTCGGGCCAAAGAGTCCACTGATGATACCCACTCCCATGTGGCCCTAGCTAGGCCCTATAGGGGCCTCTTGGAGGTGAAGCACAGAAACAGGACCTCTGTCAGGGTTTTACGCCGCCTCAAGACGCCTTTTAATGGTGTTCCAAATGTGGAACTTCATGTGGACTTGTGTGAATGGCTAGACTCATCTTTGTGGTTTGGAGCAGAAACCTTCGGGATCTTAGGTGACCTCACTGTGAAAGAAGTAGGGTAAAGTCCAAATCAAGCAGAGATTCGTCTGTGCCCCCAAACGATAAGATGCTGCCACCATTGCTTTGCTTGTGATGGTTTTGCAAGCCGTACTTCAGCCAAAACCGCAAGGAGAGGTTATGAGTAGTATTCTCTAGGAGCAGTGGTGTGAACCGTGGTTCAAACTTTTCTAACAGAGCAGCGTTGCAGATTTGACCCCTCGATAATGCATTCTCCTAAAAGGCACACTGTTTGCACAAGGTGCACCCACCCGGGGCCACCACTTCACCTGGGGGCCAATTTGGGTACCGCTTCACCTTGGTACCAATTGTACCACGTCACATGGGAACCAATTCTAGTACCACTTCACAAGGGTACCGCTTCACCATGGTACCAATGTGGTACCACTGCGCATGGGTACCGCTTCACCTGGGTACCAATTTTAGTACCATTTCACCTGGGTACCGCTTCACCTGCGTACCCATATGGGTACCACTTCACATGGCTACCCCTTCCACCTGGGTACCAATATGGGTACCACTTCACAAGGGTACCGCTTCACCTGAATGCCAATTTGGGTACCGGTTCACATGGGGTACCACTCCACCTGGGTACCAGTTTGATACCACTTTATATGAGTTCCGTTTCACGGAGGTACCACTTTCAGTATCACTTCACATGGGTACTGCTTCACATGGGTACCACTGAAGGTACAGCTTCATATGGGTACCACTTTAAGTACCACTTCACATGGGTACTGCTGTGGGTACCACCTCATGGACGGCGTTGGCACGCGGGCCCCCCCGCCGTGGGGGGTGCAGGTGGGGGCAGCGGACTGCCTCCTGGGCAAGATCGGGTATGGGTCGAGGTCCGAGTGCCTGGCGCAGGGCAAGCCGCTCATATTTGTGCGGCGCGACTACTTCAACGAGGAGCCCTTCCTGCGCAAGCTGCTCCATCACCACAAGCTGGCCATCGAAATGATGCGCTGCAACTTCCTGGCGGGGACCTGGGTGCCCTTCCTCAACCGCCTCATCCTGCGCAAGGCCGTCGGGTGCAGTTGTTTTTTTTTTTTGTTTTTTTTTTTTGGCCTTTATCCTTTAAGATTCGCTTTGTTTCTGGGCGTGCGTGCATGTCTGTGTGTGGGTGCGTGTGCGTAGGTGCCTGCGTGCGTGCGCGCGCGCGTATGTGTGTGTGTGTGTGTGTGTGTGTGTGTGTGTGTGTGTGTGTGTGTGTGTGTGTGTGTGTGTGTGTGTGCGTGCGTGTCTGTGTGTGTGAGTGTCTTTGTGTGTGTGTGTGTGTGTGTGTGTGTGTGTGTGTGTGTGTGTGTGTGTGTGTGTGTGTGTGTGTGTGTGTGTGTGCATCTCCCATCATGAATTGCTTCCCAACCCCCCATCTCCACCTCACATTCCTTCTCCCCTCCATCTTCCATCTCACACTTCCTTCCTCTCCCCTCCATCTCCCATCCCCCACCTCACATTCCTTCCTCTCGGCTCCGTATGGATCTCTCATCTCGCCTTCCTTCGTCTCTCCCCACACCCATCTTGCAACTCGCATTCCATCCTCTCCTGTGTCCCCCCCGCCCCCAAACCCCAAATCCCACCTCGCATTCCTTCCTCAGCCCTCCGTCCCCCAACTGCCACCTCGCATTCTTCCTCCCTCCATCTCCGCCCTTCCAAGGGGCTGTCTCTAATTAGAATTAGTTATAACTCCTGCAGGGGCCAAAGAAACAATCGGGGAAGAGCGGAGTGCAGGAACAGTGTCCGTGCTGGGATCAGCAGACAAGAGGGGCGAGGAGGCCCTGCAGCGGGTGCCGGCCCTGTACGCCGACGAGACGGGCGGCTACAAGCCTTACGTGTTCTTGGGCTCCTCGCCCGGCGCTAGTGCGTTTGGCCCGTCCGGATCCGGTGTAAGCGCAGTGAGGGGAGCGCGTCGGACGCCTAAGCAGCAGCTGTGGCCTTCACTGTGTGTGCGGGTGTGCATGTATGTGTGTGGGGGGGGGGGGGTGGTGCGTACCCGGGCCGGGGGGAGAGGGGGGAGAGCCGCTATTAAATGGCCAGCTGTTATATTTGCATTGCTTTGGAGGGTGGCGGAGCTGTAATTGTCACATCCCTTGGTCATAAGTTGTGGCCCACAATAACTAAGATTCAGGTGTAGCCTTATTTTCCTGCCTGTTTGGGAGGAGGGTGAAGGATTTGAACGCTTTTGGGAGTGTCTGGATTGGAACACGTTTGCAACACATTTTACCCCCCCCCCCCTTTTTTCCCCGGGCGGGGGGGGGGGTGAATGCCCCAACGTAAAAGTGGGTTGGCTGGCCCACTGTGTCAGCGTCTCTTTTCAGGATCCCTGGATCTCGTTGCAGGAGCATTGCGCAAATAAGCTTTTCGCTTATGGCATGTGGTTCAACCCAAGATCATGGTGGCCTGTGCTTCAACCCATGATCATGGTGGCTTGTAGTTCGACTCACGATCATGGTGGCCTGTGGTTCAACTCATGATCATGGTGGCCTGGAATTCCCGGTACGAAAAAGCTTCGAAGCTTCGAAGCGACTTCTGGGGTCGGCGAGACTCTTCTATTTGGTACCCCTTTCTCTGTAGTGGAGACGTTTATGTCCCACAGGTGTCCCCGTTTGGAGCAGACCAGGACCGGGCCCTTGAAGGACTATCAATGTATCAAAGGGCAAGTGCACACTGTGACGACTCTGTATACACCTAGGGAAGAAGTCTTAGCC
Source organism: Botryococcus braunii (assembly GCA_002005505.1). Lineage (NCBI taxonomy): Eukaryota > Viridiplantae > Chlorophyta > Trebouxiophyceae > Botryococcus > Botryococcus braunii. The sequence continues at coordinate 446,835 of KV908411.1, forward strand.
CGATCTGATCTAGCCGCCTTGACGGAGGGAAAGACCTCAGGCCGATCTGATTATGCGATTTGTATCTATGGATAAGACCCTGTGTCTGACCTAGTTATTCGAGTTGTCATTGTGACAAAGTCCTTAATGTCGACATAATTAGCCGACAGGTAACTGAGACAAAGGTTGGACCAAAAAGCCTACTGGTTATACCCACGTGGCACTCTAGAGATCTTGCAGGTGATACAACAGGCAAAGCCACTGACGAACAGGACCTCTGTCTGGGTTCTACGACTCCTCAAGACCCTTCAATGGTGTTCCAAATGTGGAACACCATATGGACTTGTGAGTGACCAGGCACATCTTAGCGGTTTAAACAAATTTGGAGCAGAAACCCTGGGGATCTTAGGTGATTTCACTGTGAAAGATGTAGAGTTAAGTTGAAATCCAACAAACATTCGTGTGTACATTGAAGTTTCTGCGGTCCCTTTCACGGACGTTCACGGCAGCAATTATAAGTGACTGCTCGATTGCAACCGAGCAGTCACTAGCATGAACTCAAACCAGGATTTAGTTGGTGCACGGAACAGGGAAGTGTGCACAGTTACCGGCAGCTGCCCAAATGGGAAGCATGCAGTTTGTCTGGCGACGGGAAGATGAAGATCATTCATAGGAGAGAACCCGCTTTTTTTAGAGGAAGTCTTATCTTCGGCTGTAAAGTGCGACCAAGCCTGCTTCTGCAGGATCGAAAATAAGCAGCGTACGCGTCAACAAGTAGCTTCGCCTAATCGTAATTCAAAAACCGAGTGCATTGCATCACGATCTACTTACAAAAAGGGTAAAGTGTGCATGACCCGGCACATGCGGAGACGAGATTATGTAAGCACCATCAACACTCCCCGTGGCCCCCATACATAAACGAAGTTTCTTTGTCTCCACCCAGCATAACCAAGCCCTTGAATAAAAGCACAGACAGACCAATGTGCATACAATTGGTTCCTGGTTTGTTGTGGGCGACCCCGACATCCGGATGGATCCACAGCATCCCCAACAACCTTTGGATGTACACGGAGACGGAGACGTGGTATAGGAGTGAAGTTTGTGTTCCCCAACATGTGAATTATTACACTAGGATAATAGTGAGTGCACTGTTATAATAGTGCGAACTGTTATTGTATCATGCCCATGGGGTCTCACCGTACCTGTGTCTGTAGGTTTGGTTGGGATTTCTGATTGCAAATGTGATCAGGATCTGAACCAGAATCCCGTGTACGTGTATGCAAGTCAGTAGTGTGTTTTTGTGTCATGGCAAAACCCCTTTACGCATTCATGTGAATGTAAGTGTCAGTCACTCTAGCTTTTGGCAGGATGTATGAACCACAAAACCATGGACAAAACAGAGTAAACAGTAAAGACGTATGCACTGCAAATATTCGGGACAGATCTGAGTCGTCTAGAGTGTCTAGAGTGTCTTCTCGTCAAACCGTCTAAGTCGTTAAAAACGACTTGACTTGAGTCCCCAGTGGGGACTCCGCAGCCGGGCCGTACACTTCCGGGCCCCTGCCAGGGGCCTGCAAAGGCTTTGCAAGGCAAACCGGCATCACGCAAGCATACTCAATGTACCAGAGTCAAGGGATAGCTTCATGTTATTTGCCTTTCATTTTAGGTATGAAGTAGTGAGCACGCTTGGCACGGCGCCCATGATGGCAACCTTTGAAACTAAAGTGGTGGACTGTGCCAGGACGGAAAACCCCCGGACACGATATGGGGTTGTTGCTGCTCACGACTTGCTTTCTAACCAGATCTGAATAGGTTATCTTTAAATCTCAATTGAGAGTTGCAACTCAAACGAGATTGCAGGTTAACCTCCCTAAACAAACAATCAACCATCGAGTTACCTATAGGGGTTTGGCCCGCTCAATGTGCCTTGCAATCCAATTGTAATATCATCAGTTTCATATTGATTATTTTATCAGTTCTTATGTCCTTGGAAATGAAGTCCTTGGGGATAAATGTCTTGTGTTGTCCTTTCAAGGGCATGGCTCATGCCTTCACAGACATCTTAGTGACAAAGTGTTGCGTCCATATTTTCTCTACTTCGATCTTCAATGTTTTAGGCACAGCTGGGAATGTTTTGTGAACGCTGTTGACAGGAGTGCAGGCATTCTCAAAGCAAATGCTGAGTAGATGAGACTTATTCCAGGCTACAAACTGTTTCCAAGAAGATTTGGATGCGTTGCACTGCCCAAGACATTGAATGAAGGGTGGATGGGGAACAGGGCCAGTTTGAGGCGTTTGACCCGCTGGAATGATGTAATTGAGGTCTGACTGCTGTCGAACTGCTAGCTGTCGTTGGAGCTGATGACAAACAAAGTGGTGCACCTTTCACCTGGTCAGAATCAGGATGAAACAGCACAAAGCAGCTCCCAACTCGTCTCTGTGGTTGATGATCACTCCAATGTGGACTTTGAAACAGTTAACACGAGCGCGACAATATTGCACTCAAATGCAGACTCTCAATTGGCCAGCGCAGCCAGTGCTGTTAGTTCTGAGTGCTCCGGCACAATTATTGACCTGCTTCAAAGGGAGGACTCTGAAGCGTTCAACCCAAGGCAGGATAACCCAGACTGTGTTCCACACGAAACAAAGAATGCCAGTAGCGGAGGGGGGCATGGAGTTCTGTCAAGGGAGGGGAGAAGGCCGCATCATCTTCTGCATCTCACTATCCAAACGGAGACAGGATCACTCCCGCACCAAAATAGCTTGCTTTTGGGACTGAGCCTGACTCCTAATACATCAAGGGGAAACGTTATGGAGGGCCATTTATCGGAAGGGTCACCGGTTGAGGCCGTAACGGTAAGCAACATCTCCATCAGTTGACACTACAAGTCACCCTGCATCATATCTGTAGTGAGACAGTAAGAGAGGACAAAAGGATTGACAGTGAAGGGAAATGTACTGCAGTTTACTAAAGAAATTGATAGAAGAAAGAGAAGATTTCCCTAAAAGCTAATTTTGCAAAGTACTTCTCCGAGGTGCAGAGATATTACAAAGATATGCAAACATGTTTCTGTTGGTTGCACTTACCTTCCCATCCCCTGCAGAAATGACAACACTACTGTCCTGGAACTGAAGTTTGGTGAAAATTCCGCATGCACACCTGCACCTAGACCAGGCCTGGTCTGCTTTTATTGGGTTAATTTGTTTCCTGCATTCTTTTATTTCAATAGTATGATTCCCCGAGGAGGAGATAGGCCTTTTGCCTCACTGTGTTTTGCCAAAAGCTTTGGAGCAGTGTGTGCCCCCCCTCCCCCTTAGTACTAACAGCGTACCATTGCGGCGTCTTTCAGCATGCAATGTTGAGAAGTTTTAGTCATTTGGATATTTCCCCAAAATGGTTTGATATGCTTTATGCGTTGGATAGAAATTGCTTGCCTGCTCATCTCTGGTGCACCCTTCGATAATGGTAATGCATGAGGGCACAGGCATGTATCACACACTCAACACCTCAGGCCAACCACAAGATTGAAAGGATGTTTTGAACTATCTCAAGAATAACTTGATTGAATTTCCATAAATGATGACTTGAATGCTTCAAGTGTGCAGCATCTTCCAAGTCTTTTGTTTGATAAACCCAGGGGAGCAGCTTGGCATGTGGGGATACTGAAGCCCAATTAAATGCTGTCAGACAGCTTGCAGCATTCGTCCCAAGGATGCTAATCACAAAGATTGCCCTGGCCAAGGACAATCTGCTCAAGCCAGTACGTAGCTTGCCAAGGAGGGATTTTTTGTCTTCTCATTCAGCAGCCCTGTGTGTTCAGCTGTCAACTACTATTTCTGCTTGGGATGTGTCAACTCCAATTTATGTCTTTCAAGTGACTCTTACAAAAGGAGTGAATGCAAGGGTCGGAATGGATGACGACATGAAAAGTTTCTGGTGGAGTTCATGCAATAAAAACCTTTCAAGCTTTTGCTGGCAAACAATGTAGTTGTAGTGTCAATCAGTCTCGGGATTGAGGCATTGGGCATGGCCACGGAGGAAGTTTTAGCAGAAGTGCGGTGTCTCTTTCAGGTTCCTGATACCACATCCACGGAGGGAGCACTCATGGTTGCAGACATAACTGGATTCACAGCTATTACTGAAAAATATGCACAACGTGGAGCGCTTGGCATAGAAGTGCTAACCAGGTCCTCTCAGACAGACAAACTGATATTAAACGTGCACACGTCAGCAGTCACTTTTTAAAAAAAGATATGAAGTCTTCAAGTATAAATTGACACTCGAAAAGGATGTGTGTGGGACGAGGTCCTAAACGCATTGGCCCTTAAACAGATGAGACACCGAACAAGCCTTCCTTGCTGTGATCACCAGATATGGGAGGCCTTGCCAGCGTTCCAAATACATCTCTTATATCGGTTGCAGTCAATGGCAAATGCATATGCTGAAGTTAACACTAAGTGGCAGCTCGTTGTCTTGCAGGCTTTTGAATGATTTCTTTGGGAATTTGGTGGACTGCATCCATGAACATGGGGGAGATGTAATGCGATTTGCCGGAGACTCAGTGATAGCTCTGTTTCCTACTACGAGTATAGGCAATGGCTCCGAAATGCCTCGCTCTGGAAGTGAGGGTGCAGATGCGTGTTTCCGTGCATTGCAGTGCAGCGCCAAAATTCTGGGCTTAACCAACACATCGTTGGAATGTGGAAGACGCCTGTCAGAGGGTACGTGTTTTCCCTCTCCCATTTCTATTCACGCGTGGTTTGATGTCACAGAATTGCATTCATGTCTATCATTGTTAGCCACAGCCGTTTTCCATGCTACTCTTATTGTAATTGTTGCAAATTTGTCACGGTTTGAACGCATTAGCATTATTACAAGTTCGCTCTTTGTCCGCACTTATTTGCCTTGGACTTATGCACCTTGAAATTAACATCATGCTGTGAAGGATGGAAGGGGGGAATGGTACATTTAATTGAAAACGTTCATAATACCAGACAACTACCCGTATCGGTGCTAATGGGTTGTAGAAAGTATTGTTTTTTGTACACGAAATTTACATTTCTAGTAGGTTTTAATTGATTTTTGGGGCCTATGACGGAATTTCCAGAGGGTTTTCAATGATTTTGGGGCAAAATGCGCAAAGTGTTTGGATTGGCAATAGTTGTTGTGGCTACGCACCAACAGTACCTGAATTTGGTCCTAATCCGAAGAATTACCTAAGCTTCCTCGCCGCCGTAGACCTGTCGACACCTACTACGCTAATACTAATACGGTCTATGCTTTGCAATCGTCTTCGTGGCCGGGTGGCGCAGCAGGCGACTTCCAAGAGGTTTCAACTAATTTGGAGGGGTTTTTAATTGTTTTAGAAGTCCCACAGCAGACGTTTTTTAGGGGTTATATCGCTCGGAAGAATTAAGATAATATATTAAATGCATTATCACCGACACGGTATATCCATGTGACAAGCATTGGAGTGCCCAACATCACACTTGGGACCTTTTTATTTGAGTGTGTATATCATGAGCCTGCACTGCAACCTTTAGCAATGCACTTGCTGTGATAAAGTCGTTCGTTCTGCAATTTTCAGTATTCCTTTTTTTTTTTGCAGGAGGGGCTATTGAATTAACACGGTCAAGCAGCAGTGCTGTTTGCGTTTCAAACTCCAATAGATCAACGGCAAGTCAGGCAAGATCTTCAGTCCTGGAAAGTTTTTATTCAGCTACTCGCTTCCACAAATGCACGCACATACGCAAATTTGCCAACACATACAAAAACATGCATGCATGCACGCTTCGGAAGGGACACGCTATCACGCCTGGACACTTGTGCTCTTGCACATGCATACAGATGCAAAAACCTCGTGCAAGCAGATGTTCACACACACAATCTTGTGCTTGCAAACATGCGATGTCGTTTGTCGTACGTGGATGCATGGGCTGCCTTGCTTTGTCATAAAGTAGGTCTATTTGTGTTTACCCAACAGACATGGCTTTCTTGCCTTTCATCATCATCATCGTCGTCGTCGTCATCATCATCATCATCATCATCATCGGCATCATCTTCATCACCACCACATCATGCATTCCCCGCAGTTTAGCTTGAATTTGATCAGGAAAGTCATAGTTGAGATCCCAACACACCTTTATCAAGTCTGTTTCCATGTATCACTAATGTTGCACGATTGCCCAGGGAGTTTCAAACTTCCGCATCTTCTTCTGCCTTTCCCCTTCCGGCCAGTTTCTTCTCCAAAATTGAATGTGCGCACAGAAGGCACACATTTCATAAGCACCTTCGGTGATGACAGTTGCATGCCAATGTGCACACAGGATCCCAATGTGCTGCCGCCAGCTACAAGCTCGGATGGCGGTCCGCTTTCTGCAAGGAGTTCAGTTGCGAACTCCAACGGGGGCACCACCAGCAAAGGATCCGACAAGTCTTTCCTGCTTGCGCTGTCCTTGCCAAGCCCGGGCAGCCCTAGTGGTCACACATCCAGCTTCAGCATCACCCCACGTCCCCCTCAGCTGCCCTTGCACTTTGACGGGCCCATGACCCCCTTAACACCTCTCCCCAACAGGAGGTTCCCCTGGGCATTCACGGACGACATGGCCTCGACTCTGTGCCGCACAGGCAGTAGTGCTTACAGCAACATTTCAAGCGTCACGTCAAGCAGCAGTTCCTCCAGCCTGGAGGGATGCGGTTGCTTCGGGTTGGGGGTGGGGGGGATCACCACAAGACAGGGGGGCCGGTCTGCCGCCGTTGCCTGGAGGGATGCGGCTGCCATGGCTCGAGGCAACAGGCAGAAGTCGATTTTGAAACCTGGGACACTGTCAGGCACTCCTAAGGACGGGCATGTGAAGTTTACACAATCCACCATCAACCTGGAAGAACTCAAGGCTGATGCTTCTGCTATTCAAGTGCCAGTTTTAGCAGGAGGTGCAGGTCGTGGCCCCGACCTGGATGCATCCACTAGCACATCAGCATCCTACAGTGCTGCAGCGGAAACCAGCAGTACTGCACCAGACCTCTGGTACTGCTCTTCAGAAGATGGCGATCCGGGAGGGGCCACGGGTATAACCATCCCTCCCACATCCCTCTCTTGTTTCAACGATCCCTGCTGAGGAGGTTGTAGTCGACCTTGCCCTATCGACCTTGCCCTGTCGTTCAATTTCAGACAGTCTGATGGTGAGCAACAGTCAAGCATGACACCTGCCGTGTGGTTATCTGGGTGTAGATGCACTGGCCGGGGGAATTGATGCCCCCCCCACGAGCTCAGGAGCTGAGGACCTGAGCTGCACGATAACCAGGAGAAGCCGCTTTGCCATTGAGACTGAGGAGGCCCAAGAGAATTCTGGGGGATGTCATTGTTGTACTTCGGGCTCGCTGCAAGCGGGTTCCAGCCATGACAATTCCTGCTCCACATCCCAACGGCTGTCAGATTGCGGCAGTACCTTGTTGACATCCCAACCTGATGCATGTCAGGGCGTCACGTCCTTCGCATCCCCACATGACTTGGATAATGGCAGTACCTCAAGCCTAAGCCAACTAGGTACTGGCGATGGCTATACTCCCCAGGTATTCCTTGGTTACTCCCGTCATTGTAATATTCTTTTCACGTCATGAGCCACTGCAGACCGTTGCAGACCAATGTGGCGAAGTACAGAGTGGCAAAGGCAGAGTCTGCAGGCCGGAGGCGAGGCAAATTTGTGTTAGGGCGTATGCTGTTGCCGCTGCCATTGCCACCATTTCACTAAACGGCTGTTTTTGATGGAAATCCTGCCAGGTCCCATCAGACCACTTAAGCTTTTTTGTTGCAATAGCATTAACCATGTTGGGAGGTAGTTGGCAGCCCTTTGCTTGAATGCACATCCCTTTTCAAGACTTGTCCAACCTCAGATACATCACATCATCCATGAACAACTGCAATATGCCGGACCCCCTCTCTAGGTACGTAGCCTTTCATTATCCTCATTCTCTTGCATCTCCTGTCTCAGCCAATCCTTTTAACAGGATATCTCCTGTAGTACTATTCAAGGCTGTGCTCTGAAGGACACTTGATGGCCTGCAAGTTGCAAACGGCTTGCAAATTGCCTAAAACACATGCTATTGCTGCTGCTGCTGCTGCTACTGCTAGACCACTGCCCGTACAACCACCTTGCCACCTAATGCTTTGCCACTCTTCCTCTTCCTACTAATATTTTGTTTTATTTCTTCTGCTGCTGATCATCCACCATCTAGTGCAACTATTTCTTTTACTGCTGCAGCTGGTATTGCTTCCTTTTCTTATTATCCAGCACCACCACCTCCTCCTCCTCCTCCTCTTCCTCCTCCGCCTCCTCCTCCTCCTCCTCCTCCTCCTCCTCCTCCTCCTCCTCCCTGTCGTCCTCTTCCTCCTCTCTGCTTTTCCTCCCACTTCCCCTTCCCAAGCACCACCATCACCAAGAGTGCTATTGCTCTTGGTTTTCAAAGCAGCTTGATACTAGGTACAAGAGATATAAGTATGTCCGGACCGGCTTCAGTTTTGGCCTGCAACCCACCTGTGCTGTGCAGGGGGAACGAGCGTATTCCTTATCGTCTGTTCCAACTCCAGCTGATGCAGCTGGATATGAAGCCGGAGCTTCAGATGTTGAGCAAGATCCGATTTGCCGGAGGACCCTGAGTGCTAGCGACCCAGGCCTATTAAACAACACTCTTCCTTTTCAGATGCCCCACAGCATTTTCACTATGAAGATTCTCCTGGCCTTTGGAACTGTTGGCATCACAAATGCTGGCACTATGCCCCATGAGCCTGTGGAAGATGCTCATGGTGCTGACCATGTGGTTGCACATCCGCGGTGGGAGTTCTTTCCATGTGATCTAAGATTTCGAAAGGTCGCCTCCACGATGTCGCCCTTCAAACAGGTGGTTCCCCGACCACTTCCCCCCCCCCCCCCTGGTGCACCCCGTGTCTCTGGCCAGGCCGTATAACTTTGTTTTTTGACCTGTGTATTTTGTTACGTATATGTGGGGGGTGGGGAACACACGAAGGGAGAAGGGGAAAAGTGAGGGGGAGGGGGGCGGATAGAAAGGGGAGAAAAGGTACAGTTTAAGGAAAGGGAGTGCTCACAAATAGTCTTGTATGAGCATGAGTAGTTGTATGCCTATCGTAGAGATTCAGTTCTGCTTGGTTACATAGGTCGAGACGCTTGCAGACATGGCATCTGCTGGACAATGCATTGCTAGCAGTGAACTGATCGCGAAAGTTATGGAAAATCCATACCCATGTACATTTGCCCAAACGTCTGCTGCTGGTGGAACGCTGATTGCAATTGATCCTCTGCCAGTACGTCCACCTGCTTCAGGCTTCCTGCTACAAAGCATGACTTCTCGCCCCGACATTTTTTAACAGGATTCTTATATTCTTAGCAGTGCAAGATATTATCTGTACTTACATTTGCATGAACGCTTTGTTGAGGTGTCCTGTCTGTTGCATGGAAACCTACTCATACGTACCGGACCCTGAATCCTCCTCACATATATTTGAGTCATTACATAGTATCCTCTTAATTGTTGAGAAGAAAATTCCAATGCCGCTTCATGCACAATGCAGAATAAATGGAGACACTAATGCGCTTTTCAGAGACCATCAATTTGCAGTTTCCTAAAATCCACTATCCAAGTAAGCATTTATTCACCACAGGTTGATACCATTCATGACTTGCGCAAAGCCTTGCCTGCATTAGCTAACCTATCTCCAGAAGGAAGGCAGAGAAGCGCAGAGGTCCTGAAGAGGCACCTGCCACAATTTGTTGCAGCCAAAGTTGAGGCTGGCCTAACGGACTTTTTGGATGAAGAGCGGGTGTTGACCATCCTGTTTTGTGGCTTCGGATTCTTTGAGGTTGGGGTCCAATTTTCGCCCCGGATACCTCCTAATTTCTGCAGGGTTAAGCCAAGGTTCTACTGAAGAGCTCAAGGTTCTAATAAAGAGCTAGGTCGCATGAAGCAGAAACTCTTCCTTTCCCTTGGGATCAACAGTAATGTAAAGATGGTGATTACTTTGGTGCTTTATATGGATATGGGTGCAGGAATGGCTGTCAGTCTTCTTATGATTGCGGATATGCTTATTTGGAGCGTTGTATGCTATATTTGATTGTCTCAAGCTCATATAAGCCGGAATCTTCATGTATTGTAATCAGACTACATATTCTTCCATATCCACGACTTATTGTCCTCCTTGCGTATCTGAATCTCTTCTACTCAGTTACGACAGGCAAGCTTAACGTGCAGAATGATAGTGAAGAAATGACTCGAAGCAGGGGACCAAGTCTGTGATGTTCCTCTTCACGGGGGAGCTGTTATGTTGACTGGTGCAATTGTGATTTGTGCAGAGGTGTGACGAAGGCACTGACCGGGGAGGAACAGACATAATTCAGAGGGCTGTTGAGACATTGATTTCAGTAATGAACTTATGGGAGGGGACCATGATCCAGTTTCGATGTGATGAAAAGGTATGCAGGAATTCCTTACCTTGCTGCTGCTTGGCCACGTGGGTTGGACACCTAATCAATCATTTGCCCTTGCAGGGTTTTGTGGCAATTTGTGCGTTTGGCCTGCCAGCAGGAACGTCAGCTTTCCCTACAACACAAGGGGTCAGAGCAGCTCTTGCAGTTGTCGACACATTTGAGCGGCTTGGAACTGATGCATTTGTTGGTGTTACCACAGACCAGTTGCTCTGCTGTTGTGTGGGAAGCGGCAATAGAAGAGAAGTAAGTCTAATGGATGTTCCTTGCCAGGCCCTACAGTTTACATACGTCAGCATCAGGAAAAATGTCGGCTGAAAGCACTGCTTGCAATCGAGTGTAGATGATGGGTGTCGTTGGTCAGTGAAAGGCAAGGAGGGTCTGGCCTTAACAAGCAAAGATGACAGTTCTGTGCCTATCACTTTGCATTATGGCAGGAGTCTCAGGTGACAGTCATTGCCCCTTGGAGAGGGGCTTCCGATGTTTTTCCAGTGATTTTTGTAAAGATGAGATACGGAGGTCCCCCATGTGGGTCAGATGAGTGAAGAGATTGGACCTTTTGGTTTTTCCTTTACCTTTGTTTCTCCTTTCCTTTCCTATTATCGTCTTCAAAAGTTTAAATTCGGGTTGACAAATTTGGGTTGGCGTCTTCTCCTATTGCAAGAAATGTGTGTGATGATACTGTAAATCTTTGGTCATTTGGGATTGGGCATAATGATGTTTTGGACTGTGTACCTTATTTTGCAGTATACCTTGTACGGAGATGCAATAAATCATGCTGCCCGCCTCATGGTGAAGGCCAAAGCTGGATTTGCTTCTGCCAAAGTACTGTGTGATATAAACACTTTTCACTTCGGCAAGTCTGATGAAGTGGTCTTCCTCCCCCTTGGAGCAATCCAGGTCAGCACTCACATGCGATTTAGCTGCAAGGTTGTTTTTGGATTTTTGTAGATTGGCTGTTGTTTGCAGGGTTGGCATCCATCCCTTCACCATGCAGGAGATATGGAACTCATTTGCTATTGTGCAGAACAGGTCTGAGTTATCAATAGCCTTCTACATGTGTACAGTTCCCCTTGTGCAGCTTGTCTTGAAGCCTCACATCGTCTTGTACTTCTGCGGTTGCAGGTCAAGGGAAAAAAGCATCCAACTGAGGTATTTCAAATCGACCATAACTACATTTCCATACCAAAAGAGACGGCTGGCACAATTGATGCCCATCGGATAGCGTCTCAAGCCAGTGGCCTCCCACTGCACCATGCGCCATCTTGGGAAACTCAGGTCATTGAATCGCACAAGGCGTGGATGAGCACTGCAAATATTATTCAAGAAGATAACGCTTTTGGTGGAGACAATCATGTTGAAACGGTAATGCAGGCAGGCTTATCTCTCAAACAATTTGCAGCATGTGTTGGTTTGTTGTATCAAAATGCAACGGTCTCACCCAAGCAGAGATCGTAGCACCATAGCACTCTATCAATCAACCCTTGTAAGTGTTGAGTTCGGGCTGCAGCCCTGCTCCAGGGGTCGTGATCGACAATCCCTGGTTCAAATTTTCAAACTTCCTGAGAGTGTATCAGGGTCGGCTCCAGGCTATATAAAATACTTGCAGTAGTGAGAATTGCTGGACGTACAAGTCCATATTGGACCTTTGTTTCATTGAAACGAAATTTGGGCTTGTAATTGCAATGACAATTAATCGATTAACTCAAAGTCTGTAGGTGCAGGTGACATTTGTTATACAGCGTGCCTTGAGATCCAGCAAGATCTTTGCCATCCTTTTGGCTGGTTGCCCTCCGCCAAATGGGCCCCAGATGCTCCACAACATTGCTACAAGCCTTTCAGGGGTAAATGCATTTGTAGCAGATGAGTCCACGGACAAAGGGAAGGTAATACGCAGTCTACTTTCCACCTTTGTCGATATGATTGCTTTACTAATAACTCGCTCTATCCATGTGTCACTCATAAATCCACCTCCTGGAATACGTGACATTGTTTTCTTACCGTGTGTGGCCTTGATTAGGACACCGAGCAGTAAAAAACTTGCCGTGGGTTCTAGAGGCCCTCTGTGTGATGATTCAGGCTTTCTAAGGCCTGACTTTATCTATCAGCTGTTGCTAGTACTGCTGGAGTGTCTGCTTAGAGGATGGGAACGAGAGTTGTTCATGAGAATGAACAAAGCAATCCACTGTCAGTAAACCCTGCACAAAATGCAGAGGTTCGTTTTATTTTTCCAGCTGGCACCAACCAATGTGTATGTTAGACCTCAAGATGAAATTTAAATCCAAGATGAATAGGCACAGCCACACGTTGTAAACCGTCTTTATCCCGACTCTCGTAATTAGACTGAGTCAAAGTGCTGGACTGCCTTTCAGGAGTGGATGGGCTGGAGCTTGATCTTAAAATCTGTACTTCAACACAGTTTATCGCAGAGAACGTCCAGCAGGCGGAATGGGACAACTCTCGCACAAGCAATGCGAATTATTCCTGTGCTTCGTTCTATGCGCCACTCCTATCCAGAGTCATGGGATAACTGGCAGAACCTCCTTCGAAGCCTTTTGGAGGACGTTTGGCCTTGCAGACCGTCTTGGCAGACCTCATCCAAAAAGAGCCCGGGGCAAAAAGGTGAAAGTCAAGGAGTGAATCTTAAAACGGGAAGCAGTGCCAATTCTTCATTTGCAAGTGGAGCTGTGCTCGACGGAAAAGCTCACAGCGGAGACCCTGGTACAGAAGAAGCTGGTAACTTGAATGTTGAAAACATAACAGTGCGTTCTGGCCTCTTTTGTGCTTGGAAACAATGGGTGTGCACATGTCGCTAGGGTTTTGGTGTCTGATGCACACTCCGACCCCCCTCCCGCCCATGCTTCTCAGAGGGTGCATGGACTTCGTTTCCATGATCAGCTCCTAATGTTTTGTTGTCAGGTCATTCTTTCACTGCTCAAAACCTTTCGTGGTGCCCTGTATCAGTTCCCAGTGCTATTGAACCGTATTGGTGCTACTTTATCGCAATCGATGTAGTCTAGTCATTCTGTACCAACGGCGTTGAAGGCTATTAAACAACACCTTTAAGTTGCAGCCTCCATATTGATAATGCTCGCTTAAGATAGTTCAATAGACTTGGCTTATACCCACTTACGCTGTGTTTTGTGCACTTAGTTGCTGGCTTTGCGTGTTTTGTTTCAGTTGTAGCCCTCTTAATGTGACATATATGTAGCATGTGCGATTCACTACAGTAATCCTGCAGGAACTGCTGACTGAGGTCCTTCGAGCATCCTCAAGTATACATGGACCATGTGTGGTACTGCTTGGGCCCAAGACCACCTCTCAATCCACTATCCGGGATGTCCTTCTGAGATTGGTGGCAAAGCAGCTACGGAACACATGTTTTGTTGTATTGACAGGGCTTGATAGCGTGCCGATTGAACATCAGGTGGAATTCAACATCGCCCCATGTATTGGAGTTGTCGACGGTTCAATCATTTTAAAATTATGCTCGTGGTTTGCCTGAAATTTACAAACAAAGGCACCACCATGGTTGTCAAGAGTTGTTACTTAATTGAAGTTAACTGGTTTGCAAGCAAGCTCTGCATTTGGTAATTTGACTAATGGCCAGAGCTTCCCAGATCTGAAGGCTTCCCTTTTACATTGATAGTAACACTAAACTTGCTGCACAGGTGAAAAGCGCCGTCAAATCTTCTGGAGGTAGAAGAAGCATTGGTAGTAGAATACCATACTTCACAAAATCGCCTTCGACACAGCAACAGAACTTTGAACAAATAGATAAAAACCTAGAAAAGGTTGTACAATGGTTAGACTTGGGATTTGCATCAGATTGCAGCGCTTTGGAGGGGTCTCTCGCCAATGCAAGAAAGGTGAATTCCTTTTTGACACGCATGCTTTGGAAACGTGACACAGGACTGCGCTCTCCACCAGATCTATTGTATGTGATAACAAAGCTGTTCCAATTGCCGCTTCTGGCTCATCAGACAATGTTGTTGTGGGGACTCATCAGAGGGAATTTGACCACATAAGTGAGCGACAGTTCTTTCATTTGAGACAAGCCGATATGGCGAAAGGGGGGGGGGGGTGTGAGGGCAACATGTGCATTGATGCCCTTTCTCTTTACGCCATGGAGATCCGGTGTTCACATTCAAACGGAGGCTAGTAATTTCACATATGCCACGCAGGAAGACCGAGGTACACCAAGTGTCGGTCATAATCCCAGCACGGTTCAGGGAACTGCGATCTCTGGAGGGCCATCAAGCTTTTTCCGTATAATACGAAAAAATTCTCCACTGCAAGCCAAATTAAAAGCACAATTGGATAAGCTTAGACCTTCCACTCAGCTCACACTGAAGGTCTGAGAACCTGTCCGAAGGTCGTTCTTGCACTGAACAACAGTTCGTGTACACTTAACGCACACCTTTGCACATGTAAGGCTGTGCTGCGGCAGGCAGGCAGGCTTCGGCGCACGTGTGTGTGTGTGTGTGGGGGGGGGGGGGGGATTTGCTGTTAAATGTTGACAGGGTGTTCTAAGGGGGAAGTGGGGGATAGGGCTTCCAATTTGGGCGTTTCAATAGTGACTCACGGGGGTTCCAGGCAAGAAGGCAAGAAAACAAGAATTTTGCATATGACCGTCCCAACGTGAAACTGACTTTTCAACAGCATGGCAAGCCAGTTCTCTTTGAAAGCACCACATGTCAATCCTAGTTAAAAAGGACTCTTCTTCTAGATCTGTGGTTGCTTGGCAGCTTGCTTGGTCCGAGGTGCACCAATATCAGTGTACCTCAGACCAAGTAGCTTGAAATGGAGACGTGAAACCCGACTACATAGCTCCTCACCCATAAGGGTTACCATGTCATCCATGTGTTTCAACCTTTATGAAAGATTATTTAAAGGATTAACATGGGCACAAGGGGTTGCAGGTAGCCAGTGTAATTGGGAATGTACTATCAACAAAGTTGGTTTATCAGACTTATCCTGTTGCCACTACAAAGGAGCAGATTGATAGCGATTGCAAAGAGCTTGCGGATGAAGAAATTCTGGTGTCAAAGGGTCTCAGTGATGTCTTCCAATTCCGTGAGGTGCATATATGTGGGGTCCTTAGCCATTCTCGTTTGTTCTGGGATGGTTTCTTGGGCACGTAGGCAGTAGGAATGTTCAAACACATAACAAACCAGATTTGGGTGTGTACACTCTGTGGCAGAAAACATATTGAATCCAGATTGCACCTCACATGCAAAGATGGATGAGGTAGAGTAAGCTAAATGCCTTAAAGTCATTTGGCCATTCTGCCATGCTTCTTCTCCTGCATGCAATTTAGAAGGAATGCCCTGATTGTGGAGTTGTGACAACAACGTGCACGGGCACGTGCGTTGCAAACATCACAGCGTGCGCGGGGGTGTGTCTGTGGGGGTGTGTGGCTGTGGTGGGGGGTGGGGCCAGCAGATAGGGAGAGAGAGTGAGAGAGTGTGTGTGTGTGTGTGTGTGTGTGTGTGTGAGAGAGAGAGAGAGAGAGAGAGAGAGAGAGAGAGAGAGAGAGAGAGAGAGAGAGAGAGAGAGAGAGGGGGGGGGGGGGGAGGGGAAGAGGGATGGAGGGACGGGGGGACGGGGGAGGGGGGGTGTAGGTGGAAGGGGTGGGGTGGGGGAAGGGGGGTGAGGTGAGAGGGGAGACCTCAACGGAAGCTCTCGCCCTCGAGAGGTAGAAAGAAAATGGGGGGATGGGTGTATCCTGTATGTAAGACCAAAAGTCTTGCCTGATTACCCATCCATACTAAACCTTCTTCTGCTCGGAAACTGTTCTTGGCAGGGCCTGATCTAGCATCTATCATGGCGAGACTTCATAGCTGCTGATAAGCTGCTGAGTTACTGCATCGCTTGGCTCGTAGGAAATCGTTCGTGATGTTATTTACGAGACATTACCTGTTCTGCTTCGCATCAAACAGCATACATCATTGGCAAACGTATTGGAGCAAATTGTGCTGAGTGAACCGGGCACAAATATACCCAGACAAGCGGTCGCCTTCCATTGGCATCAAGCCTGTCAGGGGGGCCTCACTGGGGACATTGAGATTGCAATGAAGGCGCGAACACATACATTTCTTTCTAGTAGACAACCTGCACTGTTGAGTAAAGCCTGGGTTTACTCTTACACTTGCACAAGGTGTGTCACGGTCAACCTTCACTTTAGAGGCAGAATAGGCAAGTGGATCTTTCCTCAAGAATGGCAAGCCCCATGCAGCAAGCCAATAAGGGGTATTGGCATGTGGTATAGGGTCATGTGCAAGGTCAGTTTAAGACAGTCTAGAAGCTTTGTATTAAGTACGACGATTTTTTCCTGTGCAATTTTGCATATTTAAATATGTTGAAATCCATGGAACAACGTTAACGGAAGCTTTGGAAACATGTGCAGGCCTTACAGTGGTGGGACCGTGCAGCCTTCTATCTGATGAAAATGAGAGCTGAGCCTGTGGAGCTCATTAAATTGTGGCGCACGGCAGAAAGCCTGGGCCAAATTCTGCAAAAACAATTACGTGTTGCAGATTCCCCTAAAGCTTCTCCAGGTGGTAATGCAGCACGTGATGATGGGATAGTAGATGTTTCGACTGCTCAGAACCAGATGACCTCAAGCATATTTTCAAGGTATGGTGGCCGCATACATAAATGAGTAGTCTTCTCAATATTGAGAAGTCTGAAAGGGCACACGAATAACAGCGTTCCCAGTAGACCAAACGCGTACTGCTCCAAGGCAAACAGCTCCAGTTCTAGGGTATCAAAGAAAAGGAAGTGGCATGTGCCCATTGCTGGATTTTTCTGGTTTGAGCTCGGGCTCAGAATAATTGTCAGACTGAAGGCTTGCAAATCTGGCACGAAAGGGAAGCAGAAGGAGCAGTATGAATCATGTGACAAAGTTCTTTCCTGAGATTGATTTGCGATGGTTTAAACCACGTGAAATGCAGCAGTGGCTTCCTCCCAGGAGCACTTATGTGAAGTGCCTTAGAGCTGTACTTTTGCGAGGGTTTCTTCCGAGGCATAGGCATGCATGTTGGAGTTGTCTGCTCCTATATCATCTTTTTTAAGAGCATCTAAATGAAGAAAGCTTAATTGGTGACCATATGCGACAGGTTTCGCTTGGCAGCGCTCAAGAGGACAAAGTTGTGCGCCCATGTTGCCGCAATTTTGTTGAAGCAAGGTCATGTTCAAGATGCGGTGGCAATCCTTCTTCAGGTGCAGTATGTTCCAGTTGCTGAAGGGTATGCGGATGCTGCAAAAGCACTTCGATCTGAAAAGCAAACATTAAGAACTTGTCTTTGGAATATAACTTCCTTTGTCAGTACCCTATCTAGAACGGGCGCTGCTTTGCCATGCGTACAATTTTCAACGTCCTTGGTTGCATGGCTTTTCTTGGGGTACCTAAGTGAACTGCAGTGCTCAATTTGGCACTGGGATGTCCGTATGGCGGTGTACAGGTGGTACCATGTGCATTTTACACTGTAATTTATTGATATTCGGGGATTAATGCGTCACAGGCACTTGAGCGGCTAGGTGCTCCACCGTTTGCTCCCACAGCTCATGAAGGCCGCCGGAAGATAGCAAGATTAATGTGTGCTTGTTTGGCTCCAAAGACAGTCACAGTACCAGACTGGCGTCTTGACAACCTAGGTAGGATTTTGCCAACATTGGTCATTAAAGCGTCCATGCTCACCACATGCCTGTTGAAGGAAAGGTAATGACTTGACGGATTTGACAGACGCTTGTTGCAAAAGACTCCTGAAGGCAGAACACCTAGAAGAATGCAAGCATGCAAGCATACCAGCGCTGAGGGTAACCCTGTGACATACAGACACTTCTGAGACCTTGCTAAATAGTTCATGGCCGTGGTCACTTGGTTGGAGAGATGAGTGAAGCTCATCTGCTCCCTCGAAGAAATCTGCGTCTTCACATGATTGAACCTACTTTGTTACAATGTGTAAAGCGGTGCGCGTGCGTGTATGTGTGTGTGTGTGTTGTGGGTGTGTGTGTGTGTGTGTGTGTGTGTGTGTGTGTGTGTGTGTGTGTGTGTGTGTGTGTGTGTGTGTGTGTGTGCGTGCGTTTTGGGGTTTTTTTGGGGGGTGGGGACGGTGGAAGGGGGGGGGGGGCCCGAGACAGGAAAAGTCACGTCACTCTATATAAATGAAGCAAGGGGAATTTGCAGGCAAAAACAGACTCTGCAGAAATTCTGTCGACATGTTGCTGCGTGAAATAGTCCATTTAGTCAAGCAACCTGAAGTCCTGAGTAGAACGTGCATGTCTCAGAAGCACATTGCTTGATATCGATTCCTTCTTGGTCTTGTGAGATTCAAAATCTGTGCTACCCAACTTGCCATGATAGTTTGATTCCGAGCCTTAGGACACATATTCTCCGAAGTTTTGCTTTCTTACAAGAGATGTGGCCCAAACCACTGATTTTGGCGATCGCAGGAAACTTGCACCCTCAGCATACATGTTCGACTGCATCGGCGACAACAGTTATTTCCTCCCTGGAATTGCTTGAAGCCGCATCGGATGCATCAAAATGCATACGGAAGCAGTTGGGACGGTATGTCGTTGAAGTTGGCTCATCTTACGCAGCTTATTTAGTCAAATTTTGGCGGGATGAAAGTAACAAAGATTACTTGATGCTGGTGGAGGATCTCCATCGTGTAGCAAAGTTCTGAAAAGTATACTTTATAAAAGTATACGTATACATTTTGGCTGTATCTGAGTTCATTCCGCAATGAACCTATATCTAGGATTGCAGGTATTCTTCCTTCGAAGATAGATAGATAGATAGATAGTAATGAATTCCTTCGAATATGTAAGAAATGAATTTTTGAACATGGAAGTAAAGAATTCCTTCGAAGATAGATAGCAATGAAGTCAATGCGTTGAAGGATAGACTTGTATCAAGACTTTTAAGCCGTAGCTCCCCCCGGGTGAGCTTGTGTGGTTCGCTGTAGTCATGGTGGTGCTAGCCCTAATGCTGCTGCTCGAATTTCTTTTGTACCTTCATATTGCTCATCAGCAACATTGGCCAATTGGCCTTCGGAGTAACATACGTATGTATCCTTGCTGGTCCTTCCTTTGAAGTGTGAACATACCGTTGTCCGAATATTAGTTTCAGATGGTTTTGTTAAGATGTTTCATATTATATTGTCCTTGGACACCATGTGGCTGTTTCCAACGACCTATGTATACAATGACATGTTTTAGATTAATTCAAACTTGCTTAGCTGCCCCTGGATGTGAAAGGAATATATTTGATGCCATATGCGTGAGCTAGCCACTTGGCCACAGTAGCGCCACTGGTGAAAGTCATACCTCCGTGGCCATAGATACCACCGTCTTTCCAAGAAAGAAGAAGCAACCCAATTTAGTGTACCCACATCTCCCGCGGGTATACTGGCCGGGTATACCGCAGGACAACTCCTGAACACTTCGAAGTTGCGATTTTGACACCACTTCGCAGATATGTGCATTTGTTTTGAAGTTGCCGTCATTTGTGATTGCGTTACAATCCCTCATACGCTTTCCCCCCTTCTCTCTCTCTCTCTCTCTCTCTCTCTCTCTCTCTCTCTCTCTCTCTCTCTCTCTCCTCTCTCTCTCTCTCTCTCTCTCTCTCTCTCTCTTCTCTCTCTCTCTCTCTCTCTCTCTCTCTCTCTCTCTTCTCTCTCTCTCTCTCTCTCTCTCTCTCTCTCTCTCTCTCTCTCTCTCTCTCTCTCTCTCTCTCTCTCTCTCTCTCTCTCTCTCTCTCTCTCTCTCTCTCTCTCTCTCTCTCTCTCTCTCTCTCCTCTCTCCCTCTCCCTCTCCTTCTGGGGTGGGCCCCGGGGCTCACAGCGCTGTGATGTGTGAATACACATGCGCATGCCTTGCCAGAAGGGCCTGTCGAACTTCAGATGCCTGGTTGCTGTTCAGAGAATAGGAAAGTGAGAAATAAAAAGGTGGTTGAGAAGAGGATAGGGGGGGGGGAGAGAGAGAGAGAGAGAGAGAGAGAGAGAGAGAGAGAGAGAGAGAGAGAGAGAGAGAGAGAGAGAGAGAGAGAGAGAGAGAGAGAGAGAGTGAAAGAGAGAGAGAGAGGGGGAGGGAGGGAGGGAGAGAGAGTGTGTGTGTGTATGTGTGTGTGTGTGTGTGTGTGTGTGTGTGTGTGTGTGTGTGTGTGTGTGTGTGTGTGGTCGCGCGCATGCGTCGAGCGTGCGTGCGCGCGCGTGTGCATGTGTGTGTGTGTGTGTGTGTGTGTGTGTGTGTGTGTGTGTGTGTGTGTGTGTGTGTGTGTGTGTGTGTGTGTGAGCGTGTGTGTGTGGGCGCGCACGCACGCGAGCATGCGTGCTTGCGTGTTTCCAACACGCTAATGCCTGACAAATTTCTGAGTTCGACCAGAGTCACAACGATTCAGGATATCCATCGATGGATTTCATTCGGTGAAAGAAAGAAAGAAAGAAATCCATCAATCCAGCCCAGAGGGCATGATGAGATGCAAACGGATAAACCCACGCTATCTAAGAACTTTGTAAACTTAAAACTGTATAATGGCCAAGTCAGCGCCGCTGAAGCACGAGACGGGCATGGCATGCATCAAATACAAAATTAACACCCGCAACCGGTGGATGTTTCACGGTGTACTGCGGATCTCTGATCCCATGTTCTGCAAAGCCGCGTGATCTGTCATGGACGCACACAAGTCGCAGTAAATAACCTTCATAAATTCTGTTCTATGCCCCAGAGTAGCGTTTGTCTAGTCTGCTAGCAACAGTTGGAGTTACAGCATAATTGTCTGTCCTAGAATGCTTGCCCCTGAATAGTAACGGGAAGGACGACGTACTCCACTGCAAGTTTTTACATTTGAGTTTGTGCATGAGTTTAGTTAAAGGATGTCGACCTCTGTAGTCTTTGCGGAATGTTGTTGTGTTGCAAATGAGCCAACGGACGTTGGCTGTATGACAAAACGAGCGGCTATGTAGCAGGAACTGCACGGCTGTTCCTTCGCCGGGTTGACAGCTAAAATGTCTAATGGAGATGGAGTGTTGGAGACAGTGCGTCAAGCTATCCTTGTCGCTGCATCTCCAACAGCTTCATCACCATTGCGAAAGCAAGCGGCTTTACTTCTCGATCAGGTTCTCCGTTCTTTCTCATCCGATGGCAACTCTCAATCATAGCTGACCAGGGATAGGCTTCATTAAAATTGACATACAGGCGCTGATGCCGTGCTTGAAAGCATTTCAATAGCTCTGCCCGTGTTTCGAGGACAGTACCTTGGCTTTATCAAGCCAGCCATTTGAAAACTACTTTCACCAGATCCGCATTAACGAAAGGGGCTCCTGCAAAAAAGGAGTGCATAAAGCAGGACAGGCTGTAGCACTGGGTTGGTTGGGATCGGGGCCCACCTTTTTCTTTCTGTATCAGGTGAAAGCTGGAGAGGCCCATGTTGCAGTTACGCTTGCAAGCTCGTTAGTGGGCGCAGAAGAGGTAGAAGTGCAGCATTTTGGATACATGCTTCTGCAGTACATGGTATGTTTCCCAAGCAGTGTCATACACCCCATCAC
>KV908411.1:471365-476365 GCA_002005505.1 Botryococcus braunii
TGGTACAGTTCAACGAGGACTTGGAGAACGACGCGCGGCGGGTCCTTCTGTCTGGGCTGCAGTCCTCTCTGGACCTGGTACTGCCTCTCCTGGCCAGCCTCCTCGAGCGGCACCTGGGGATGGCAGCCGAGGCGGAGCGGGCCGGTGACGCGGGCAAGGCCCAAGCGCACGCTGCAGTTGTGGCCACTGCCCTTGGTGCGCTCTTCATTTTGGTGGGCCGGCCGGGACGTGCTGGCACGGCGGTGGAAGGGTGAGAGGTAATGAGGGATTGAGGAGGTTAGTGAGAACTGGGAGGGCTGGAGGAAAAGTGAGAGGTATGGTGAAAGTTTTCACAAGACTGATACCAAAAGATGTAACAGCTTTGCTGCAAAGCTAAGGAGGTGGAGGGAGGGTGGGGGGGGGGGGGCATGGTAGAGAGTGGAGAGGGTCAGTGAGGAGTTGGAGGGGTGGTGCGAAAATGAGAGGGTGGTGAAAAAGTGGAGAGCCTGGTGAAGATTAGAGCTTGCGGCTCCATTGACAGCTAGGGCAATTTGAGAAGTAGGACAATAAACTTTGGGCCATGCAGCTGAGTTGGAAAGTAGGGCATGCGGCTTTACTGAGAATGACAGCCTGCGGCTCTGATAAATGTAGGGCATGCGGCTGTACTGAGAAGTCGGGCAAGCGGCTGTGATGAGAAGTAGGGCATGCGCCTCTGATAATATGTAGGGCATGCGGCTGTACTGAGAAGTAAGGCAAGCAGCTCTGATGAGTACGACATGCGGCTCTGAAAAGAAGTAGGGCATATGGCTCTGATGAGAAGTAGGGCATGCGGCTCTGATGAGAAGTAGGGCATGCGGCTTTGATAAAAGGTAGGTAATGAGGCTTCTATGAGAATTAGGATATATGGCCCTGATGAGTAGAACATGCGGCTGTAATGAGAAGTAGGGCATGCTGCTCTGATGAGAAGTGGGGCCTGCGGCTATGATTCGAAGTAGGGCATGCGGCTCTGATGCGAAGTAGAGCATGCGGCTGTAATGAGAAGTAGGGCATGCTGCTCTGATGAGAAAAAGGGCCTGCGGCTCTGATGACAAGTAGGCATGCGGCTGTATGGAAGGTTACGGCATTCGGCTTGAATGAGAGGTAGGGCATGCTGCAGGGACGACGCGCTCCTACACGGAGTGGGTGCCCCTCTTGCGGGTAGCCAGCAGCGGGCTTCTGGGCGCCTGCTGCTACCTGGTCTGCACACCCGAGTACTGCATTGCCGCCATGGAAATCTTGAAGACCCTCTTCTCCAGAAAGAACACGGTGAGCGCAGCCCTCTCGAGAGCCCCCTCGAGACCCCCTCTTTTCCAGATGGGACGAGGCGAGCGCAATGCTCGTGAAATCCCTTATTTTTTCATAAGGAACGGGGTGAAGGCAACCCTTCTGCAAACCCTCATTGAGCTCCCTCCTCTCCAGGAAGAACGCTGTGAATTCAGCCCCCTTGAGAGGGCTGTGCTCACCGTACAGATTTTTCGAAACCCCTGTTCAAAACATTGTTGTCCTGAAAGAACAGAGTGTGAACACCCCTCTTGAGACACCCCCCCACCCCCCCCCCCCCGGGTGGCTGACGCATGTGTGGGGAGGCAGGCGGAGGAGGCAGAGCAGCTGGCCAGCATGATGGTGGAGCCAGGGCAGGCCCTAATACGGCTGAGCTCGCAGGTTTTATCGCCTGCCGTGAGGCCTCAGCTGGAGTACAAGGGCCCCCTGGAGCAAGTTGGCCTCACTCTTGCTGAATCCATGGCCATGTTTGGCTCCAAGTACTTCTCCGTCTTGCCTCAAGGAGACCGCCTTACCTTCCTTCAAGAGGTTTTCCCTCCTATTGCCCCCCCCCCCTCTCTCTCTCTCTCTCTCTCTCTCTCTCTCTCTCTCTCTCTCTCTCTCTCTCTCTCTCTCTCTCTCTCTCTCTCTCTCTCTCTCTCTCTCTCTCGCTCTCTCGCTCGCTCGCTCGCTCTCTCTCTCTCTCTCTCTCTCTCTCTCTCTCTCTCTCTCTCTCTCTCTCTCTCTCTCTCTCTCTCTCTCTCTCTCTCTCTCTCTCTCTCTCTCTCTCTCTCTCTCTCTCTCTCCCTCTCTCTCTCCCCCCCCTTTCCCTCTGTGTGTGTGTGTGTGTGTGTGTGTGTGTGTGTGTGTGTGTGTGTGCGTCGCATGATGGCGTCATGCGGAACCTCTGAAGCCCGTTTTCGGCCCTGACTGGGGCTGCAGATGTTCAGGGGCATCAAACCTCCGCCCATGCTGCTGTCTTGTAATATAAATACAAGCTTCATTAAACTAATAGGGTGTTGCAGAACCTCTGAAGCTCATTTTTTGGCCTTGGGGAGTGTGCAGATGTTGAGCTTGATGGAGTCTCCGTTCATGCTACTGTCTGCAAAAACTCATCCCTTCTGGATCAACATGCTCAAGTCCACTGCCGCGACCACGTCCCTGCCGCAGGAGTGCGTCACGCGTGTCATCGACCTTGCAGGTACGGATGGTGGAGGCTTGTGTACTTCTGTTTTAGGGGGCTTGTTAACTCTGTGACGGGCTTGCATACTCAGTTTCCGGCTTGCGTGCTCTGTTGTGCTCTTATTTGTTCCATTTTAGGCTTGGTTACTGTGAATTGGCTTATTTGATAAACAGTGTTTGCCCTGACTGGGCTCGTTTACTTACTTTAGGGCTTTGTCTAGTAACCGATGTTTGCTCTGTTTTGGGCTTGTTTACCTTCCTTTTTCTTGGGCTTGTTTGTACACAGGGTATGCTCTCTTCCGGTTTCTCTACTCTGTTTTGTGCTTGTTTAGAAAACAAGATCTGCTTGGTTACTCTCTTTCGGCGACCCCTTTACTTTTGTAACTTCTTCTTCTTCTTCTCCTTCTTGTAAAAAAAAGGGACTTGCCCGATCTGCATAGCATGGGAGAGGAGTATGCGGTTTGCAGCGCTTGGGGGTGGGTCAGCTGATGCTTTGCTCCACTGCATCCCCATGCATTGCTTGAAATGTCTGTTTGGGTTTGTTAACAAGCATCACACGGGAGATGCATTGCTTTAAATGTTTGTTTGGGTTTGTTTCGATGTGCATCGGACGGGAATGTAGTGCCGTACTGCAAGATGGGGATGAAAGGCAGTCCTGTACCTCAAAGCCTCAGTTCAGTGCCGTACTGCAAGATGAGGTGAAGTATTGCCGACGTGGGTCTTGGGTTCCCCAGGGGACCAGCTGAGGGCCGGGGCAAGGCTGGTGGCGCAAGACGGGGATGTACCGCCATACTTTGACGAATTTGAAGAATACAAGCGTACCGCCCTCGACTTCCGCAGCAGCCTTTTGGAGATCGTGCGCTGGGCGGCCCTCCGGTTGCCTGAAGAGGTGTTGGCTATTGTGGCACGCCGTTTAGGGGCCGCTACGCTTTTCTGCTCTTCGAGCTCGTCTCCGGTCGAGGTGGCCTGCCCTTCGTGCCCCCCTGGGCTGCGTTAATTTGTACCGAAACTATCTTTTTGTTTGTGTGTGTGTGTGTGTGTGTGTGTGTGTGTGTGTGTGTGTCTGCGTGTGTGTGTGTGTGTGTGTGTGCAAGACTGTGAATGTGGGGGGTGGTGAGTGACTGTGTGTGTGTGTGTGTGTGTGTGTGTGTGTGTGTGTGTGTGTGTGTGTGTGTGTGTGTGTGTGTGTGTGTGTGTTTGAGGAAGGGGGGGGGAGACAAGGGGGGGGGGATGGGAGGGAGTTTTTTTTTCTCTGTAATGGCCAGCAATTGCTCCTGCTTTGGGTGAAGGATGTGGAAAGCCCAAGCGCTTGTGTTGCAAATCCCAACAGTATGAACCCCCAAAACGTCTAAACTCACAACAGCTTCTCGAAACGTGTTAAAGTTTCTCGACAGGGAGGGCTTGTTTTTTCGAACGGGATGGCAAAGGGAAAGAGCAGGGGGGGGGGTGGCAGAAGGGGAAAATCGCAATGAGAATGGGCATTCGGCTCACAGTCGTAGAACCCATCAAGAGTTGGGGGCCTTGCAGGACCAGCAGACGCAGTACGAGTCTGCAGTGTACTTCATGGAGTCGGTCGTACTTGCTTGGAACCCTAACCCTAAGGCGCCTGCCGCAGCGATGTCTTCCTGGCCTCCACCCCAAGGTAGGGCTTCATCCGCTGTATCCATCTCCTGTAAACCCTACTGGGCCTGCCCCTTGCTGAGACCCTGAATCCCAGCTGCCGATCCCCCCACAGTCCCTATGCGGTCTCCCTCTGCTTGGATCCCTGGGGTCCCAGGTCCTTACACTCCCGACCTGGCGTCTCCTCTGCTCGGAACCCTGGGGTCCCACGTCCCTGCAATCGTCTCCTGGCGTCTCCCCATACTTGAAAATTATTTCGGAATCTCAGACCTCTGCAGCCCTTCCCTGGGGTCCCCCTGTTTGGAAATAATCGCAATCCCCCATCTGCCTCAGTCTCAGTGGGCGTCCTCATCTTGGAAGCCCAAGTCCCTGGTTCCCACAGTCCCAACCTGATCCTCTTTGCTGGCTCCCCACACTGCAAATCCTCTGTTCTCACGATCCCAACTGCAAAGCCCGCCAGTCGTATTGGGACACTGACGCTGGAGGTGCCGTCCACACAGTCTGTGCCGGGCATCACAGTCTATCCCTGGGTGTGCAATCCAAGCTTTTCCATGCAATCTATGCCTGGCTATTCCCTGGGAAGAAGCTTGGGGGCATGGATGGGGGAGGGAGGCACAGATCGGGCGCGAGGGGAGGGGCAGGGCTGTACCGCTACAATCTATGCCTGGCTAACCTGTATTCCCCTCGAGCTAGGACTGCGGGATACACCTGTGTGTGTGTGTGTGTGTGTGTGTGTGTGTGTGTGTGTGCATGTGTGTGTGTGTGTGTGTGTGTGTGTGTGTGTGTGTGTGTCTGTCTGTGTGTGTGGGGGGAGGCTGGGTGGGTGTGGGTGTGCGCGCGCGAGGGGGGGGAGAGTGGAGGGGGTGGAGGAGGGGGGGAGATGGAGATTATAGGGACAGGCACAAAACCACACACACACA
>KV908411.1:478865-506365 GCA_002005505.1 Botryococcus braunii
TGCGGGAGGAGTGGGCTCGGCCCGCCTGGCAGGCACAGTTCCAGTCGCCCGAGGCCTTCATCCAGCACTTCATGCCCTTGTCCTATCGCTCTGATGGAACCCTAGAGGTAGCCCTCGCCGTGCCTTGCTTGCTCTTTCCTCATTAAGGACCTTTGATGGTACATCAAAGGTTGCCCTCACGTTGCATGGCTTACTCATACCTGATGTGGTACCTTTGATGGTACATCAGAGGTGGCCTTGACCTTGCATTGCTTCCTTAAATACCTCATGTTGTACGCACAACACTGTTGGTACACCAGAGGTTGGCCTTGCCTTCCTTGTGCCCTCATCAGATGGTTTGAGGGTACATTTGAAGCTTGGCCTGAAACACAGATTCCTGTCTGTCCGAATGTCTTGAAAAGTAAAGGCGAATTGATGATCGACCAAAGTCAAAAGAGAACCCCAGTGGGTTGTGGAAAGGTCCGAAGCAACACAACAAAGTGGGGAAGCAAAAATCTGTCCACGAACTATTTGGTATAGTTAGCATTGCTCCTCTTGCCCGGGCAGTGGGCGCGTATGATAGGCTGTGTGATTATTGCATCAAGTTAGAGATGCTTTTGGGGGGTGCAGCTTGTATCAAAAGCAAACAAGGGTTATTTTGAGGGTTGGTCTTGCTGCATTAGAAGCCAGGATGTGGTTTGGGAGACCTGCTTGTTGTAACGGATGCCGGGATCCCGTTTGAGAGACCTGCTTGTTGTACCGCATGCCGGGATCCCATTGTGGGACCTGTTTGTTGTACCGGATACCATGATCCCCTTGAGAGACCTGCTTGTTGTACTGGATGCCCAAATCGCTTTGAGAGACCTGCTTTTTGTACCGGATGTCGGGATTCCTTTGGAGAGACCTGCTTGGTATAGGATTACTAATACTGAATGCCGAGATCCGCTTTGAGAGACCTGCTTGTTGTACCGGATGCCAGGTTTGTTTGAGAGACTTACTTGTTGTACCGGATCCCCTCAACAGACTTTCTTTTTGTGCCGGATGCGAGGTCTCCCCCCCCCCCCCCTCCTCTCTCTCTCTCTCTCTCTCTCTCTCTCTCTCTCTCTCTCTCTCTCTCTCTCTCTCTCTGTCTCTCTCTCTCTCTCTATATCTCTCTCTCTCTCTCTCTCTCTCTCTCTCTCTCTCTCTCTCTCTCTCTCTCTCTCTCTCTCTCTCTCTCTCTCTCTCTCTCTCTCTCTCTCTCTCTCTCTCTCTCTCTCCCCCCCCTCTCTCTCCCCCCCCCCTCTCTCTCTCTCACACACACACAAACAGACACACACACACACACACACACACACACACACACACACACACACACACACACACACAGAGAGAGAGAGAGAGGGAGAGAGAGGAGAGAGAGGGAGAGAGAGAGAGAGAGAGAGAGAGAGAGAGAGAGAGTTAGAGAGGAGAGGAGAGAGAGAGAAGAGAGAGCGAGAGAGAGAGAGAGAGAGAGAGAGAGAGAGAGAGAGAGAAGAGAGAGAGAGAGAGAGAGAGCCACAGCTAATGACGGGGCATGGGCGCAAAGGTGGGAGGGGGCTGGCGCGATGGGCATTGTACCACGACCTGCACATCATCGAGCGCTCAGCAAAGCGGCTGCCCGCCTCACCCGCCTTCCGGGGCGGCCCCTGGTCGCCCGAATCCGTCCAGCACCCCCTCAACCAGCACGTGGACTGGATCGCTGCGCCCCTGCTGCAGATCGTGGTCTGCCTTCACTCCGTCTGGAGCCGCGAGGTGGCCTTCTCCTGCGTGTTCTCCCGCTTCCCCCGCCCCAAATGCTGAATAGAGACGTGCTAAGGGAGAGTGCGAAATTGTTGGGATTGAGGAAAGGACTGCTTGGAGAAGGGTGCAAGACTGGTTAAGATGAGTGGAGAGTTCAAAACTGGCTGAGATGAGTTAAGTAACTGAGGAGAGTGAAACACACACACACACACACACACACACACACACACACACACACACACACACACACACACACACACACACACAGGGAGAGAGAGGGGGGGAGAGGGGGGGGGGAGAGAGAGAGAGAGAGAGAGAGAGAGAGAGAGAGAGAGAGGAGAGAGAGAGAGAGAGAGAGGAGAGAGAAGAGAGAGAGATTGCATGCATACATGCACACACTTAGTGGCAATGGTCAGAGCGTCTTTGGTTGCCGTGCAGTCACGGGAAGCGTTAGCGGCGGTCAGCAGCGCGCTGGACATTGGGCCAAAAGAGAAGGCGCTGTACCTGAAGAAGTCAGTCAAGGACGCCCCCGCACAAGCGGGAGAGTCCGAATCCACCACCCTCGGAGGCAACTCCCAGGCCGCCCTTCGCTCCTGGCTGCGACAGGTCGCCGTCCTCTTGATCGAAAGAACTTTCATGGATTGTTCTCTCTCTCTCCTCTTTCTCTTTTTTTCTCTCTTCTCTCTCTCTCTTTCTCTCTCTCTTTCTCTCTCTTTTTTTTTTTTTTTTTTTTTTTTTTTTTTTTTTTTTTGTCGCTGATTGGGAACTCTGCTTCGCTGTAAATGGGAGGTGGTCGGGGTTGGGAGCAGCATCCAAGATGTATTGTGTGGAGCTAGTGTTGCCCCCTGGGAGTGACATATGGTGGGGGGTGGGGTGGGGGGGGCTAGTAATTGGAAGTTTCCAAAAGAGGGACTGGGGGCAGGGGAATCGAAGAAGAACACAGAGGAAGGATTGGAAAGCTAGGAATCTTTAAAGCTCGGGCCAGCATAATGTAGAGCGGGAGATTCGGGAATCTCAGCGTTTGCGGTCTTGGAGATCTTTTCATTTGATACCATGTCTTCTCTGAAGGACATGGTGCCTTTCGATACCATGTGTTCTCTGAAGAATGTGTTGCGTTTTCGAGGAGTGGGGTACATTTGCGGAAGGGTATGGTGCGTTCTTTGAAGGGTACGATCTGTTGCGTGACGAGTGTGGGACGGTGACTGAGTGCGCTCGCTTGTACCGGCGGCAATTGCAGGTACGGGAGTTGCTTTATCAGGCGTGCGGCGATTTTTGCAGCCAGGTGGGCGGCTGGTACGGAAGCCCTGCTGCGCAGGCCCTTTGGCCCGTTGCCTTAATAGGCTCTCTCCCAATCATGGAGGACTGGCAGCTTCGCCTCCTGCTGCGCCACACCATCATCGTCCTCGTCCGCTCCTGCCCCCCTTCCCAGAGGTTCTCCCCCCTCCCCCCTCTCCCCTTCCAGAGTCTTCTCCTCCGCCTCTCCCCCCTCCCTCCCCCCCCCCCCCCCCCCCCCCGGGGGAGGTCCTCCCCCATCCCCCCTCCCCTCTTTCCAGAGGCCTTCTCCTCCCCCTCCCCCCCCTTCCTGCCCCCCTTCCTAGGGGTGCCCCCCGCTCCCCCATGCCCCCTCTCCCCTTCCCAGAGGTCCTCCCCCCCCCCCCCCCGTGCCCCCTCCCCCCTTTCCAGAGGTCATCTCATCCCCCCCCCCCCATCCTGCTCCCTTCCCAGAGATCCTCCCCCGCCCCCTCCTGGGGCCATTCCCAGAGGTCCTCCCCCTCCAACCACCCCGCTCCCCCCATTCCAGATGTCCTCCCCGCTCCCTCCTTCCCAGAGGTGCCCACCCTCCTCCCCCTCTTTCCTGATGTCCCCCCCCCCTCTCCCTCCTTTCCTGTATTGAAGCTCATGACGCACCTTCAACAGAGCTCTGAGGACTAACTGCCCTCAACACAGCCACCCAGCCCCCGCACAACACCCCCCCCCCCACACACACACACACACACACACACACACACACACACACACACACAGAGAGAGAGAGAGAGAGAGAGAGAGAGAGAGAGAGAGACAGAGAGAGAGAGAGAGTGTGTGTGAGAAGGGGGGCCGGGGCGGGAATGGTGCAAACAATTCCCCGCACCCATCTCGGGTGCTCATTCAAAGGATTCCACGGGCGCAGGACGCCCTGGCTGCTGCCTATTTTGGCGCCGCTGCTGCCGCACCTGCGGAGCCGGCTGTCCACCGCCTGGGGGATCTTCCTGAGTACCCGCGGGGAGGCCGCGGCGGCCAGCGGAGGCCCCAGCATGGAGAACGCCCAGGCTGCGGACGTGGAGGTCATCGCAGAGCGGCAGATGCGGGAGCTCACGCAGGAGACTCTCTTCCTGCTGGAGGTCCTGAAAGGCGATCCCGCCAAAGGCACAGCAGGTATGACTTAATCTCCACAAGGGAGTTTAGGCGAATTCAGAGTTCTGCCAGGGGTACACAGGAATTCTGCCGGAAGGTTTAGTTATGCCAGAGGTACACGAGTTGTGACATCTATTTTGGAGTCCACCAGAGGGTCCAGGACTTCTGACTTCGTCCGGAATTTTGCCAGAGGTTAACAGGTTATGGCTGAGTTATGGATTCTGGAACAGGTACAGGAGTTATGACGGAAGCTCAGATTTGGCCAGAAGTATAGGAGTAATGGTGGTATCCTGAATTCTGCCAGAGGCACAGGAGTTTTGACTGAGTACTGGATTCTGGTAGAGGTACAGGTGGGACTGCATGCTGGATCGTGCTGGAGTGTTACAGGAGCTACGAGAGGATTCTGAAGTCTGCCAGTGGTACAGAAGATTTGACTGAGTGTCAAATTCTGCCCGAGGTACAGGAAGCAGTACGGGACTCCGAGCTTTGCCAGAGTGTACAGGAGTTATGGCCAGAAGAAGAAGAAGAGGAGGAGTGGGATGGGGAGGCGGAGAGGGATTGAAGGACGAGGAGGGGGAGGAGGAGGAGCAGGAGGAGGATGAGGATGAGGAGGAGGAGGAGGAGTTACATTTTTAAAGGGCATCTGCACTTCCAATCAGGCGAAATGAGTTCACAGAATCTGCTGCTTGTACGTGCGGCAAGTGTTCTCGTCAGTACTGCGAATCCCGAGGCTTTGAGCGCCGGTGCATACGCCCTCGTAAACACCGAGGAACGACCCTTATCTTTGACGTACAAATCGGTACCAATTATAAATATTCAACACGGAGATAGGATACCAAGTTTTGAATGTTCAAGATGGAGAAAGGATGGCAATGTTGATTGTTCAAGACGAAAGAAGGATAGCAACGGTGAGCGTTCAAAAGGGAGGAGGGACGAGAGGGAGGGAGGAAGAATGCCAGTATTTGAAGATGGATGAAATGGGCACAGGTGCGTCGAACGGGAATGCGAGCGTGCTGGAGTGGCTAGTGAACGAGGACCCCTCCACGTTGCACGTGGCCGCGGCGCTGGCCACCGATGCGCTGAGATGGCCTGATGATGTGTCCTTGTCCAGAGCCGCCGCGTTTTGCAGGTCAGCAATCACCCCACATTCCGCTGCCCCCCCCCCACTCCACACACACACACACACACATACACACACACAGACACACACACACACACACACACACACACACACACACACACACACACACATACACACACGCACGCACGCACACGCACAAGCGTACGCGCGCGCGCGCACACACACACACACAGACACACAGACACACACACACACACACACACACACACACACACACACACACACACACACACACACAGACACACACACACACACGCACACCCTCGCACGCACCCACGTTTTCACACACACGCCCGCGTGCACACACACACACACACACACCGTGCGTGGGCACGCGTGAGCGCGCGCGCGCGCGTGTGTGTGTGTGTGTGTGTGTGTGTGTGTGTGTGTGTGTGTGTGTGTGTGTGGTGTGTGTGTGTGTGTGTGCATTGCGGGCGCATGAGTGGAGGGAGGCAAGGGATCGTGGTGTTGGGGCTCAGAGGCCAAAATGCTGGGTACATACCCTGGGTTTGACCACCAACCCCGCCCCCTTGCTTAGCCCAACCCGACCTCCCTTGCCCAATCACCCTTGCGCCCCCCCCCCCCCCAACCCCCCACTCACGTTGCCCAACGACCTCTCCTTCCCCCAGGATTGACGGACGACCATGGATGCACAACAGAGAACATCAAGATGGAAAGTCAGGAGGGAGAGCATGATGTTGCTCTGGGACCTCCAGCGAGGTCACATTTCAGCCCGTAATTCGGCACGATCGGGACCATCCCGCCCCTAAAGGAAAGACATTTGTGCCAAAAAGCCGCGCACATTTGACCTCGCTGGAATTCCCAGCTGCACAGTTCACATTGATGCCAAGTGGGGAGGGGAAGGATGGCTCTTTCGATAACAACATGGCTATTTTCTATTAGAACATGGATAAAGTAAGGTTATATATTGTAGACGCCCGGGAAGAAGGGGGGAAGGTGATGGATGGTGCGAGGGGGGCAGGGCTCTGATACCGCACGCGCAGCGGGACAGCGCCCTCGAAGAGTGGGTGAGCCACACCATGCTGAAGAGCTGCTTTGGGGCGCTGACCTACGTATCAGGCAACGTGCTGAAGGCGGAGGTCATGCACCTGGCCCGAGACCTCATCCTGCGCTCCCTCCCCATCCCCCCAGGCCCCCGCCAGGTGGGTCCCCCTGTCCTTGGTCTCTCCGCCTGGCCCGAGAACTCTTCCCGCGCTCCCTTCGCATCCCCCCAGGCCCCCACCAGGTGCGTCACTCCCTGCTAGGTCTCGCCGCCTGACCCGAGACCCCTTCCTGTGGTCCGTTATGGTCCCTCCAAGGCCCCCCGACATGTGTGCTCCCCCGTCCTTCGTCTCCCCGCCTGGCCCGAGGCCTCCTCGTGCGGTCCCTTAAGGTCCCCCCCCCCCCCCCCCCAGGCCCCCGACATGTGTGATCCCCCGTCCTTGGTCTCCCCGCCCGGCCCGGCACCTTTTCCTGCACTCCCTCCCACCTCCCCGCCCCTCTCCCGGCTGATGCGTCGTCTTGGCTCTCTCAGTGGACCACTTCTACATTGCTACAGTGGGGACCACTTCTCTCTACCTTAACAGAAATGTCCTTGTTTTATACCACTGAGCGCTGGGCCCAAAAGTGAGGGTATCCTGTTTCCCTTTGGTGTTTGTTATTTTTCTTGCTGTTGCTGCTGCTGCTGCCGCTGTTGTTGTTGTTGTTGTTGTTGTTGTTGTTGTTGTTGTTGTTGTTGTTGTTGTTGTTGTTGTTGTTGTTGTTGTTGTTGTTGTTGCTGCTGCTGCTGCTGGTGTTGTGGCTCTTCTTCTTCTTCTTGTTCTTCCTCCTCCCCCACCCCCCCCTCGCCGCCGCCGCCGTGGTGGTGGTGGTGGTGGGAATTTGCAGTGTGCAGGGAGCTGGAGTAACACTGATGTAAGTCTTCGCACATTGCTGCATTATTGAAATCATTGGGGGGGGGGGGGCAATCAGGAACTGCTATTGCTTCCACTGGTGAACGAACAGGTCCTGGCTACGTTTGAAGCCGAGATCCGTTCCACTGGCAGCGAAAAGGAGCAGCGCCAGCTTGTCAAGAAACTACTGCAGTCTTCAGGTGGCCCCCTTCATCCGCCTCCCCCCCCCCCAACCCCCCGCTTGTACTTACATTTCTGAATGCATGCATGTCATGGTGCCCCTCTTTGTACATCATTGCCTGAATGCATGCAATTCGGGGTGCTCCTGCTTGTACTTCAATTCTTGAATGAGTGCATGTTACACATCACCCGCCATGGTGGCTGGATGTGCTCGTCTGCCGACTGTGGTTTTTTCTCCCGCCTGCTCCTTTTGAATTGAGCTGCCTGGTAGGATATCAAGGTAGCGCCATAATGCATTACACTTGGCCAGCCGTTTGGAAAGGAAGGTTGTATCGACCCTTTTCAAAATAAAAGGAGTAATGCAGAACCGGCCAGTGGCTTGGAGGAGCGTTATCTTCTAGGTGATACGTGAGAGCGGTTCTGGATGGAACAGGAGAGTAGCTGGAGCCAGAGTCTGCCTGTGATCCCAGAGCTCATGCTTTCCAAACTGTCTCATATCATGTTGGGAGAGAGGAAAGGACGCAGTTGGGTGAAGGGCGAACAAGGGAGGAAAACGAAAGTACCCTAGCCATCAGGAGAAGCCGTGCATGCGGCTTTCATTGGTTTATTGAAGAGTCTGTTCCTGCGTTCATTCATGAATCCATTTCCTGAAGGAATCTGTTCATCTCACCCTCCATCCATTGTCCACCACACGTCATCCCTCCGTCCATCCATTCACCTACCTACGCATCGATCCATCCATCCATTTCCATCCAACCATCCGTTCACCCTGCAACAATCCAACCACCCGCTCACCCATCCATCCATACAAGCACCCACCCACCCATCCGACCTTTTGCACACCCGCCCACCCTTCCATCCACCCATTGAACCACCCACCCACCCATCCATCCATCCATACATCCATCCATCCCTCCAGCCATCCATGCACCTATCCAATCTTGGTTTCATTCACTCATCCAGCTCTCCAGTCATACTGAGGATGATCACAGGAAGCCTCAGAGGCGCGCATGTCAAATCACTGTTCACGTCAGAGCAAAGCGTGTAAAATCACAATCCACCTGAGGGCCAAGCTCTGTAAAATCACTGACCACCTCAGGGGCAAGCGTGTGAATTCAGCGATCACCCCATGAGCAAGCTTGTAATGTCACTGGTAACCTCAGGAGGGAATATCACTGATCATGTGAGGGAGCAGGGGACATGAAGCTCCAGGCGGCACTGTCGGAGACTGCAAATGGCAGGACCAGCATCCCCCAGCTAGCGGAGCCGCGTCCGCATGCCCGCATTGCCAGCCTGGATGAGCAGGGCGGCAGCTTGAACGTTCTCAACGAGGACGCAGTACGTGCCGTGTGATGTGGGGAAAGAAGGGGAAAAAAATAGGAGATGTTACACTGAGCTGCAGAAAACAATGATTTTTTCCAGGGAGGATGCTGCCACGTACAAGTGAGCGTCCTCATGGCTGGATTGGTTTTGGCAGTGAAGATTCAGCACGTTCAAAGTTGGGTCCTCCTCGACAAAAGCTCCGGCGATGGGGACGCTGCGTGCTGAATTTGGAGTCCCCTCGGGCAAAATGTCTGGTACAGCGGATGCGCACGTTGGATTTGGAGTCCGCTTGGGGGAGAGTTCCGGCAATGAGGATGCTGCGCGCTGAATTTCGGAGTCCCCTCGGCCGGTATTTCTGGCAAAGAGGATGCTGCGCTCTCAAATTGGCTCTGATATCTGTCTGACCTCACGCGCCGGATCGATGCGGCGCGTGAGGTCAGACAGGCAACATTGGTGGGCGCCCAATTAGGCAATGATGCGGCGCAGTCCTTGTGCTTGGGTTGACATTTGTGTCAAGAAGGACGCTGGCTGTGCCCTGGGGCAATCAACAGGTTTGCAGCGTCCCCGGATGGAAGGAAGGAATTAAGGAATCATCTTTGGGGAGAATTTCCGGGGAAGAGACCTCTGGAATGACTGCGAAATCTCAGCCTCCTTTTTTCAACTGCCCAGATTCGCAACATCCCAGGGGAGGGAATTACTGGAAGGACCATCAGTAAGGAGAAAGTACTGGAAGGAGCGTTGGCTTTCAGCCTGCTTATCTCGAGTCACCAGAGATTCGCAACATTTCGGGGGAGAAATTACTGGAAGGAGCATTAGTAAGTAAGGATAAAGTACTGGAACGAGCATTAGCTTGCAGCGTTCTTTTCTTGAGTCCCGAGAATTGCAACACGCCCGGGGGATCCCTCTGGAGGGATTGCTGGAATTAGGGCTAAATTCCGGCATCTGTTTGCTGAGCTGGCTTGAAGTTCCTGGGAACTCGTCTTGTGACCAGGGATCCAGAGAGGATCACGGAGAGGGACCAGAGAGGATGAAGGGATCAGAGAGACATTCTCTGACAACAGCATGCTGTGCCAGCGATGAGGGATGGTTGTCAGGGTCTCTGACAAACAGCATGCTTGCCGATATTGTCCAACGTCTGTGTGAAAGGTTATGGGCAATCGGCTTTCCCTGTACAAAGCAGACAGGTCGTCAATAGACGAAGTTACTCCAGCTACAGTCCGTACGACTGTCTGCTGAGTGCCACACACAACTGTCGGACAAGACTAGCATCTGGTGATGCCCAGCATCTTTCACAACCAGTTCCGTTACATCATTATCTTGTACACAAGCACCGATCAAGCAATCACTAGATAAGGCTCTAGACGGCTACGTTCAAGTACATGCCTATACTCCCTGAAGTCACTGTCCCTTATCTGTTTGAGTGACTACAGGGTACACTAAGCTTGTTCACTCTCACAATAGCAACAATGATACAACACACACTGCCGCACCGTACCTGTACAAAGCAGACAGGTCGTCAATAGACGAAGTTACTCCAGCTACAGTCCGTACGACTGTCTGCTGAGTGCCACACACAACTGTCGGACAAGACTAGCATCTGGTGATGCCCAGCATCTTTCACAACCAGTTGGTATTCACTCCGGTGGGGCAGCCTTAAGAGTTCATCCGACAAACGTGTGATCTAGATAGGATTGTACCTTATGTTCGAAAACGTCCAGAATCTGCCGTGTCTCAAGGTACCTTATGTTCTCAATGGACCCATATCCTAATAGTGCACACAT
Source organism: Botryococcus braunii (assembly GCA_002005505.1). Taxonomy (NCBI): domain Eukaryota; kingdom Viridiplantae; phylum Chlorophyta; class Trebouxiophyceae; genus Botryococcus; species Botryococcus braunii. The sequence goes on from KV908411.1 coordinate 489,317, forward strand.
GAAGATCACTTAAAGCACAAGGCATTCAATAATAATGTTCAGAACTCAACACTTCCCCTTGCCTGCATGCTTTAAGTGTATCTTCTCAAACCTAGTGAATCACGATGACCAACAAACACGGGCTTGGCAAGTGGCTTGGTCATAATGTCAGCCACATTGCGTGCAGATTCCACATAGAGGATATCTACCTGCCCAAGTGCCATAGCTTCCCTAGCGTAGTGGAAGCTTACTGCAACGTGCTTTGTGAATTTGGAATACAGGGGGTTCCGTAAATTAGAAATGCATCCTTGGTTGTCACAGAAAATTTTGACCCTCCAAGGTGCAGCCCCTATCTCTTCCAAGAAGCCCCTTAGCCAGTTGGCTTCCTTCACAATATGGCCAGCTGCCATAAACTCAGCTTGCACAGTTGAGGTAGCAACTGAGCTCTGCTTCTTGCTTCCCCAAACCACGGCACTACCATAGACTGATAGAACATAGCCAGTGGTGGAATACCTGTGGTCCAGGTCCCCAGCATAGTCGGCATCAACATAGCCTTCTAGCTCAGGGCCCTTTCCACCCAGAGTAAGAGCTAACTCTCTGGTATCTCTCAAGTACTTCAGCACTCGAATGGCCTCATTCCAGTGTGAGGTAGTGGGTGTCATTCTATACCTTGACAACACTCCAACAGCCTGAGAAATGTCAGGCCGGGTCGTATTGGCTATGTACAGTAACGATCCAATTAACTCGCAGTATCGATGACCAGGTGGCAGAGGGGTACCAGCCCCATGTGACATACCATCTGAGGACTCGGGTCTGCTGCTAGCCACGAAGTCCTTGGACATGGGGGTATCAACCCCACGTCCATCATCAGCAACGCCAAACTTCTCCACAAGAGCATCAATCTTGGGAGTGCAACTCATGGAAATAGTGCCCTGAACTCTATTGCGTAGGACCTGACACCCCAGGAAATCATTCACCTCTCCCAAATCATGGATGGTGAAGTCCTTCTTCAATAACTCTTTCCCCCACTCAATCTCTGCAACCACTCTGGCAACTATGAGAAGATCATCGACATAAACAAGAATAAACGACAGATTACCATCAGGGGCCCTCCTGATGTATACCCCAGCGTCGCTCTTGCACACACTATACCCCATCACGCTCAACTTGTCGCTCAAGGTCTTGTGCCAAGCCCGTGGGGCTTGCTTAAGACCGTAGAGTGCCTTCCTGAGCTTGCACACAACTCTCGTGTTGCCATTCTCAAATCCTGGTGGTTGGGTCACATAGACCTCTTCCTCCAACTCCCCATTGAGAAAAGCTGTCTTGATATCCACTTGGTGGATCTCAAGATTTTGTGTGGCAGCCACTGCCAGCACAGCTCTCCTAGCACCATAGCTGTTGGTAGGTGCAAAAACCTCACCAACATCTATACCAGGAATCTGTCTGCAACCCTGGGCAACCAATCTTGCTTTAAACCGAGTGACATTCCCATGTGCATCGTTTTTTGTAGAAAAAATCCAATGAACAGGGATAACTTTCTGCCCATGGGGTCTTTCCACATACTGCATAACCTCATGGGTGTCTAAAGACTCCATCTCCTCTTGCATTGCCTGCTGCCAAAACTCCCACTGAGGTGAGCGCTGGGCTTCCCTCAAGTTTGAGGGCACGTGAACTTTTCCCAACGTGACAGAAGGTACACTCTGTACCTTATGCTGTGGTGCAGCAGGGCTGTCAGCCTTACTGATGCTGTTCCCTTCTCTCTCTCTCTCTCCCTGGTTGCCAGAATAAGGTACATTATGTACCTTATGCTGGGACTGGGCAGTACTGCCGGGATTATCTGATTCCTTCTCAAGTCTCTCTCTCTCTCCTTGACTACTGGACTCATGTGCAGCACCCTTACATTCTCGCACCTTCCGCAATGCAGAGGGGAGCAGCAGCTCTCTCTCTCTCCTGGACTCACACTTGGGCACACTACCCAGACTTGCCTGAGCTGCGCCTACAATGTCAGCCTGCACACCATAAGCATGACTAGCCAGTGACTGGGATTGGGCACCAGCTTCCCCTACTGCTGGCATGTCTAACCCACTGCTCTCATCTCTTACATCTGCACCGAACATAGCCTCGACTGTCTCAACCTGCCCCTGCATATCAGGGAGACCAACCATGTTTGGCTCACTCACAATTGCCTGACCTGGGTCAGGGGCATGCAATGGGATGTCAGAATGCTCTCTCCTAGCCACGCGCTGTACATAACGCTGCTCCCTTGTAAGGGTGGTCCCTGGAGGAAGGGGAATTTGTGACTTCCCCTGCATTCGCAACCCCTCTTGTACCTTCTGCATTTTTTCTACCTGGGATTGAGTTTCTACACCCCCCCTGGCCAGATTCTGCATATGCTCAAGCACCGACCACGAGTGCTGAGATGGTTCTGGGGTCCCAACAGTAGAATCCAGGCTGGTGGGGTTTCCTTGGTCATGTGCTGCTGTGGTCCCGTCTCCAGACTGATCCCCAGCACAAAGTCCAGAGGTCCCAGGAGCCCCAGTGGAAAGCGTCTCCACTCCATGGTCATCCTCCTCATCCCAGAACGTGGGTGGAGCAGCAGAGGGAATTGCTTGAGGCGTTGCCAGATTCTCACTGCCAAGGGGGGGTGATATCCTAGAATCATAGACAGACCCAGGCTGGACCTTTGATAGACCCACTCTCTCAGCCCCCCTCAAGTGCTCGATAAAGCTGACGTCCCTACTCTCCTTCCACACTCCATTCCCCACGTACACACGATACGCTTTAGACTGGGGACAATAACCAGTAAACATCCCAGGGATGGTCTTGGGCCCAAAAACAGACCTTTGGCCACTGGGAATGTGCACATGGGCTACACAGCCAAACGTGCGCAGCACAGACACATCAGGTTTGACACCAAAGAATAATTCCATGGGGGTCAGGGACCTGCCTGAAGTAGGACCCACATTGTAGAAGAGGGTAGCTGTCTCAAGCGCCTCCTTCCAAAGGGAGGGGTCTGCTGCAGCATGGACCAACAGAGTCCTTGTTCGCTCCTTCAGGGTCCTATTCATCCTCTCCGCCACCCCATTCTGCTGAGGCGTGTAGGGCGCTGAGGACTCCATCTTAGTGCCCTGCTGAGCACAAAACTCTTTGAATTGCTGGTTCAGGAACTCTGAACCCCTGTCAGTCCTCACACACTTCACAACCGTGCCTCGTTGGGTCTGCCAAAAACGGAGCAGGTCTATCACAGCCTTTGGGATGCAATCCTTTGACTTCACAGGCAGGGAGGCAACTTGGTGTGAACTTTCATCCACTACAGTGACCCAATATCGTTCACCTGTGATGGCAGGAGGTGATATGGGACCCACAGTATCCACATGGACTCTATCGAGTGGGTGATGTGCAGGCCTGGAAGATACAGGGAAAGGAGGTCTGGAGTGTTTCCCTTGTATACACGATTCACAGTGCTTGGGGCACTCAGAGCAGGGAGCAAGGGAGATATTGATTCCTGTAACCAGATCTTCCTTGGAGAACCTCTGCATGCTGCTGGCACCAGGATGACCTAACCTAGCATGCCACAGAGATCTCTCGCTACACACGTGTCCTTTCCTAAGATGAGACGCCTGAGCCATGTGATCAATATGTCTGCAGCCAACTTGCTGCCCTCTGACAGGACTAACAAACTCCAAAAAAAACAGACCTCGTGCGCGGGTGATATCTCCACACCACCCTTCAGGTCCCTTCATGGCTGTGTAACCACCTGCAGTGTCAGTCAGGAAAGATGCTCCATCCTGAATTGCACCAGTGACTGAAATGAGGTTGGTATGCGCAGAAGGAACACACTGCACATTGTGCAGCCAGAATACTTCGTGCCTTGCATTCACAAGGCATACAGACCCAGATGCAATGATTCCTCCCTTGGCGTCTGAGGTTGCCAAGTGCAGAGGAAGAGGCTGTCTATGCATAACTGGATTATGGAGCAATGAGAGATCATTGACTATATGCACAGAGGCACCACTATCTATTAACCAAGATGTGCTGCTAGCTCCATGCGAAGTTGGGGCAAGCACATTGAGAGAGATAAACATCGCCTCACCAGAAGGAGGGGGTGGAGGTGGTAAATGCCACCCCGGAAACGTGTGTTGACTTGTTGGATAGTTATATGCTGAAGGAGGTCCAGGGCTGGAAGCGGATGAAGGCGGGCCACCCCGGCCAGATCCATGGTCCCACCAGGCTTGAGGAGACGACTGTGGGCCTCCCTGGCCCCAGTAAGCTGCAGGCCCAACGCTTGCCGCTTGCATGTTTTGATGCAGAGCCTGCAGCTGCCTGAGCGGTCCGCAGTCAGTCATGAAGTGGCCCTTTGCCTTGCAGAAGTGGCATGTAAGCTCCTCTCTGGGCCTTCTTGCCCTGCCAGGTCCACGCCCCCTGCCACCAAAAGTAGTTGCAGAGGGGCCAGCGGGAGGCTGTTCGTTTGCTGGTAGTGCTGCTCCAACTCCCGGTACTGCTCCCACTCCTGGTGCAGCTCCAGCGCTTGATGACGCTCCAGCTACCCCCCCAGAGGGACCAGCCACTGCTGCAGCTGCCATGGCCTGAGGTGTTCCCGCTGCAGGTGGGTCCTTGTACCCACGGCTGGCTGCGGCGCGCAGGATTCTTTGAATCAGCTCCAATGGCGGCTTGTCGGTTGCCATAACCTCCAGGGACTCGAGCCTCAGCACAGGAGGGAGGCCCTTCACCATCAGCTCCCCAACATTGTGGTCCAAGAGGATGAACGCGTTGTTTCTGAGACTTGTAGCCAGATCCATCATTCTGTAGAGGTAGACCTTGAGTGTCTCCCCTGTCTTGATGCCCTGCTCCATTTCCTTGTACCACTCAAGGTTGATGTCTTGGTTGCTCCCTCCAGTGTGACTGTTCTTCACCCACGCGATGAAGTCGAACGCTGCTTTGTGGCATGAGATCTGAGAATGCCAGATGACTGGAACTGACTGGATCAGCCACTGCTTGATGGCTGAGTTCTCCACCGACCCTGGCATTGGCCTCTCCAAAGCCGCTCTGACCCCCTTGGTGTTTGCGCACGCCTCCAAATTTTCATACCAAAATTCAAAATTGCGCCCTCCATCATCAAGCATGACAGTCATCTTTGGATTAGAGGTATTGGGGATGTAGGCTGCCTTGTCAATCTCCACCTTTGGTTCTGCAGTGGCTGATTGTGTCCCGGTCATAGACTGCCCTGGAGTGGCCCCACTGACTTCTCCAGGTTGAGACATTGCTGTTTCACTGCTACTTTCCTTTTCTTTGCCCCTTTTTGTCATACTATTGTCACTTCACCAGCCAAACTTACTCATAAACTTCTGGAATGCAGCAATACCCTACAATTCCCTCCATGTCATGGAAATTTACCAGCCAGTCTTGCACAGTAGTAGCAGATATGTTCCCCTCAGAAGTTTGCGCCGGAGTCCGGCCCGACTCACTCAGTGCTTCTAGACAACGTCTATGAATGATAAAGCACAGCTAAAACTTCAATTATGAATTTCCCAGAAAGGTAAACTGTGAGTAAGATAATGGTCCTGGTACACTCGAGTTCCCTTGCGCCGCTGCGCCATGCTCGAGCTCCTTTGTTGACGCTTACGTCTGACCCATCCGTAGACGACCTTCACTCCTGCTTTTACTTGGCTCAGCTGGAAGGGCGTGGGCCCATAACCTGTGAAAGGTTATGGGCAATCGGCTTTCCCTGTACAAAGCAGACAGGTCGTCAATAGACGAAGTTACTCCAGCTACAGTCCGTACGACTGTCTGCTGAGTGCCACACACAACTGTCGGACAAGACTAGCATCTGGTGATGCCCAGCATCTTTCACAACCAGTTCCGTTACATCATTATCTTGTACACAAGCACCGATCAAGCAATCACTAGATAAGGCTCTAGACGGCTACGTTCAAGTACATGCCTATACTCCCTGAAGTCACTGTCCCTTATCTGTTTGAGTGACTACAGGGTACACTAAGCTTGTTCACTCTCACAATAGCAACAATGATACAACACACACTGCCGCACCGTACCTGTACAAAGCAGACAGGTCGTCAATAGACGAAGTTACTCCAGCTACAGTCCGTACGACTGTCTGCTGAGTGCCACACACAACTGTCGGACAAGACTAGCATCTGGTGATGCCCAGCATCTTTCACAACCAGTTGGTATTCACTCCGGTGGGGCAGCCTTAAGAGTTCATCCGACAAACGTGTGATCTAGATAGGATTGTACCTTATGTTCGAAAACGTCCAGAATCTGCCGTGTCTCAAGGTACCTTATGTTCTCAATGGACCCATATCCTAATAGTGCACACATGAAGATCACTTAAAGCACAAGGCATTCAATAATAATGTTCAGAACTCAACAGTCTGCGGCATGCCGCTGCGTGTTGACATGAAATCGGCTTTCAGGCTGTGTGTGTGTGTGTGTGTCTGTGTGTGTGTGTGTGTGTGTGTGTGTGTGTGTGTGTGTGTGTGTGTGTGTGTGTGTGTGTGTGTGTGTGTGTGTGTGTGTGTCTCCATGAAGGCAACCGTGAGGATATTCTCAACCAGGAGGCTTATGGTCTTGGTAATGTGTTTGAACATGAAAGACAAACGTGGGGATGCTTCAACTCTCCCCTCCCCCCCCCAACACCCCCCCCGGGGGGGGGGGGGGACTTCCCGGACCCTCCCTCCCTTGCTCCCTCCCACCACACATCATCTGTATCTCTCCCTCCCTGGCTCTCTTCCCCGGGGACCCCCGACCCTCCCCACTGTTTCTCCTCTTTTACCTTCAGGTGAAGCCTTTCCTGAAATGCCCTGTGGTGAATGTGCAATAACTGTCGTGCCATAAATCGAGATATTGCTGCCTCGTCACTGACAACTTGTCAGGGGATTGGACACCCGACACACATGACCATGCCGGGTCACCATCGGGATCGGCAGTCGCCCTCAGTCGCTGGGGGTCGCCCGAAAACCGTTGCGTCCGGGGGCTTGGGGGAGGGAGGGGGCCATGTATCAGATAGAGTTGCAGCTCTCATGATAGAATATATATTTCAAACGAGCCAATTTGGGGGCCTGCAATTGGGCGTGCCGGGTTAACAGCGAGTGGCCGGCAGCTGCACGGTGGGTCAGACATGAGGAGGAGACAACAAAATAGCGGTGCCGACCTTCTTGAAGAAAATTCTCCGTTAGATTTTGAGGAGCAAATCCAAGTGATTCAGGAACTTAAGAAGTCGCAGGTAGCCCTGAAGGCATCCAGGTCGTTGCTGATGGTCAACGTGGGAACGAGGCAGAACGACGATCCTCGTCAATGCATGTGTAGTTTTTTGGGCTTAGTGTGGCGCTTCAAAACCTTACTGCTGGTTTCCGGTCCTGCCTGCGCAACTTGCCGCAGATGCCTTTGAATATGTTTGTCATGCAGATTCGACAGGAGCTCATGTTGAGATTGGCTTTCATAGCCTTCGGGATGGCCCCGGTCTCAATCATGTACTTTTACTTCGCGATTCAACAACTACAAGCCCCATGGGAACAGAAGCACCATGCACGCTTTACTGGTATCCCACATAGACTGCTGAAGCCCATCCTACCTCCCCTGTACCTTCCAATCCGTTTCCAGTTTGCTGCTAGTGACGAGTAGCATAACTGGATAGGCTCAATGTGGACGTGATCTTCGTCCCAGCCGCTGTAGCATACTAGAAACATGAGCCTTGGGGGGCCTTGAACTTTCTGAGCCTTCTTTTCCCTGGTTTTTCCAAATGAAGGAATGGGTGGGACTCCTTGCCAGCAGAGTATTCTTGAAGAAGCAGCATAAGGAGGAACAGGCCAGTTCCGTGGCACAGAATGTCACCCACAGGTTTTAATATCTCCATGTGTGACCCGGCAAGTTCCTTGAATTTATATCTGCATATACCAAATAGAGGAGTATGTCTTTGGAGGTTGCATTTCCCTGTAAAAGTCGACCGCCGTTGTACATTGTTCATGCACAATGCTCATTTTTACAAAATCGGCTTCTTCCAGTGACATATCCAGTGCAAATTATATCCACTTACCAAGGCAAAACTTACCTTTCATTTGCCTTGGTCTCGGCCCTCAGGATGACCGCGCGCCACCCAACAGCGCTTGCACAGGAAAAGATGGAGTGGCAGTCAGACTCCACACACACACACACACACACACACACACACACACACACACACACACACACACACACACACACACACACACACACACACACACACACACACACACACACAGACACACACACACACACACACACACACACACACACACACACACACACACACACACACACACACACACACACACACAAACAACAGCCGCTTTGCCAGGTGTCAATCATTGGTATGCATTGCAGGCGCAGCATCCGCCACCACCCTTGCACTGCTGGAGGGCATGAGCGCCCTGCCTTCCTGCCTCGTTGCTGTGGTGCTGTCACTGCCTATGCCTGCACTACATGCCACATGGTGCCAGCTGCAAGACAGCCAGGCGGTACAATGTGTAGTACGGCAGCACCCCTCCCTGCTTTCCAAAAGCCTCCTGGTCTCAGCTCTGCTCGGCGCTGGCATCCTGACTTGGCCGTGGACGCTGCTCCTGCGTCAAGTGGGCCTTGAGGAGGGACAGGGGCTCGGCTTAGCCTGGGACTATGCCTGGTTGCCCGGCCTTCCCCTGCTGTCTGCCATGAGCGGGCTGTATGCTGAGCACACACTCAGCAGCTTGGCGCAAGAAGTTGAGGGTCTCCAACACTTGACTTACAACTTCAAACGGGTGTGAAAGCAGGTCATATTGCTTGCCCTTCGTCTGAATCCCTGATTCTCCGGATTTCTTCAAGCGGGTGTGGAAGCAGTTCATGTCCTTTGCGACTCGTCTGGATACTGATTCCACGGACACTGATACCATGGACTTCCAATGAAAGGAGCTCATGTCGTTTGCGCTTCGGCTGGATACTAATTCCATGGACACTGATTCCATGGAGTTCCAGTGAAAGCAGCTCATTGTATTTGCGCTTTGTCTGGATACTGATTACATAAGTATGCAATGCATCGAAGGTCCTGTCCCCGGGGGAGAGGGGGGGATCCGTTTGAAGGAAAAGTCCTATGGATTTCTTTTAGGCAGACAGTGTAATATATCTGGTCCGTAAAGCATGTGTCGAAGATGCTGATATGCGGACCCTCGGGGGTTCCTTCCCGTGCAGCTTCGCGGATTTGTATTAGTATCGCTGCCCACTGTTGGCAGTTGTGTAGATGTTGGCACTTGGACAGACGTGAGGAAACCGTGGGCAATCCAACAAAGTCACAAAGAACACACAGGGTCAGGGGGGGACAACCTTACGAGTATCCCTACCATATGAAAACCGAAAAGTAGTTGCTACTGGTTGTTGCACTGCCTTGCTTGACAGTTGGAGTCGCAAATATTGAAGTTTTAGCAATGGCTGTGCTTTTGCAGAGGGGGGTCCTTGAAGAAAACAAAATGGCAGCGATTCCCAGCACGAACCACACCACCACCACTGGTTTACATCGGAGAGTGAGGCTGATTGCCAAACCGTTCCTGCATCCAGCAATCGACAGTGATGAATGGTCTCCAGGAGGTCTCTGATGAAGGGCATCCAGGAATCGACAATGATGAAGGGTCTCAGACCGTCTCCCGCTTTCAAATTGATGAGACTCCCCGCTTGACCTTCTGAAATTTCAACAGCACAGGCAGGGCCCCATACTAAGGCGAACATAGGTGGGCCGTGGCGACACGGGCAAGCCCAGCAAAACATGCTCTAATTCTGTAGTTCTGTGTCTACAATTATAATAACCGTATTTTTGACCAACGGGCCCTTAAGATCAGGCTGACATACCCAAATTGGCACAAATTCGCCGAAACCATTCCAGTACATTGTTGATTCCGATTCTATTCAACTGCTTTTACAACGAAGAAGGTAGTCTTACTGTTCCCAAATGCTCATTCAGCCTGCCCCCTCCTCTCAAATTCTCCCCTCCCTAAAAAAACCCAAAAACCGTCGCAACCATACAGGTTAACATGTTGCACGGCCTCCATATAGAGGTGCCTGCTAGATGATAGCCCTCCCAACATTCTGCAGGACCACATTTAGCGGCTCTTTCCAGTTACCCTTGTCTGTCATATGCATCGCACCAACAGCGGCACTTTTGTCTCGAAACAAAACGAGGTGGGACACTGCTCTGCAATTCTAAACCACCCCTGTTTCCTGAATTTAGTATGGAGGATCCTCCTCTCCCCTTCACTCCCCTTTTCACATTTATCACGGATCTGTAAGCTGGGAAATACTAATATTAGTGGCTATCAGAGTCCCTCCCTCGCTGGGTAAGTAAGTAAAGAGGCTGCAGAGATAACAAGCCTCTCATTGCTAAGTGCCACTCCAAGTTGGCTTTAAAACCCAGGACATGTCTTGAAAACGGCATCTTTTGGTTTGACATAAATAACCACTCCCTTGGTCGACTGGGGAAAGTAGAACCGCGATCCAGCTTTCAACAGGCTCGAGCTTCCTCGTGACACCCTCCTGCTTTTCCTTGAATGGTGGTATGCATGTAATGGATAAATACATAATCTGGTGCCACTATGCAGCCCTCTCCTCCGCTTACAGGATAGCAGAGAGATGTGGCGCAATTTCCTCCACATGCTGATACTACCCCCAATACCTCTTCCTGTCCCCATGGAACAAACAATGCGTGTGTGGGCCAAAAACGATTATTCGAGGTCAACTAGCCTAATCTTACTCACCAGCAAAAGAAGAAGGCTCCATGACCTAAACAAGCTCCCCATTGTTAGATATCCCCCCCCCCCCCCCCCAACAACAAACCCAACCCACCTTTACTATTGGACCTGCTGCGCAACACCAGTGCCCACACAGCCAAGGAATAATGTGTTGGCAGACGTACCGGACACATGCTCAAGGGGTTTAAAGTAACAGAAAACATTGGCGGAAAGCAGGAGTACGAAGAGAACATTGGCTGAACCCTTACCCTTTGGCTCCATCCTCCCCTTGAGGACTAGGCATCCTTCAAGAGGTCACATGCATGTTGAGTCTGTCACTACATAGGAATAGACACGCTCAGACACTCCAAGCTGTGCGCACAGACAGGAATGGCTATCATCAACTATCTAAAACCAAGTCAACTAGCTGACACTATAAACAGTGCCTAGTAAACTGCAGTTCGCATAAGCTCCAAGGACATATCATGAAGAAACAACACCACCACTACTGATGCAGGACCTGATTGCAACCGCATTCGGTGCCTCAAGAGCTTTCATCCTCAAAGGGGCAACCATGGCAAAGCAAGACAGTCAAGGTCACCCTGAAGCCAAGGGTGGGTGATCTACCGCTCTGCGCAGTTGCTACGACCAAAATTGCTAGGACTAAAATCACAAGGCTGCCTGACTCACGGCCAGCTAGGTTAGCCTTTTTGATTCAGTTGGGACAGAAATGGGATCATCATCACTGCCAAGACAGTCAGAGAAATCGCCAACGTGCCAAAAACAGAGCCTCCTGGAGGGTGGAGAGGCCTTTGTGCAGGCGGTGCTGCATTATCTTGCTGTACCTCCGGTCGTGGCTGCACCAACACCTTTCACTTGAGGCTTCCTGATTGGCCAAAAATCCCAGGTGTGTTGTGGGAGGAGTGGGGAAGGGGAGCAGTGACAGCAACCCCCTCAACCCCCCTCCCTTCTCTCGACCGCACAAAGAGATAAATGAATAGAAACCTGGGGTAACCACAAGACTGGATGACCAAGTGAGGCAAGGAAGGCTCAAGGGACGCTGACAGGAAACAAGTAAGGAAGCAAGGTCAAGTGAAAAAATAGGTGGGTGTCGAGCGCGGTGTGTGTGCCCGCACAGATGCAAGCATGGAATTGTGCCCGGCACGTATGCAGGAATGCATGTGCGTACACACACACACACACACACACACACACACACACACACACACACACACACACACACACACACACACACAGACACAGACACAGACACACACACACACACACACACACATACACACACACACACACACACACACACACACACACACACACACACACACACACACACACACACACACTCACGTGCGCGATGCATGGCCACCCACAAGTGGAGAGTAAGGTCAGGAAGAGATGAAGGGAGGGAATTCGAGAAAGGGGAAAAAGAGATGGGAAAAGGGGGGTGGCGCGCGCGCACGTGCGCACACACACACACACACACACACACACACACACACACGCGCGCGCGCGCGCGCGCGCAGAGAGAGAGAGAGAGAGAGAGAGAGAGAGAGAGAGAGAGGGGGGGGGGGAGGGGGGTTCACAAATAGCAACAACAAATAGCTTATCTGTCACATCAGCTAAAGGTAAGCAGCATAAGCTTTAACGACACCCGCGAGACCCCTAACCAGCAGAGTGAGCAACATCCAGCGGCCGCATGCTCAATTGCTAGGGTTACCTGTTCTTGATGGGCTGCAGCAGCCTTGCGCTCTTTCTCTTCCACATATTCGGGGAATAGTCTGCAGAATGTGGGGTTCTTTACGTTGAAGTCCAAAGAAGCAGCTGCAAGTCTTATTTTATCCTCCTTAGTGCTGGAAATGCTGCCTGTTGTGTGGGCATTGTCGTACATGAAGGACAAGAGCCCAGAAAGTATTGTGCCCACAGACCACAACGGGTTCCAACTCTGCAAAACACAGTCTTAGTAACACTGGTCTCCATTACCAATCTGGTACCTTCCTGAAAACGCCGGACAGTAACATGAGAAATGATTCAAGGCCACCACTGTGGCACCAACTTATCCTCCTCAAATTGTGCTCTGCTTTCAAGATTTACGCTCTGCTTACAAGATTCACTTATCGAGCCCCATCCAATTTCCCTGCTCCTTCAAAGGCAGGCATGACACTTTGCACTTTGCCATGGCCATCTCTTTGAGGGCATGTATGACTTCTTGGTCTGGGCGTTCGTGGAAGCAGATAAGGAGCAAGAAGCAGCAATTTGAGTGCTCCTGGCAAAGAGGAGAACAGGGCCAGCCAATACCTCTGGATGAAAATCTGTCATGCTCAAGCAGAGCTTCGTCTTTGTAGCAAAACGGCCACTCGGGGTCAGCATCTGCAAAGAGGGGGGCTGAAATGGATACTGAGCAGGGAAGATGATCTTTCCATGATAGACTCCCCCTTCATATTCTGTTCCCTCAGCACCTTCCAGGACATAGTGCCATTCTAAGAGGTTACTAGGGCATGGATGGGCCCTTATGTTGGGAATTGGATCCTGTTACACAGTTACCCCTTATTCAGCAAGCCACCAGCAGCAAAGACAGTTAATTGACATTTTGGAAGCAAATGCCCAACCACAAAGAGCTAAAGGACACATGTTACGAATTCTGCACCTTGAGCAGTGCCTTGTACTCTTTCTGCAGACGCTGGATACAAGCCTGACTCATCCCTCGCCCGATTCTCCCCAGAACAAGTTTTCATAAATAAGTTGTTCTTCGATAGCTATCTTCACAATGCTATCTCAATAACACTATCAGCAAATAGCAAAGAGGTCATCTCCGCACGCTTCACCCTCCAAATATCAGCAGCCTTGTAACTTCAGACCTGGTATATGTTCCTCTTTTACTTACTAAAGGTAAGATAAAGCGCTTGAAGACTAGTTGGCTTGCTTCTCAGGCGCGGCCCATGCCAAGGAGGAGCTTGGGTTCGACTCCTCGAGCCTCGACTGATCAGATTGACCACCTAGGAGGCCAGGGCCTCACAGGACAGATCAGCGCGTGCATGACCTTGCGTCAACAACATCTAACACTGCTCGAGCTGCAGCTAAATTTTGTGTCATTGTATTCTTTCCCAAATTAAAGAATGCCAAGAAATCTGGCCGTCTTTACGCACATAATTAAGTGCTAACGGACCTGTCGGCAAGTATATTGCACTCCAGTCATGTTGCAGTACGATCCTGGATATTTTGAAAGTTAAAACAGATCTGAGATTGTCACTGTATCTTAGAGAACAGCGGTGCAGACTTGAAAAAGCAATTGGGGACCATCTGCAATAATTTTCTCCTAGCTACCCGTGGATGTGCATTTCGAAAAGGATTAGGCTTGAACTTAGCTTGCCATGGGTAAGAATCAGGGCCACAAACAAATGCAAAGGGCTAGACACGGGGCCGGAGAGGGCCCAGACGGGCAGATGGCCCCTCCAGATGTTTCAGTTTATGATGGAGCAGACGTGTCATTTCACACCCCGGAGTGGCACGCTGCCAGGATAGCAGCTCTTCAGACAGAGCGGCTTTCTTGGGAAGATTGGAAGAAAAAGCAGAAAGAGGTATTCACGCAGGGAGCAGGGAATAAGGACAGGGCTGGTTCAGAGACAGCCAACAATACCCTCTTTTTTCACATGACACATTACTTTGTGCAGGAAGCAGCAGCACGGGAAGCTTTAGCACAGGATGAGGAAAGAGCTATGCGGGAATATCGTGCACAACTTGATGCAGACAGGCAGAAAGCTCTCTCAAAGGGTACCAACCATGCCCACTTGCGGGAAAGTTTGAAAGAGGGAAAGGTATGTAGCAATCCATGTCAAGTACAGTCATACTCTTTCCCTGGCTAGGCATGCTTTGGGGCAGGGCCTCTTAGGTGGCCCCATTCAGTTTTGAGGGCTGCTGTGGACCTAATTAGGTGAACATTCCTCCTCCCTTTTTGAAATCCTACTGATGGCCACCACCGCAATGTCTTTGTCTGGTTGAGGCGTTGACCATGCAAAGGAAATTGTCCTGTGCCTGTAATGGTCCACTTGCAAGTTCTTTTGAGGAACATGAAAGAATCTGGTTTTGATGACAGTATCAGTTGTGCTGCAGGTTAAGAAGAAGAAAGGTGACAAAAACAAGAAGAAGAAGAAGACAAAAGAGAAAGACAGAGATAAGAAGAAGCGCCGGTCAGGCAAAGATAAGAAGGCAAAGAGGTCTAGAAAGAGTTCTTCATCTTCAGAGTCGTCCAGCGATTCCGAAACAGTGAACGGGGAAAACAGTCCAAAGGCCAATGGGGGCCCTGTAAGATTATCGAGATTCATGCGTAGTTGATTCCTGTCAGTAGTAATTCACAGTTGTTGGTATACATGTACGTGTATGAAAAAGTACGTCGGCCAGGGCCGACTCTTGCTTGGTGCATATGCTTTGCGAGACATCTGAATTAATGGTAAGATGCCCGGATTGGTTTTGTTTTGCTTGGGCATCCTGCAACCTGCCGGGAATTAGTTGCAACTAAGCACTATTGTGGGAAGTTCTCTGCTGGCTTTAGCGGAAGGTGGGACTATGATCATGAGCCAAAAAAGGTAAGGGCAGGGGAGGACTATTTTCGTGACCAAGGGGACTAGGAGACATGGTGGTGCATGTGCGGATACACCACCGGGGTGGGACAGAGCTTGTGCGAATTGTGACATTTTTGGATATGACGCAACAGCCCGGGAGTGTGCCAATTGGAGTTTTAAATCTGTTGATAGGTTTAATTGTCAAGGCACGGGGAGAACGGCTTTGAAGTTCAAGCATGTGAAAGTTGTATTGATTGATCTGCCTGTAGCACGTCCACCTCCAACTTCAAGACCATACCATTTACTCAATTTGCAACGTACCCATGCTGCACCCAAGGTGGAACTCTCATAGAACATTGCTTGATTTGGGATTACTTCTGAGCAAAGAAGTGATCTATGTTTCATGGAGACATAGAGCAGTGTGATTGTTGTACCGCTTGACGTTGTCAATCTGGTCTGCAAGGGATTCAGATCACTTTGCAGCTTGACCAGCCGCACATATGTAGTTGGGGGCCGTACTTGAGTGACTGACCAGATTGGGTGTGAAACATTAGTTGGGCCTTTGAATGTATGACTTCAGAACACTTAAAGGGTTTCAGCAGTCCGTTTCTTTCCGGCTTGTGCTTAGTTTAGTTCTTATCATTGGAGGATAAGTGCCATTATGGCCTACATGAATCAAGAGAAATACTTTTTTGATTGTGTGTGTGTGTGTGTGTGTGTGTGTGTGTGTGTGTGTGTGTGTGTGTGTGTGTGCGCGCGCGCGCGCCCGAGCGCATGCATTACGCATTACGCATTACCACGGGGAGGTGGTCCAGCAGGTAGAAGCAGGTAGTAAATGCAAAACCACAATAGTCCGAACGCGATGGAATTCCAAAGCAGAACTTCATGCGGTGAGGGGCATGCATGCATCATATGACACCACAAGCGGTCTAGGTGTGGCATCCGACCGCCTTTCTTTGTGACGGTAAACCGGGTTCCCTGTGCAAGTTTAAGGTCAGTTTACTCTGATTTAATAGACATAAGTCCCTTTTCCTGGTGCATAAGTAAATGGAAGTTCGCGTGCAAAGCTGAATTTCGCTGTACAAACTGCGTCTAGCCTCCCCTACATGCTGGGAAATGTGTCGAAAAAGCCAGAATATGATGGTATTCGGAGAGGTTAGCTAACCTCTCCGAATTGAACCTCTGGATTACTGCGTGTGAAGGACTGCGCGTGCTAAACTTCTCCGGGCACATCACGCCGGCACGAGCGTGGCGCGGCTTCCAGTTCTAGTTTGCGGCTTTATATTGACGACCACCCGAGGTCGTAATTCTCTCAGATAAGCCTTTGGAGTCACATACATTTGTGTGCTGCATACTTGATAAGCCTTTGGAGTCACATACATTTGTGTGCTGCATACTTGTGGCTGCTGCGGAACCGGGAAAGGCTTTAAGCAGAAGAAGTATTTTTAAATCCCACTGTGGAAACGGAAGAAGTTTTCAAAGTAATCTTCACAGCTTGGACCAGGCCGCCCAGTGCAGCAAATCTGCTCTATAGCACGCATTGATGGCCTTCGATGTGCTACAACTTTGTTTAAACACAGGTCCTCCAGTCCATTTGTCGCAGCGGGAGCTCCGACGCTGGCCCTTTGCAGCGGACCTGGCAGGGTTGCGTTTAGCCCTAGAGGCTCAAGGCATGGCCCCATGGGGATCAGTAAGCCCACTTCCCTTTTTCCATGTGCCTATCTTGCTTCTGTCACGTTATGTGTGGGTCCGCT
>KV908411.1:511365-519444 GCA_002005505.1 Botryococcus braunii
TTAGGATCATACTGTAAACGCAACACAAGCGTCATATTGGTGCCGTTGCCACCATCCTTCTGATCAACAACCACAATGTCCTGAAATGTCCATTGCTCAGCCAATGCACTCACCTTCTGTGCCTTATGCTCAATAATATCGTCCAGAGTGGAGTTCATGGTGAGGTTGATAAATCCCAGGGGGTGTCCGGGTTCATCAATGCCATGAGTCTTATGCAGAAGTTGTCCCCCGTCATGTTTTCCTTCCAGAAATTGTCCCCTTTTTCGTAAACATTTGGCAAATCTTTCTGCCCGTAACACCATCTAGAGCCATTCACATTAGAAGGCTCATGAAGTACTTAAACATGCTCAACATGACGAGAGCCTTGGTGGGCAGGTGCACCATTCGAGCCTCCTCAGCAGCCATGTGGGACAGATTTGCTGGAGGATAAGTGCACTTTATGCGCAATGCGTCTACCACATGATTTCTGTCCCAGATGGATCCCTCGGCGTGTTCCGTCCATCCCATGACACCCGGGCAGAGGGACCACTGGCGAGAACGATGCTTAGATAGCTGCTCACTGGCAGAGTTCTGCAGCTTCTTCTGAGATTCTTGAAATTTTGGAAATATTGCGGCAAAGAAAATCACCAGCACCACTAACCCAATCAAGGTGGTGATCAGCTCTGGAAGCTATCCAGCTTGTGAAAGTGAAAGCGGCGCCAAGAATCGTTTGATTCTCCGCCAGTGAGAAGTCTGTGTAGCGGGCGCGGTGCAGAAGGGCAGCTGTTTGATTCCTTTTGATCGTTTTGACTGCGGACTGACACGGCAAGCATCTTCCTCTTGCGGAGGACTTTGTTGGCGCCATCCCAGAATGCTAGACCTGTCACCTTCCCAAGAACATGTGTCATGCTCATGAACCCCTACCTGTACCGCCCCATGCAGGCATACATGCACTCGAAATGCTTAATACAGAACGGGCTTAGAAACACATTTACAAGGCGCAGCAGCCTTCTGAAGTGCGTCCGCGAAGGATACATGCTCTCCAAGGCGTATGCATTGCGGAATAATGAAAATGTAACAAATAATTAAACGAAGCACAAAAACTTGCAAGGCATGGGAAAAAGAACAAGACGAAGTGTGCCACTTTCAACTGTACACTAGCCTAACATGCATGTACTGTTTTGCTTGGAACACACATCACGTAGATGGAGGGAGGGAGGGGAGGGAGGAAGGGAGGAGGGAGGGAGGGGCGGGAGGGAGGGAGGGGGGGGAAGGGAGGGGGGGGGGAGGAGGGAGGGGGGGGGGGGAGGGGGGGGGAGGGAGGGGGGAGGGAGGGAGGGAAGGGAGGGAGGGAGGGAGGGAGGGAGGGAGAGAGAGAGGGGGGAGGGAGAGAGAGAGGAGAGGAGAGAGAGAGAGAGAGAGAGAGAGAGAGAGAGAGAGAGAGAGAGAGAGAGAGAGAGAGAGAGAGAGAGAGAGAGAGAGAGAGAGAGAGAGAGAGAGAGAGACTGCTGACACGGCGGAGGCACATGAGCGGATACCCGACACGTGAAACACGTAAACAGATGACACACACACACACACACACACACACACACACACACACACACACACACACACACACACACACACACACACACACACACACACCACACACACACCACCACACGTGCGAAAAGGAAAACAACTGCACCGGCCAGGGCCCTCATGAGAGCTGTAGCTGAAAGTTCAGTCCCAATGTTACACATGCAGACTCAAACAAATCAGTACCGCTTATGCTGATGTACCAGTGTACCGTTAAACCTCCTTATGGTAAAAGAAATTGAGAAAAAATTTCAAAGAACCCTATGGTGCCCTATGAGATCCTGGGTACTGACTGCTAGACTGTGAATCAAACAATTCTCGAAGAATACCATGTTGCCGTATGAATTTCAATGTACGGACTCCTAGACTGTGCATCAAGTCGCTGACAGGAAGAACGCAAGTGCCTTTCAAAGCATGGGCTTGGTCCCACCGGTAGACAGCGCTGACCGTCGTAACACGACGGCAGAACCGCAAAAGATACCCAAACAACTCTAGAAGGCGTGGTGAGCATACCCTCAAAAACAGAAAAAGTCGGAACCAGCACGTTCCATCCTTGGTCCCGCGAGCTTCAGTGGATGACGCTTGGCCACACTTCAGCGACAGCCTTCTGTCTGGCTACACAGATGCCGTAAGTATTACTATGCTATATTTAGCCAAGCCAAAATACAAAATGGCTCATTTTAAACAAAAGTCGTTCTGGGGAAAACATCATTCAGGCCACCAAGGCAGGGAGAACAACCTACCAACTGGCGTCAAAGTTGTTATCCTGTTATTACTATATTCTGCAATAGATTGGACACAAAGTAAGATCTATGCAGTTGGAGCGGCGCAGTATGTAACCGTAAGCGAGTATAACAAGGAAATTTCGAAGCTGTACGCTCGGAACCCAGCGGATGCTTTGGTAACCAACTATTCCCGCTTCAAGAACAAAGCCTCGCAAGCTAATATATTCTTATTAGTTAAGTACAGATGTGATAGAGAACGTCGAAAGTCTATCAAACAATTTCACAGGTGGGTGGTGGCCATCGGGTCTCCGTCACCTGCTTTTCTCTTGAATGATCGAATTCAACCTACGAGTTTGAACGGACCGCGCCAGGTCAGTTGCTTCACGCGTTCCAGCATTCTTTCCTTTGCACGCGTTCATTTGAACCCGCAAGCCAAGCATCTGGCAGATCGTTGCCACGTTTAGGTATCCATGTAGAACCTTAGGAAAAAGGAAGGAAAGAAGGAAGGAGGAAGGAGGGTGGCTACGTAGCCTCAGTAAGGGTCCCGTGAGGTACGCACTCGATTCATTTGGACAATCTGTGACGGATGCAAGCTCGTCAGGGGATCCCCCGGTTTACTACTCCTGTTGGTTGCATGGACCTTCCACGGCAGGCCCAATGGCTATAATAATCGTGAAACGGACTGGGAATTCTTCCACGAAGCACAAGAATGTAGGCGGGTTTAACGAATGTTCATGAACTTCCAACGAACATGAAGGGAAACCTCGTCCTTACTACAGGAAACATGAGAGAGAGTTCCCAGAGAATGCATGTGGCAAGAGGTACTAACATGAAGGCCATTGGAAGCTGGTCAGCTATCAGCGTGCTTTCCCTAATGTCCCTGCAAAGAACAGTACTTGTCTTAGGCAGGATGACGTCAGGCAAGTTGCCCGAGGCTGCGCTTACTAATTGCCCCTCGAGTACTCCAACCGTACACCGGCATTTAACACCGGCCTTTGTGGTTGAAGAAAATCTCTTGAAACATTTTCCGGGTACCTGGTACCTGCTCGTCTTCTCCAGTCATCAGTGTCGAAGCATTTCCTCACCTAAGATCAACCAGGGCTTCTGGAGGTGCGTATATATTTGCACACGCCATGCCCAACTTCACTGCCGAACTTGATCCCTAGAGCGACCATATGGCGTGGGTAAACGGCATGTATACATGTACATCGTGCAATGTACATCGTGGGTATACCGTATGTACGGACATGTCTGGCTGCATGGCCATGTACCCAGCCATCCAATCCCTGTGACTGCAGGCACATGTGAATTCCTTCGCACGTTTGCTCTTAAAGATTTGCGGGGCTTACCTCTTGCAACCAATGGCAACCGACCCATGGGGTGGTTGGTTTAAATGGTCTCATGGCGCGTGTGCGTGTGATACAACTGGGGATGTAACCGGAGCTTGCTAGGTGCAGGGTTGTTAGGCGGTGTATGAAACTGAGCGGCATCGACGGGGTTGTACAACCCCGTCGATACAAATTCAACATGTAGAATTGGGGACATGCCGCGCAAAGCGAGAGCTGTAGAACTAGGTTGGACGCAACTTAGCTGTTTACAGGTTGCAATTTTCACCTGCCACCCTGCCCTTACATAAGTCACGACTTCCCGACCGTACCGTGCAAGTTATCCATGATAACTTGCACGGTTGCGGTTA
Organism: Botryococcus braunii; assembly: GCA_002005505.1. NCBI lineage: Eukaryota > Viridiplantae > Chlorophyta > Trebouxiophyceae > Botryococcus > Botryococcus braunii. Next base: position 515,347 of record KV908411.1, read on the forward strand.
TTGCATTTCCCGAATCTATGACTTTGACCAGGGTTGAGCGACGCTTTGAGCCTGCTGAGCGGACCAGTTTGCCACACCCAGAGGCAGCAGTGCCAAGTGAGACCACTACTGTGTACTGGAATTTCCATACAAACCCCTCAAAGCACAGCACCGCCCAGCGATGGCTCTCGGCGGACACATGTTCACAACGTTGCCAAAATCCCTCACACCGCTACCAAGTACCGACAGAATCCCTCTCTCACTCCCTTGTCCACCCTCCTCAACGGCCCCAGTGCCCAAAATTCCCTCATCCAGTCTGCTGCCACAAGGGTGTGTGGGGCCAAGTGAATTTGGGACACGCTAGGACCTGCATGCCGTACGGCAAGGCTGCTCCAGAACTCTACAGAAGAAGGTACATATGTCCAGCCACAAGGGCATGATAAGATGGCCAAAAATACACACGCTAGCCGAAATAAAGAAAAGCGGGCCACACGAGGTAGCCAAACAAAGATTAAACACGCAACGGCGTAAACGAAACGGCGAAATGGGGGGGGGGAGGGCAGCCACAGACGTGGCTGCGACCAAGTCACCGCATCCAGCGTAAGTCTACACGAGGAAGGAATTACATCAACCCAGCCCAAAGGGCTGATGAAATGGAACACCAAACACCGAAGCAGCAAGACACCGAGAGAAACCAAACACAAACCCTAAGAATCAAGGACAAAGACAAACCCAGAGTACCGAGTGGGGAGCCAGGAGCACAAAAAGAAGGGGCAGGAAAGCCCCAGAACACAGCCCAGGAGTGGGCAAGGGCCAGAAAAGGGCCAAGACAAAAACCTAAGACCAAAACTGAAAACAGTCATAAATGAAGTTAACCACAGACTGAAGGTCATCTTGCCAGACGAACTGACGTAACCACCGAAAGGGGGAACGACAAAGATGGGGGTAACGGTCCCGGATCGGCTGAAAGGCCGAGAAGGAAAAGACAAGGTTGTGTTCATCACCCACCAAACCAGCCTGACACTATCCAGCCTACACGAGCCTGGCCATGAACACCAAGACGAAACCCATACGAACAAGCAGGAACCACACAGGCCAAGAAGAGGAGAGGAGAGGAGATATTACATCCAGGACCAGCCATTATGGCTGAAGGGACGCAAAAGAAGACCAATCAGGCGCGAAGCGCAGAAGCCGGGAAAGGATTCTCGAAGACCCGTGAACATCTGCAGTCACAAATGTCAAGGAATTTCATCCCTGTCTGAAAATGTCAAGGTCCTGAATAACCCGGATCTCGCACAAGATCAGATCCCGTGCACTAGGGCAGCCCAACCTCCTGCTGAAGTTCGTTGCCCAACGTCAACCCGTGCACGTTCCTCGCGGATCCATCTTCCGACCCAGTCCATTCGAGATCCGGGGTGGTTCACACGGTAGCACTGGTCAGCCAAAACAAAACTATTAACATTTATTCGACTTGGAGCTGTGCGACTGGAAATATCAATAGTTATTGTTGAAGGAGGGAGGGCGAACCTGATCTGGTAAGGCGATGTTGTACTAGGCTTAACGTTTTTGCACCTCCGACAAACTCCAGAAACAAGATGCACCCAAAAATTATTTAAAGAACCTGTACTATCATCTCAGATCTCTCCAAGCTACCCTAGAGTTGAGTGTGCCCTTGGTCAGTCCAGGGCCTGCCCGCTGTCCCTGATCGGACGTGTACCACTATGATGGTCGGATCGAACACTTATGACAGTGGATACATGATACAGTGACCGTGTTACTGAGCTTAATGGTAGATTTGTTGTAGTGTCCGCCATCACCTGCCATGGACGCCGGCCCTTTAAGACGAGCCCACGGTCCCTGTGGCGCCTGAATGGCTATTTTGTTCTGGCGCCTTTGATATCTTCCTGTATATAGCACGGTTAATATATATTTAATCCTCTTCTGTCGTTTTCGCCTTTCATGTTTCAGAGGGATGATAGAACTGTACCTCGACCCCTCCCGTTGAATTAGATGTTCATGGCACTGCAATGACCTGGCTCAAGTTGCATCGCTGTTGGCTTATTCTCTTGCTCCCCCTCTAAATTCGCCTGTTTTCGGCAGGAACGCTTCAATAGTCTGTGGCGGACTTTCTGTATTCCATGTTGATATCATTCCACATCCTTCAAGTTCTCATCTCTATGATCAAACCACCCATATATGCTTCAGCAACACCCATTCAGGTTTCTGAATCACTTGGAGTGTTCACAGATGTATCACAATCTTAAGCTGAACTACATCAGCTTCATTATTCATAATCATTTATTCGGATGTGGTTGTATATCACCAAAATTCATTCGAGTAAGTAAACGAGAAGGTATTCTGGCTCTCACCTAACATGAACAATTGCATTTGCTAACCCCTCTCTCTGGACCTGGACCGCAAAACGAATTGGCTGGTCAAGATGGCTAATGAGAAGCAGGGCAATTCGCAGGAAGTCTACGCAGGACATACCGCATCTTCATCCCATCACCCAGGACAGAACCTGGAACTAAGATCAAGATGCGCCACATGCAAAAGGGAACGTTTACCCAGAAACACTGCCTGGTAGTCATGTTGTCGCTGATTCTGCTGTTGAGCGCTCGTTCAGCCGATGCACGAGAGCTCACGCAATCCTGCAGCACTTCATCCTGCAACCGCTATTGTACAGTGGTGAATGCAGCAATGGGATATTCTTCTGGCCAGTGTCGTCCAGGAGGTTGCTGGTGTTGCAGAGGCGGCAACTGTGACCCTGCACGTTGAGTTATGAATCGTTGTTCAGGAACTTGCTGATTTTGCAGAAGTAGCAATGACTGTGACCCAGCACACTAAGTAAGTGTCATGGTACGAATACGTGTGGTGTGTGCGCAATTGATTAGAAGCGTTTGGCATTCAATGTGTTGGTATAGGCGATGCAGAGGCTGTTTTTCTCTTGCCCATGTGATCACCGATGAGACCTAAGTAGAGTCTGCTGCTCTGAAGGTGGGAAATGTCAGTCACTGCATATAAAATGATAGTATGATTGTGCAGAGGCTGTCTTTCCGATGCCATATCAGCATGCATGTCTGACGGTGAGATCTAAAAATAACGTGCTGTGAGGGTGAGATGTGCAAAGCAGGGCCATTGTAAGCGGTAGTTAAGGAAGATGCAGAGTATGCCCTTCCATTGCCCTCTTGCCGTACAATCAATCATTCTTGCCAGTGACAGCTCCAAAGAAGCTGCTCCTCAATACTCGGAGATATGAGCTCATGCTTGAGCTACCAGTACTCCAAGGTTCAATCAAACCTATTCCAACCCCTTCTTTGCAAAAGGGGGCTATCATAAGTGCGGCATTCCCATATTGTGATGCCAAGGTCTGCTTTTGTGTTGATGTGGGACCATGCGAAGCTTGACTGGCTGGATGAATGCTGCTAGCTTCCCTGAGGCTGCGCGAGTCAGGGTCTTTGAATTTGAGATTTGTACTCGTTGGAAAAAGCACAGGGGATGGTGGTCACTGTATATAGTGCTCGGTCGACATGCTTGGTCACCATGATGGTGTGCAGTGTCCGTGACATTCTTTGTTCGTTGTGAAGTGCGTAGTGGTGACTATTGTTAGGAGCATAAAGAAGTTGATGCAGCATGTTGACATCGTAACATGCTGGATTTCTTGGAGCACAACTCAGCCCCCCCCCTCTCCTCCCCCCCCCCCCCTCTCTCTCTCTCTCTCTCTCTCTCTCTCTCTCTCTCTCTCTCTCTCTCTCTCTCTCTCTCTCCTCTCTCTCTCTCTCTCTCTCTCTCTCTCTCTTTGTTTTTTTTGTGTGTTTTTTCTGTGTCTGTTGTGTTGTGTGTGTTTTGTGTTTGTGTGTGTGTGTGTGTGTGTGTGTGTGTGTGTGTGTGTCACTCTACACCCCCGTCTCTCTCTCTCTCTCTCTCTCTCTCTTCTCTCTTCTCTCTCTCTCTCTCTCTCTTCTCTCTCTCTCTCTCTCATTCCCCCCCCTCTCCCCCCCTCGTCTTGCATGGTGTGGGGGGGGGGGGGGGGTGATGGTGGGGGGGGGGGGGAGGGAAGAGGGGGGGGGGGAGAGGAGAGGGAGAGAGAGAGAGAGAGAGAGAGACCAACACCACACA
>KV908412.1:5000-7500 GCA_002005505.1 Botryococcus braunii
TTGGGGTTTGCCTTTGCGAGACGGATCATCGTGGGACTTCTTCACGTTCACATGACGACACCTTTCTTCTGCCCAGCGATGTCCTCAACTTCATAATACATGTCACCGTCGATGACTGGGGGTAACTGAGTCGGCTGAGGCATCTCTGTGCCTGGCTGCTCGAGTGGCTTGTACGACTTGAGTAGACTGACGTGAAACACATTGTGCCAACGGAGTCCTGGCGGGAGTTCCAACTTGTAGGCAACATTACCCACTCGCGATAGCACAGTGAATGGGCCAACGAACTTTGGAAGAAACTTGGTGCTGAGCACTGAGCGTCGACCGGCGTTGCGTGTCGATAAGAGAACCTTGTCTCCTTCATGATACACAACGTCACGTCTGTGCTTGTCATACTGCTTCTTCTAGCGCTCTTGTGCGGTCTCAATGTCGCCACGGGCTTGCACCCATAACTTCTCAAGTTCATGTGCTGCTTGCAAACATGCTTGAGCTGCCCGAGTCTGCTCTTTAATACGCTGACGCACAGAGCTGGCTTCTTGTACTGTGAAGACGTGTGCTCGGGTGTTGGGCACTTCTTTCGGAAGTAACGCCTCCAAACCTTCTACTGCTGTGGGGTGTCGACCAAAGTTCAGGAAGAATGGTGAAGCTCTGATGCTTTCTTGGTATGCATTGTTAGTTGCAAATTCTGCACTTAGGAGGTACTTGACCCAATCATCTCCCTGAGGGTTGACGTAATTGCGTAGATAATCTTCCAATATGCGGTTCATACGCTCTGTCTGTCCATCAGACTGTGGGTGGTATGCTGTCGTAAGACACTGCTTGACGTTCAATCCACGACACCACTCACGGAAGATGTTACCCGTGAATCTTGGATCACGATCAGTGATAAGCTGCGCTGGTTTGCCATACAATGCAAAGACTTGTCTGTAGAGCTTCTGAGCAATATCCGTAGACGTCACTGTCTTATTGCATGGAAGAAACTTTGCCATCTTCGTTAGCTTGTCGACAACAACCATGATGGAGTCATAGCCGGTGCTCTTGTCGACTGGAAGATCAACAATCAAATCCATCGTGGTAGTATCAAAAGGATTCGCTGGTGGAGCAATAGGCTGCAAAGGCCCTGCTGGTGCCTGATTTGAAGACTTATTCCTCTGACAAAATTCACATGTCTCAATGTACTTCTTGACTTGGGTGTACAATCCCTGCCAATGAAAATGCCGTTCAATAAGATCCTTGGTCTTTGTCAAGCCGCCATGGCCTCTGCATGGTGGGCTGTGATAATTCGAAATGATGAGCGTGCGTAACGCTAAGTCGTGCGGTACGGATATAACCAATGATTCGCTGCGCTGGATGTACCATATGCCATCATGCTGTACCATATTATTGACGTTGTCAGGGTTGGCATAAAATAAATCCGCTGCGTACGATGCGCGTAGACGAGACACGAAGTCATTAGTAATAGACGGTCCCACAGGGACCCGTATTGGATCAAAAACTGCATCACATGGTCGTGCTGCTACTTTCTGTTTCTTGCTAGGATGTGTCGCTGCCCACTCTGGAACATCCGGGTGGGTCCCCTGTGGTGGGACCCGATACCATATGTACTGTTGGGATGCAATAGGAGGCAGACGGAGACAAAAAAAACAGATTCGATGATTACATTGGCTGATTTCAAAGTCTCTTATATGCGCGTTGCTGAGCCGTCAAGACCAACCCGCTGAAGTAACGCTCGGTAACGAGATATCGAACTGCGATCGCTCTGACCTTCGATTGTATCGCCTCTACTCGGGACGAGACCTCGAGCGCGGTTACAGCGACCCTTGTACTTTCTCGACCCTTGGCAATATTGTACAGTACGTTGATGTACGATACCCCACCAAACCCCAGGTAACATTGATAGCAACACCAGGTATACATCTGGGCAATGACAATATGGGCAAATATGGATAATATGGGGGGGGGGGTATGGGCAATCGATACTGCCCCCCATAGGGAGTTACCAATGTGTGAGTCACTCCTAAGTAGCTTTGGGAGGCACATTTATTGCATCCACGCCTAGGTGGACGCTTCCAGTCCTCGGCCCCCTCTGGCTGGTAAGACTACTTTCTAATCATATGAAAAACCTTCGAAGCACATCCTTCAGAAACCTTCCAAGCAGATCTCGACCGCGACCCCCCGCAGCAGGCCGTGTATATGCAACCAGTCAAATGAACTGTAGTTCGGCATGTCTCTTGCAAGAACCTTCTTATTCTGAGCCTGACGAGATCTCGAGAGCCCGCACGAGATTGCAATGCAAAGTGATAGTAGCTGTGTCCCGATTGCATTATTCATCATCCTATGCTCACGAGCTTTGTGCTCGGGTTGCGTGTTATCATCAGAAAGCACTGCACAGTAATTTTGTGAAAGCAAAAAATCACAATATCGCATCATCATATCAGCCTTCCAACAGTATGAGTAATGGGTTCCAGTACTATGGTTCTACCCTTCAATCTACAGGTAATCG
>KV908412.1:12500-15000 GCA_002005505.1 Botryococcus braunii
GATAAATCCAGTAGTCACACCCATTCGTCGTCCATTCAAGAACCTTGAGAGACTTTGGGTTGGGTGTCTACATGGATATCCCTAGGTGGATGATAACACCACCTGGGTGGGCAGAAGCATCGGGTATCAGTGCTCCCCAGCACACTGTTGGGACATCCACCATCTGTATAGTAAACAAGAAGCCGCACAAAAAGTTACGTACCTAACACGCCCTCCGTCCATATATTGCTCATGGCACATACATTCTGGCGTCCAACTGTCTTTGAAACAACACCTCTCTTTGGAAGCCATGCGGTTCGAGGATGTGTTTGGAAATCACATGAGTCATGTGTTATGAATGGTATCAATGGGGCGATTGTGATACGTACAGGAGGGGTCGTCTGGAATGCCCCTGATGAACTTGATGTTGGCGCAGCCCAGGGTGACCAAGCACTGCGGGTTCGCCTCCCTTATGGCAACAGCGTGACGTGCCACAAAGATCTGCAGCCGCCGCCGCCAGTAGAACCGTTGTCCCTCCTTGTACTGGTACATGATCCACTCGGGCTCGTTCATTATGTCCCACGCCAGAAGGCTGGGGTGCTGCCTACCCGGAAACGGCCCGGAAAAGCCGCTTGTATATTTGATGCCATGCTTGCATTGTTGTAGACGCCGCCACACACACACACACACACACACACCACACACACACACACACACACACACACACACACACACACACACACACACACACACACAGACACCACACACACACGCACAACCAAATTCTTTTTGTTTTAACACATATGGCTGTCCTCGTTTTGTTCATGCCTCATGCATCGAGAGCAATTGAGAATGGGCACGGAAGCTGACGGTAATCCAAAGAAAGGTGAAAACATTGTGAACAATTAGCATTTATTTAGAAGCGGAATCCCCGAGTTTGGTGGATGGGCATCGACTGCTTAGTATGGACAGGGGGGGGGGGACGTTTCCGGGTTTGGTGGATCTGGAATGCAAGTGTGGACGTGCAAGTTTCGGTTTGTGGGCTTTGGGGTTTTTGAGTTGGCGGTTGGAACTGGATATACCCGATCGCCATAGATGAGCAATGGGTGGGACAGGACATACCCGACAGCAGCAACCAAGGGCTTCACAGAGCCTTCCAACAGTTCCGTCAGGAGGTCGTCGTTCATGGCAAAGATGTTGCGGCAGCCCGGAACCATCGACAGATAGTCCCAAATCGTGGGAAGCACCTAGCACAGCCAAGCATACCCCTCCCAACTTCACATCTGGTTGTGAGACTTGATCACTTCAAGCCCAGCCATGGATAAGTGAAGAAAAAAGGAAAGAAAGAAAGGTCTTCTCTCTCTCTCTCTCTCTCTTCTCTCTCTCTCTCTCTCTCTCTCTCTCTCTCTCTCTCTCTCTCTCTCTGTCTCTCTCTGTCTCTGTCTCTGTCTCTCTGTCTCTGTCTCCGTCTCTCTCTCTCTCTCTCTCTCTCTCTCTCTCTCTCTCTCTCTCTCTCTCTCTCTCCTCTCTCTCTCTCTCTCTCTCTCTCTCTCTCTCTCTCTCTCTCTCTCTCTCTCTCTCTCTCTAGCTCACACACACTCTCTCTCTCTCTCCATCCCTCTCCCCCTCCCCCCCCTCCCTCCCGCACCCCCTCCCTCCCTCCCTCCCGCCCCTCCCTCCCTCCCTCCCCCCCCCCTCCCTCCCCTCCCCCCCCCCCCTCTCTCTCTCTCTCTCTCTCTCTCTCTCTCTCTCTCTCTCTCTCCTCTCTCTCTCTCTCTCTCTCTCTCTCTCTCTCTCTCTCTCTCTCTCTCTCTCTCTCTCTCTCTCTCTCTCTCTCTCTCTCTCTCTCTCTCTCTCTCTCTCTCTCTCTCTCTCTCTCTTCTCTCTCTCTCTCTCTCTCTCTCTCTTCTCTCTTCTCTCTCTCTCTCTCTCTTCTCTCTTCTCTTCTCTCTCTTCTCTTCTCTTCTTCTCTCTCGTGCGGGGCGCGCGTGCCCACCCACCCACCCACACACACACACACACACACACACACACACACACACACACGCACGCACGCACGCACGCACGCACACACACACACACACACACACACATACACATGTGTGCTGCGGTGTCCACCTACCATCAGACCCCACACACACACACTCATCCCCCCCCCAACACACACACACACACACACACACACACACACACACACACACACACACACACACACACACACACACACACACACACACACACACACACATGTGCACACGCGTGCGGCGGTGTACATCCCACCCCAAGAACCCACACCACAACGCCCCCCCCCCCCACACACACACACACGCACACACCCACACACACACACACACACACACACACACACACACACACACACACACACACACACACACACACACACACACACACACACACACACAGGGGAGAGAGGGGGCCAGAGAGAAGAGAGAGGAGAGACAGAGCCGAGGGGAAGGGGTTACCTTGATGTTGTGCCTGTTAGCCATATCCAGAAACTTCC
>KV908412.1:20000-27500 GCA_002005505.1 Botryococcus braunii
CATCGTGCAAGTACCCTAGAGGTCCATCATGCAATTACTTTTCACTTCTGATGCAAACTCTTCCTACTTAATCTGTGACAAACATCCAAGAATGCAATCACAGCCAACAGACAACTGAAGCAATATTCACAAATGAATCATTGGAAGATTCATGTTCACTTTTTGTCAAAATCCCTCCATGAGCCCAGTATTGCACCATACATAAATGGAAGTCCAAATCCTGTAAACAGTTGGGGACACAGAAAACCCGCTCATAATCCTACAAGCCTCAAGCGGGGCCCCTCCTGGCCGGTCTCCCACGTAAGCCTTTTGGGATCATAGCTCTCCCATACAGCGGAGCGCGAGGCAAGAATAATGGCAATACACGGGCCCGGCGATTTCATGGGGGCCCAAAATTCAAGATCATCAGCCTGCCAAGCACGCTGGAAGAACAATAGCACTGCTTGCCCAACATCCACCCCCTCAAAGGATTCCACCCACATAAGGATCTTGCGACCGGCCATCCTGCCCGAGGCATTAGTTTGATATGTGAAATCGATGAATAAACTCTCATTCATGCCTGTATACAAACGGATCATCAACGCTACCTTCCTTTCTTCATTGTTACGACCTCCAAAGCCATAAACTCGCACGTGAATGAACGGCGCCCTTACGTCTGGAAATTGGACCAGCATGTGCAACGGTACTGGAATAATGGTTCCGTCCGGGGCAACAATGAAGTCGTCCATGCGAGGGTCCTCTCTCAGCACAGGGTCTGCCCCCCTGAAGCGCTCCAGGAATTGCAGCAGCAACACCAGCTGCCCCCAGGTGTAATAGCTGCAGCCGCTGGAGACGGACGCCACAAGCTGGTCTAGCTTTTTGGGAATTGCCGCCCGGGTGGCATGCCGGCAGTCCCGGCTGGACCTGGAGAGCTGCAGGATGGTGGGCAGCGGAAGCCCTGGGAAGATGTGCCGGAACAGGGCGTGCGGGATCTCCCTCAGAGGACCAACATCTGCCGTCATGTCCGAGGATGACGCCGCAGGCTCCATGACCCTGAGGGAACATGCAGAACATTAGAGATGTCCATTCACAGCCTCAGCATGCAGTCCCAGCTACTGCTGCGCCTTCCATTACGAGAGCCCTTTAAACTTTTCTAAACCGAAGAATCCCTGCAATGCACGCATGCATGCATCCACCCCCACACATGCACCACACACCCCCACGCACCCCCCCCCCAACACACACAGTCACAACCACACACACACACACACACACACACACACACACACACACACACACACACACACACACACACACGCGCGCGCGCGCGGAGAGACAGAGAGAGAGAGAGAGAGAGAGAGAGAGAGAGAGAGAGAGAGAGAGAGAGAGAGAGAGAGGGGGGGGAGAGAGGGGAGGGGGAGAGAAAGAGAGAGAGAGAGAGAGAGAGAGAGAGAGAGAGAGAGAGAGAGAGAGAGAGAGAGAGAGAGAGAGAGAGAGAGAGAGAGAGAGCGAGAGAGAGAGAGAGAGAGAGTGTCACATTCAAACTCTCACATGCGCCCATCCAACCCTCCCACCCTTCATCCCACTCATGCATCTCTCCCTCTTCTTCCTCTCCATCTACCTCCCTCCCTCGCTCCCCCTCCCACCCGGTTCCGTCTCTCCCTCCCTCCCCCACCCCCCCCCTTCTCTCTCTCTCTCTCTCTCTCTCTCTCTCTCTCTCTCTCTCTCTCTCTCTCTCTCTCTCTCTCTCTCTCTCTCTCTCTCTCTCCCTCTCTCTCTCACAGAGCGTGCCCGCAAAGAATCACCCCTGGTGAGATTAGTGAAGCCAAGTGCCATTTACAAAGAACTTTCCGTTTAAAATATCACTCTTGCTTTGCGCTGTCATGAACCCGTGGATATACCAAACAAGTTGACGTTCGGGGTTGCGCTTTGCAAAGCGGAAACTTGTACCAGAGTCACGATCAATTTCACCACAATTGAACGTTAAGATTTTAAATATTATAAATGCCATGGTCCATCATTGTTGGCCCCACGGGTCAGAGACATTCACAGTGGTGTGGGTGTGTATCGTCATCTCCCCCCCCCCCCCCCCCAAAAAAAACATGCCTCATATGCCAAAGCCTCGGTATTGCTCGTCACACGAAATCTAAATAGCACAGGGTAACAAAAGAGGTCCCTATCGCACCTTTGTTCTTGTTGGCCAGTCCGATCGCACGCTAAGTCGAAGCAATCTTGCTTCTTTCTGACAGGGGGCAATGACATTACTCCTGGAACTGGTATATTTTACTCCCTTACTGCTTGGATGGTATAATTAGAAAACAACGCCAAGCATGAAGGTGCCAGGAGGCGGCGGTAGTGAGGCGTCACAGCATCATCCTGCGAGGAAAAAACTGCGGGGTCCTGACAGTACCGTACCGTCAGTACGCCGCCTCCCCCTCCGGCCCGGCCCGGGGGGGGGGGGGAGAGGGGGGGGAGCAGTTAATGGATTTGATTTTTGCAGGCTGCCTTCCCAATTAGCAGTTCTGCCAGCGACAAAACTAATCTTCAACGCGGATTTGCCATGCACACAACATTTAAGAAATCACACCTTGTCCCCTTCAGATGACTCACACACCAAAGCTTCATTAATGCACGTAAACGGGACCTTCTGAGGCATTGAGCTGGCCACATCTGCCATCAGGGGTACCACCCAAACTTGCAGTTACAGGTACGGAAATGCGAACATCAAAATTATACATTCAATATACACCCAAGCTTGCAGGTTCACACCGAATCATGCCTAGATAGTTTGTTGTTCGCTGTTCGGATATGCACCGCATTTCATTTCATTCATGCCAGGAGCAGAACGAATGGTAGTAAAGGTTGCCCGATCACATGTCACTGTTTTTGGGCGTAGGAGTGAAGCATATTGAAGCAGCCAACCACATATCTTACAAGCGCCCCTGTGGGGACACGCAATCCCGCGGCTAGGGACAGAAGTGGCGGTAAAACACTCTTTTGTAAGGAGAGGGGTTGCTCAGGCGCATCTCTCCTTGATTTTGCTATGACTTTCTATGTACGGGTGTGTGGGTGTGTTCAAAAGGGTTGCCGGGCAGTGGGTTTAAACCAAATTTGACTGAGGTGTGCGCTGATTCGCCCAGACCTGGGAGTAGTGTTTGACCAGCGGTACCTCAGGGACTCGTCATAACACCTCATTCCGTTGTCTTTCAGGATGCATCTACAACTAGTTACATTTTTACCAGAATCGTCCAGGTTTTACGCCATTAGAGGGCATGAAAACTTCCTGCTTCCCAAGTTCGATGCATCCGTGTGTGCATTCGCGTGTGTCGGGGTGTCCCCCAAATGGGGAGGGGCGGCAATGCGGCAGATAACTCAAACCAAGAATGGGATATGCTTCTTACCTTCTTTGGCAGACCAATTGAATCGAGAATGCCTGCCACTAGCATGACACGATGGTCACTTACACTTAACATGTGCCCACCCGCCCTCTTGCAATGTACAGGTAACAATGTACAGGTCAACTGACGGTCTTGGACATGCTTCGAGTTTGAACATGAGCATGTCTCCTCTCACCACTTGACAGTCATTTCCACATCCACTTAAAGGTACCCTACTTTGCGTAAGAAACGCTCGATGCCCGCTCGCCCGCCCGCCCTCCCTCCCTCCCTCCCGCACTCCCTCTCTGCCGCCCCCCCTTCCCCCTCCCCCTCCACCTTCCCTTCCATGGCATGCAAATAAGGAAGAGACCGACGCCTTAGAACCATAAATACCCATGAATTATCTCAAAGCATTGGCAGAAACCTCATTCCAATCTTCAAATATGATCATGACAGAAATCGGTCATTTTTTAAACCCCTCCAGTCTAACGTGTCACCAAACAAAGTATTGCAAAGAAACCCTCCTCGAACATGACAGCAGCCGGTTTTTAAAATCAACTAATTCCAAAACTCTGTGGTTTTCAATACCAATTTGATATGTGGTGACAACGCGAAGTCACTCCCCCCTGTATGCCACCCAAAGGTTCCCGAACCGCCACTTTTGTGCCACTGCCTTCTAACATTGCTTTGAATGGGAAAACTGCGTTAGAAACAACAATTTAGAACTATGATGGATGGAAAACTACATTGTGAGGAAACATCGTTTCGATCCCAAGCGGCCTCCTCATCACTACTGTCCACTACTGTCAGCAAGGTCAGACACTAAAATACCGCAGATGGTCGTTTTATAATACGAGGCAAATCAGAGGTGCATGTTGCAAGTACACTGGAGGTCCGTCGTGCAAGTACCCTACAGGTCCATCACGCAAGTACCCAGAGGTCCATCATGCAAGTACCCTAGAAGTCCATCATGCAAGAACCTAGGGACCCATCGTGCAAGAACCCTATTGGTCAATTACTTTCACTTCTCACGCAAACTCTTCCTACTTCATCTGTGTCAAACAACCAAGAATGCAATCACAGCCCACAGACAAGTGAAGGAATATTCACAAATGAATCTTTGGAATATTCGTGTTCACGTTTTGTCGAAATCCCTCCATGTGTCAATTAGTGCACCATACTTAAATGAAAGTCAAAATCCTGTAAACCAGTTGGGGACACAGAAAACCCGCTCATAATCCTAAAAGCCTCAAGCGGGGCCCCTCCTGGCCGGTCTCCCACGTAAGCCTTTTGGGATCATAGCTCTCCCATTCAGTGGAGCGCGAGGCGAGAATGATGGCAGCACCCTGGCACGGCGATTTCATGGGGGCCCAAAATTCAAGATCATCAGCCTGCCAAGCACGCTGGAAGAGCAAGAGCACTGCTTGCCCAACCTCCACTCCCTCAAAGGATTCCACCTGCATATCAATCTTGCGACATGCCATCCTGCCCGTGGCATTAGTCCACAGATATTTAAAATCGATGAATAAGCTCTCATTCATGCCTGTATGCAAACGGATGATCAACACTACCTGCCTTTCTTCATTGTTACGACCTCCAAAGCCATAAACTTGTACGTGAATGAACGGCGCCCTTAAGTCTGGAAAAGGGAACAGCATGTGCAACGGTCCTGGAATAAGGGTTCCGTCCGGGGCAACAATGAAGTCGTCCATGCGAGGGTCCTCTGTCAGCACAGGGTCTGCACCCCTGAAGCGCTCCAGGAATTGCAGCAGCAACGCCAGCTGCCCCGAGGTGTAATAGCGGCAGCCGCTGGAGACGGACGCCACGAGCTGGCCTAGCTTTTTGGGGATTGCCGCCCGGGTGGCATGCCGGCAGTCCCGGCTGGACCTGGAGAGCTGCAGGATGGTGGGCAGCGGAAGCCCTGGGAAGATGTGCCGGAACAGGGCGTGCGGGATCTCCCTCAGAGGACCAACATCTGCCGTCATGTCCGAGGATGACGCCGCAGGCTCCATGACCCTGAGGGAACATGCAGAACATAAGAGATGTCCATTCACAGCCTCAGGCTGCTGCTGCGCCTTCCATTAGGAGGGCCCTTTAACCTTTCCTGTACCGGAGAATCCCTGCAATGCACACATGCATGCATCCAACCCCACACATGCACCACACACCCCCACGCACCCCCCCCCCACACACACTCACAACCACCCACCCCCCCCCCACACACACACACACACACACACACACACACACTCACAACCACCCACCCCCCGCCCCACACACACACACACACACTCACAACCACCCACCCCCCCCCCACACACACACACACACACACACACACACTCACAACCAACCACCCCCCCCACACACACACACACACACACACACACACACACACACACACGCGCGCGCGCGCGCGCGCAGAGAGAGAGAGAGAGAGAGAGAGAGAGAGAGAGAGAGAGAGAGAGAGAGAGAGAGAGAGAGAGAGAGAGAGAGAGAGAGAGAGAGAGAGAGAGAGGAGAGAGAGAGAGTAACAATCAAACTCTCAAATGCGCCCATCCAACCCTCCCACCCTCATCCCACTCACGCATCTCTCCCTGTTCTTCCTCTCCATCTACCTCCCTCCCTCGCTCCCCCCCCTTCCCTCTCCCCCCCCCTCTCTCTCTCTCTCTCTCTCTCTCTCTCTCTCTCTCTCCTCTCTCTCTCTCTCTCTCTCTCTCTCTCTCTCTCTCTCTTCTCTCTCTCTCTCTCTCTCCTCTCTCTCTCTCTCTCTCTCTCTCTCTCTCGCAGAGCGTGCCCGCAAAGAATCACCCCTGGTGAGATTAGTGAAGCCAAACGCCACTTACAAAGAACTTTCCGTTTAAAATATCACTCTTGCTTTGCGCTGTCATGAACCCGTGATATACCAAACAATTGACGTTCGGGGTCGCGCTTTGCAAAGCGGAAACTTGTACCAGAGTCACGATCAATTTCACCACAATTGAACGTTAAGATATTAAATATTATAAATGACAGTATCGGTCGTCACATGAAACCTAAATAGCACCCGCTAACCAAAGAGGTCCCTATCGCACCTTTGTTCTTGTTGGCCAATCCGATCGCACGCTAAGTCGAAGCAATCTTGCTTCTTTCTGACAGGGGCAATGACATCTCTCCTGGAACTGGTGTATTTTTCTCCCTTACTGCTTGGATGTTGTAATTAGAATACAACGCCAAGCATGAAGGTTCCAGGAGGCGGCGGTAGTGAGGCGTCACGGCATATCCGGCGAGGAAAAAACTGCGGAGTCCTGACAGTATGGTACCGTCAGTGGCCGCCTCCCCCTTCGGCCCGGCTGGGGGGGGGGGGGGGGGGGGGGGCAGTTAATGGATTGTATTCCCTATGAGCAGGTCCGACAAACTAATGTTCATTTTGCTCAGCCCAATGTGGATTTGCCTTTCACACATGTGGATTTGCCATGCACACAACATTGTCGAAATCACACCTTGTCCCCTTCAGATGACTCTCACACACCAAAGCTTCATTTATGCACGTAAACGGGACCTTCTGGGGCATTGGGCTGGCCACATCTGCCACCAGGGGTACCACCCAAACTTGCAGTTACAGGTACGGAAATGCGAACATCAAAATTATACATTCAATATACACCCAAGCTTGCAGGTTCACACCGAATCATGCCTAGATAGTTTGTTGTTCGCTGATCGGATATGCACCGCATTTCATTTCATTCATGCCAGGAGCAGAACGAATGGTAGTAAAGGTTGCCCGATCATGACAGCAGGAATAAGGAAGAGACCGACGCCTTATAACCATAAATACCCATGAATTATCTCAAAGCATTGGCAGAAACCTCATTCCAATCTTCAAATATGATCATGACAGAAATCGGTCATTTTTTAAACCCCTCCAGTCTAACGTGTCACCAAACAAAGTATTGCAAAGAAACCCTCCTCGAACATGACAGCAGCCGGTTTTAAAAATCAACTAATTCGAAAACTCTGTGGTTTTCAATACCAATTTGATATGTGGTGACAACGCGAAGTCACTCCCCCCTGTATGCCACCCAAAGGTTCCCGAACCGCCACTTTTGTGCCACTGCCTTGTAACATTGCTTTGAATGGAAAAACTGCGTCGGAAACTACAATT
>KV908412.1:32500-45000 GCA_002005505.1 Botryococcus braunii
AAGACAGCTCAATCCCTAAATTTCAACCTCTTCTTCAGCAGGAACTTCTTCTAGATTAAAGAGATGGTGTAACTGTTTCACCACGCTCTTCTGCTAAAACAATGCCTTTAAGTTTAAAGTTTAAACGATTCAAACTAGGGATGTTCGTGCTCTTTCGCCAAACAATTGGAATCTGAACCAATATTTGCTCTCTCTCTCTCTCTCTCTCTCTCTCTCTCTCTCTCTCTCTCTCTCTCTCTCTCTCTCTCTCTCTCTCTCTCTCTCTCTCTCTCTCTCTCTCTCCTCTCTCTCTCTCTCTCCTCTCTCTCTTCTCCTCTCTCTCTCTCTCTCTCTCTCTCTCTCTCTCTCCTCTCTCTCTCTCTCTCTCTCTCTCTCTCTCTCTCTCCTCTCTCTCTCCTCTCTCTCTCTCTCTCTCTCTCTCTCTCTCTCTCTCCTCTCTCTCTCTCTCCCTCTCTTTTTCCCTCTCTCTTATCCGCATCATGTATATAAAATGTGCCCCACATCCCTACATAAGCATATGGAATGCCTCGTATCAATATGCAACTAGTAATTGTCAATTTTAGTAATAACATTGCATATATTTGGGATAATAAAGGATTCTTCCCCACGATCATCTTAGCCACCATTGCGCTTAAAAAACTCCTGTCATGACACCATTCTTAAAGTAGCATTGAATCCCATTCTCTATATTGTCATAAATACAAAAGGGCATTCCATTTTGTATGCAATCCACTAAGTATCCAGATCTCCATGCTCTGTACCTCAACTTCTAGATCTATTGGATTTACTTCATAGGCGCTAGACGGCCTGACATACATGCTAATTGCAACACTTCTCAGACCAAGCTTGAATACCTTAGTACACACATGTGAACGCTTTGCTCTTGCCGGCGCCGAGCCAATTTTCTATCCAACTAGCTATAGCAATATAATGCATATATTATCTGCATAGAAATTTACACCCTTCAAGGTCTAGATATGCGTTACATCTATCTCAAATTAGTGAATAATTTTGAAAAACTGGAGAGGTTAATTAACCCGTCGTTGCGCTCCGTATCGCAGGATGTGTCCACGGAATACGAACGCGACGAGATTTGGTGGTTGGCCATGGAAAAGGACTACATATGCATCGATGATGTTGAAATTGCCCACACGGGACGGTACACCGGTCCTTGGAAATATGGGCGCCCTCGAGATGCTCCATCTGGCGGAGTTGGATGTTTTGTGTGCCCGCCATTCACATACACGGGGGAATGGTTGAATGGCAAACCGCATGGAAAGGGCGCGTGCATTAAAGCGAGTGGGAACACGTACATTGGCCAGTGGGAGGACGGGAAGCCAAATGCGTCGGGGTATGGGACCATGACCAGCAATGGGGGCAAGTACATATACATTGGTGATTTGAAGGACGGCAAGACGGATGGCAAAGGAGTTTGCACATACCCTAATGGGACCAAGTACTACGGAATGTGGAAGAACGACAAGGAGGACGGCCAGGGCGAGTGTAAATATCCAAATGGGGCCACATTCGTTGGCCAATGGAAGGACGGCAAGCCCGATGGCAAAGGAGATTGCACTTACGCTAGTGGGAACAAGTACAGTGGAATATGGCAGAACGGCAAGGAGCATGGGCATGGCGTTAAAACATATGTTAATGGGGACGAATACAATGGCGTGTGGACGGACGTAAAGCTCATTAGCTTTACAAATGTGGCGGGGTCTTAACCTCGAACTGGAGCAAGTACGTTTGACAGTGGATGGACGGCGAGTTGGTGGGCATGGCCGGTTAGATCCCTTCGTTTCAGGCAAGCAAGTTTGCTTGTGAATGGATGGAGTGCTTTCCAGGTCCATGGATTCGTACGGCCATGGCTACTTCCTGAGCTCCAGAGACCACGATGACCATGTAAGGAACTTCCCGCGCTGGAGGAAAGTTCAGTTGCGACTAGAATTCGCGCGCGTTCGAATCCTAGGAGGTGAAACGACAATCGTTACCTTGCACATCACATGCGTGTCTAGGGAGATCCGTATACTTCTCTTGGAATCACATCTATAAAGGAATGGACGCGTATGTCCAAAAATTAGCCGTCCTAGGAGGCCAGAGTCGGACTCAGAGTGTGGGCATATAAAAGTCGGACTCATTTACGGGTTGTAGTCAGTCGCTATCTTCTTTTTATTTCACTTCTATCTTGGCCTCTTTCATACAGGCTTCCGGTGTTTGCTACTACAGGCGGCCGCGACATATCAGCACAGATGGTTTGACTGTACAGATGGCACATTTGGTTTGACTGACATATCTTAATGTACTAAGATATGTATTACGTTATAATATGTTATAATATGTCAATGAAGGTTACGTTATGATATGTTAATTAAGTCAGTTAACAATAGCTGCTATTGGATGTTAGAATATGCTGGCCCCAAACCGTAATCCACAAGCATCCAAGCGCGGGTGTCTGCGCGGTTGACTCCCCCGCATACACTTGCGAGTTCACACTGAATTGTACCTAGATGGTTTGTGGTTCGCTGTTCGGATATGCTTCGCATCTCAATTCATTCCTGCCAAATGCAAAATTTTAGTTTAAACGAATGGTAGTAATTACTTTATAAAGGTTGCTACTCCATCACGTGCAAATCCTGTAATGCTGGAATATTTTTTGCAAGTTATCCTTTCACAATGGCATCTGCAAAACTTGCCTATGGGTATACCCCCGCGGGCATACAAATATATTGTGAATAAAATCCCAGTTTGATTCTCATACTAGAAGGACTCCAGATAGAAGGTAAAAATTCTTAGGACCGCACAGCGCTGCTAGCATCCATGTATTCCCTCCCTTCCTTCCGAAGAGATCCCCGCCCAAACACTGACAGTGCATTGCCAATACTGGGGAGGGGAAGAAAAAGAGGGGGGCGGGACACACACACACACACACACACACACACACACACACACACACACACACACACACACACACACACACACACCCACACACAAACCCACACACACACACACACACACAAGCGCGCGCGCGCACAAACACACACACACACATACACACACACACACACACACACATACAGCACCAACCCCCCCCCCCACACACACACACACAACCACACACACACACAGACACACACACACTGTGAGTGTGTGGTTGTGTGTGTGTGTGTGTGTGTGTGTGTGTGTGTGTGTGTGTGTGTGTGTGTGTGTGTGGGTGTGAGTTAGCTAATCTAAATAACTGGAACTATCTATAGATTAGTTTGAAACAATATAGCAACAACTGAAAGGGTTAGCTCAGGACATCCAATGTAACTGGGGCTTGCCGCCTACGTAGGTATACATAGGCATACCTCGGACTCTAGAGCTCTGCAGGTTTTCACTAATCTGCTGGTCATGCCTCGTGCAGCCACAAACACTGACGAGTTCTTAACGTTGCTTGTGTTTGTTAATGAGCAATTACAGACTGTACACTAGGAGACAAAACCCTAGGATCTGCATGATTCGCAAGCATTCCAGATTTAAACGACATATAGTTGGGGTAACGGGACATGTTTGTACACATGAACAATCGTAGCTACTATACCGTACATGTACGTATATGGTTGTATACAACCGTAGCTACTACACCATGCAACCGTATAAGTAGCTACTATAGTATACTGATCCTGATTACGTTGCCGGCTGCATTGTTGCATGCACAGGCAGGCATTTGGGCACCCCGTTTAAGGGAGACTTTTATAGTTACAAATAACAATGGGCATCAATATTGCATTTCATTCTGTACCCATGGCTCCAATTATTTTACCCCAGAGACGCGGATGCCCTACACACCTTTGTGATGGGGAAATGCCCAATCCGTGGTACCAACAGAACGGGGAAAAGTTAACGCCACGATATCGATCTTTAAGAGAGTCTAAATATTAGACGTCTAATTATCGGACGTACCAGATACATAACAGAAAGGGGAAACGCCACGATCTCCAACTGGAAGTGCTAGACAGATAGCCATGGTCAAGGACCCTCCATCAAGGGACAAGGAAGCATCCATCCATGGTTAATGGTTAATTAACTTATAAGGACCCTCCCTCCATCAAAGCACACGTGAGCAAGCATCCATGGTCAAGGACCCTCTATCATTGGGCAAGTGAGCATCCATTCATGTTAAGGACCCTCTGGCAGGGATATCTATTGATAACCCCGCCAGAGGGTCCTCAATATGAATGAATTTAGATAGCTATGATTCAGATAGCTATCTAAATCATACATAGAAGTCAGGAATGGCTGGCGGCATGGGAGTGGGCGGCCCCAGCCATGAGGTTGGACTGAGAGTGACGGTCCTGACGCATCACCGATTCCCGCTCGTGCTGTACCATCTTGGACAGCACACGACTCAGTCCTCTCCGAGGCGTCCGTGCCTGCATGAGCCCGGAAGGGGTTGTATAAGCTCGAAAGCGCATCTAGACATCTGCTAAGATATCTGCTGAGCAAAGCAATTTTAAAAGGCTTTTAACAATTCCTTCCTTCCTATCTGCGAGGCTTAGCAGTACAGGAAGGCATTTATCAATACACGAACGCTTTTATCAATTCTTTCCCCCTTTTTTCTTTCTTCCCTGCGGGAGATCTTTGTCCTTTTGTTTTTTTTTGGTGGGGGGGGGGGGGGGGCGGGGGGAGTGCTGGTATTTAAGCACAAACTACTGATGGCCAGCACGCATTAGCGGAAGGCCAGCACAAGTATAGTTTCACTCCGTGGTGAAAGTCCTAAAGTTATAGGTGAGGAGGCGAACACGCGGAGGATGCGGCGGGAGTTCAAGGCACACTGTCACATACAAGGCTTTGATAAACAGTTTAGCCATCGAGTCTGGAACTCGCGAGACACCTGCAAGCACAGAATGGATAGTAATTCCAGTAATAACTGTTTGTATGTCAAAGCGAGGACCATGCAGTGTGCTTGGCTGAAACAAGGACTGTGCTGTTAGGCCCTCGTCACATTAGTGGCCGGCCGATTTCGTTCCATTTTATTCACGATCGCAATGTACCGGGATTTTCATGCGAAACCAGGCGCATGCACGGCATTGTGTTCACCCTGTGTTACTTCACAGTGGTCCCGTAATATGGCAAGGACTGCGCTGGATGCCTGTTGAGGCAAGGACTTTGCTAGTAGGCTTTGCTTGTGCAATGGATGCTGCAGCTCCTGGAATAATGTTTGTGGGGTTTTGAGGGAAAGAGGAAAGCTTATGGAATTCTATGAAAGATGAATTCTCTGGGGCCTTGCGCACCTGGCCGCACTCATTGGGACAGCCGCAAACATAGTGATAGATAGTAACACACACACACACACACACACACACACACACACACACACACACACACACACACACACACACACACACACACACACACACACACACACACACACACACACACACCCGTCCGTCCGACCATCCATCCATAACATACATAACATGCATGCATGACATACATTCTAATATGGAGTAACACTGTGTATGTCAAAGCAAGGACGACTCCATATGCTTGTTGAGGCAGGAATATTGCTAGAATAACAGCAAAATTTCTGCCTCAACAAAGCATACGGGGTAGTACTTGCTCTGACATGCAGAATGAGACTTATGCTTTTGCTTGACTGCGCACCTGGTCGCGCTCATGGGCAGCCATGGTCATGTGGCTAGCTAGGTCGTGAGGGATGAGATGGGCCTTGAAGTCGCCGCCCATCTGCACCACCAGGCAGTACAGTGGCATGGTGTTCAAGCTCAGTACCAGCAGGTAGACTCCAGTCACCACCATCAGCGCCTGCACCGAAAACATCATACTCCATCATACTGTCATCAAGAGTCTGCACAGAAGATCAACACTTGTAAATTCGAGAGAAGCGCATTGACCGCAGCGGCATCCGGATAAAAGATTTCAGTTTTCAAGCCCCTTGGACGACCCTGAGGGATCGGCACTCCCCCACCAGGGACTGATTTTCCTGGTGCGCGAGATGAGGCAGGGCTTCCAGCAAACCGCCATCGCACCCAGGCCATCGCAAAGAGTACGACATATGCTATGGCTGATCAGATTCATGAAGACTCAAGTCCCCCCCCCCCTCTTTGACTCAAGTCTTTGACATGTTTGTACAGGCTTAAGCCTGTCAGGGGGGTTCTTTCCAGCAAAATTTGGATCCAAACACTTGCAAAATCCCCAACTTCAGAGTTGGGGAGTTGCCAGGGAAGTTGGGGAGATCTCTTTGCATGACAGGTCATGGCAACGTCGTCTCATAAGCAGAGACGTAGCGCGGTCGAGGGGGACAAGCGCAAAGAACTTTCTGTTGAAGGAGATTGTTGTGAGAACGAGATTCTGTTGGAGGAGGTTCTGAGGAGGAGATTCTGTTGAAGGAAGCTATGCTGGAAGAGGTTCTGAGGAGGAGATTCTGTTGAAGGAAGCTATGCTGGAAGAGGTTCTGAGGAGGAGATTCTGTTGTAGGAGATTCTGCTGTAAGAGGTTCTGCGGAGGAGATTCTGTTGGAGGAGGCTTTGTTGGAGCAAACTGTGTTTGGAGAAGGTTCTACTGGAAGAGGTTCTGAGGAGGAAATTCTGTTGAAGGAGGTTTTATTGGAGCGGATTCTGTTAGGTGGAGGTTCTGAGGAGGACATTCTGTTGACCGATTGGCTCTTGAGCGAGGGTCCTCTGAACATGTTCTTTCAGAAGAATTCTTCTCGAAGTTTCTGTTCGATGCATCTTGGGGCAAATCCGGAGACAGGCACTCACCCAACAGGGAAGCAGCTGGTTCCCCTGGAATCCGGTACAAGAGAAAGGCACTCACGACCCGGTACGGGGAGAGATCCGGTACGAGAGGAACCCAGTACGATAGATAGTACGGTACAAGGAGAATCCTGTACGGTACGAGAGGAATGCTGTATGACAGATAGCACGATAGAGAGAGAGGGAGCACGGTACGAGATATAGGCACTCCGCAGATAGGCACTCACCCACCAGGGAAGCATCTGGTTCCCCTGGAATCCGGTACGAGAGAAGAAGCAGGACTTGCGCCCAAACACCATCGCAAAGAACACGGCGTTGCTGAACACAAAGCTGCACAGGAAGAGCAGGAACTTGATGACAGGCAGCAGCATCCACGGCCTATGCCCCCACCACAATATTGTCTCCAAATTAATTGTAGGTTGTATGCAAAACAATCGCCTTTCAAGGCGTACGGAACGACACGCAAGTCCTTCATTCGAACATCCAACACGCTCCAAGAGGAATTTTATATCATTATCGACCCTGGGCTAGAAGATCTGTAGGGTCTCACGCGGTTCATCCCGGATGCATGTGGGAGTCATCACACAGAGAAAGATGATGACCTTTGTAAGTATCATCAGAGAATGAACACACCGGTTGAGCCAGAAGATGCCGGGCTCGAGCGTGTGGATGCAGCCTCCCCGGGTGACGTAGCGAGTGATGATGACCAGCTTAGTGTTCACAACCAGAAGCACAAGGCCCCCCAAGGCAATGAAGATCCAAATGCACCAGCCTGCACCCCCTCTCCATCATGGATGCTTCTGGATGGTGCATTTCCCTCCTTTCCTTCTTCCGCAACTGCCGCTGAATCGGGCCGCCCCGCATATCCCCTCTTGCCGGGAGCTACAGAGTTATGCGGCTCGAGTGTGTATGCACGCGCACGGGCGTACACACACACACACACACACACACACACACACACACACACACACACACACACACACACACACACGTGATGAAAAGGGGTGTGTTCGGGAAGGGAGGTAGAGTGGAAGGAGAGGGAGGGGTGTGTTCTTGGTCTTGGGAAGACGAGGTTGAAGATGAGGGGTGTGTCCTAGCCGGGTAAGTAAGGAGGGGATGCAGAGGGGTGTGTTCTGGAAGGCAGATAGAGTGGAGGGGCGAGGGAGGGGTGTGTTCTGGAAGGGGGGAAAGAGTGTAGGAGAGCGGGAGGGGAGTATCCTGTAAGGAGGAAGATGGGAGAGGAGAAGAGCGGGTCTGTTCTCTTTAGGGGGAGACAGGGGAGAGGTGGGGTGTGCTTATGGGAGCAGCATAAAAGATGGGCAGGCCACCTATCTCAGCGGAAAGAAGGATGAATATGATGAGGAAGATCCACATTGGCAAACCCAGCCCAACAACCTTCGAGTAGTCGTCTTCCAGTGACTGCGACTGCACCCACCACCAAACAACCAAGAGCCACGTTGGCACAGATCCACATTGGCAAACCCAGCCCAACCAATTTCGAGCAGTGGTCTTCCGATAATTGCGACTGCATCCCCCACCAAACAACCAAGAGCCACTTTGGCACAGATCCGTATTGGCAAACCCAGCCTAACCAATTTCGAGCAGCGGTCTTCTGATGAACGCGACTGCACCCACCACCAAACACGCAAGGTTCCCACATTGGCACAGATCCGCATTGGCAAGCCCAGCCCAAAAACTTTCAAGTAGTCGTCTTCCGATGATTGCGACTGCACCCACCACCACCCCTGCCCATCACAGCCGACATTGTAGGTGCTTGGTTAGGTACCCCACACACGTCTCTGGGGTAGGTGCTTCTTTAGGAACCCCACACACGTCTGGGTGAGGTCATGTGTCTGCCCAATGTTTCATGCTGGCTAGTCAAGGGCTTGAAAGATTTAAATCAAAGCCTTGGAAAGTTCCAAATCAGACACACCCCGTAGGTCCATGGAAGCGATGGCTTGCTTGCTCGAATGCTTGAGAGCTTCAAATCAAAGACTTCAAAGTTTCAAATCAGATCACACACCCCCTAGTCCATGAAGACGATGGGTTGCTTGCTCGACGGCTTGAAAGTTTCAAATCGAAGGCTTGAAAGCTTCAAATCAAGTGCTTGAAAGTTTCAAATCAAGCGCTTGAAAGTGTCAAATCAAGCGCATGAAAGTTTCAAATCAAGCGCTTGGATGTTTCAAATCAAGCGCTTGACAGTTTCAAATCAAGCGCTTGGCGGTTTCAAAGTAGAGCACACACCACGTAGTCCATGAAGGTGAAGGCGCCAGCCTGTTGGGGGGAGATGCGGTGGGTGTAATAGAAGGCCGCACGCATTATGTTGAACTCTTCTTGCTTGACCAGGTTGGGTTGGAACTGGCGCACTACGCACCAGAACCACTCCAAAGGGATCCACCAGGCACTGATTTCTCGCGGCCTGGGCAAACCAGCAGCGCCCCTTGTTGGGAATTAGCATCAGTGCTAATCACACCTATATGCATGTATATGCTATCATTCTCGCTCCCGCTCTCGCTCTCTCCCTCTCCCAACCCCGTCGCTTGCTCGCTCTCTCTCCCCCTCCCCCTCCCCCTCCCCCCCCCTCCCCTCCCCCTCCCCTCCCCCCCCTCCCTCCCCCCCCCTCTCTCTCTCTCTCCCCTCCCCCCCCTCTCTCTCTCTCTCTCCCCCCCCTCTCTCTCTCTCTCCCCCCCTCTCTCTCTCTCTCTCTGTCTCTCTCTCTCTCTCTCTCTCTCTCTCTCTCTCTCTCTCTCTCTCTCTCTCTCTCTCTCTCTCTCTCTCTCTCTCTCTCTCTCTCTCTCTCTCTCTTTGTCTGTCTCTCTCTCTCTCTCACGAGGAAAGAGCGGACCTTCCCTTCCAGTGCTTGGGTCGGGGCACATCCAAAAATCTGCGGTGTGCGGGAAGTCCCAGCCCGTCATCCCCCACTGCTGTTGCGCTCACCTGCGCACCGAAACCCGAAACCCGCTTCTCCACAACCTTGATAGGGGCACTGCCACACTCCCCTCAACCTAGCCCCATCCCTTTTTCTCGTCCGACGTACTCTGCTTCTCAGTTGGCATACCTGCATACACCACACATTGCTGCGGATGCTGCGCTATGTGTGTGCACCCATCAAATGAGCAGGGGCGTGCCCGCGTGCGTGCGTGCGTGTGTGTGTGTGTGTGTGTGTGTGTGTGTGTGTGTGTGTGTGTATGTGTGTGTGTGTGTGTGTGTGTGTGTGTGTGTGTGTGTGTGTGTGTGCGTGCGTGCGTGATTTTATGTGTGTGAGGTACTGGGTGCGGGTGAGAGAAGCTCTTACGATGGTGGGAATTGCATCACAATGCAATTCACAATTGCAATGCACACATGATGGGTCAAGAAACCTCGGAGGCTGGGGAACCTGTTGTGCGCAGGAGGATGCAGAGAGGCGCAGGGAGGGCATGAGGTATAAGGAGGAAACCATGTGGTGTGAGGAGGAAGACATGAGGTGTGACGATGAAAACATGAGTAACGAAGAAAACATGAGATTTAACGGTAAAAAACTGTTTTTCTTTTGGTTGAGAAAGAAATGGTTGAGTTGAGGTTGGTTGAGTTGAGGTTGGTTGAGAAAAGGTTGAGAAAGAATTGAAAGGAAAAAGAAAAAAGTGGCTAATGGGGAAACACGAGGTGTACAAGAGGAATTCATGAGGTGTAATGCACAAGGAAACGTGTAACGAGGTGCAACGAGGAAAACGTGAGGGGCACTAGAGAAAACATGATGCGCAACGAGGAAAACATGACGGGTAATGGAGAAGACACGAGGTGCAACAAGGAAAACATGAGGGGTCCTGGAGAAAACATGAGGTGCGATGAGGAAAACATGAGGGGTACTGGAGAAAACATGAGGTGCAACGAGGAAAACATGAGGCGTGCCGAGGAAAACATGGCGTGTGATGAGGAAGCCATAAGGTGTGATGAGGAAAGCATGAGGGGTAAGGAGGGAAACATGAGGTGTAACGACGAATTCATGAGATGTAACGAGGAATTAATGAGATGTAACTGGGAAAACAAGGATGCAAGAAATGGAGGTGGATGAGGACCTCAACGTCAGTCGCTGCGGGCGCGGGCTTGTTCAGATCCACCATCTCCAGCGCACTGCCAGCTGGCATAAGATCCTTTGAGCTAGACAGATGCGCCCGCACCCTGCCCCCTCCCAAACCCCTATCCCTTTCATCCTTCCGAGACCCCAGAGTTCAAAACCCTGCAAAACTCTGGCGAAGGGGATGTGCTTGCATCCTGCCCCTCCCAACCCCATCCCTTTCATCCTTCTGAGACAGAGGTGAGAAACCCCCGCAAGGAGATGAGCCAGCACCCTGCCCTCCCAAGCCCATCCCCTTCGTCAATCAGCTGATGGGGAGAATTCGCTACAGTATTCAAGAGAGAGAGAGAGAGAGAGAGAGAGAGAGAGAGAGAGAGAGAGAGAGAGAGAGAGAGAGAGAGAGAGAGAGAGAGAGAGAGAGAGAGAGAGAGAGAGAGAGAGAGAACTATGTGCGGAGTGTAACGCAGCAACCGAGATATGTGCCAGCACCACGCCCTCCCCTCGTTCCTTGTCATTCTTCCAAGAGCCGCCCATCCGCGCCCCGCCCCCTCCTGGCCATCCCAAATCTGAATCCTTGCAGCTGCCCTGTGTCAGGCCAGGGACTCAGGGTCTTGCAAGAAAGCAAGGGACAGGGATCCAGAGGAAGTTGCAAAACCCATGTGAACTTACGATCATGCTTTATCATGCAGGGGAAAAAGAAAGAAAGAAGAGAAATAAAAAACAAAGCACGCACAGACACGCACGCACGCACCCACACACACACACACACACACACACACACACACACACACACACACACATCCCTTGGCCCTGGGCTACGCACATGTGAACAAAACGATCGTCCTCCCCAGCCCATCGAGTCCAGCTGCTGGTGCGCCAGCTGCTGAGGATGATCATAATGATGCTGCAAACAATGTGAGAGACTGCCATCATGAATATCATCAGATGCACCTGCATTGATACCGCACAACCGCTACCACTGAGCGGCAGGAGCCATACTGGTTGTGCAAACTTTTGCATAAGCCGTACTGGTTGTACAAACTTTTGCATAAGCCATATCGGTTGAAAAACTTTCGCGTAATACTGGTTGTACAAACTTTTGCCTTGTACAACCACATTTTTGCACGCCCGCGATTCTCTCTCAGTCCCGCTTTCAGTAACTGCCAAGTGGAATGTCGCCAACTTGGTGACGAGGAATGGAAGGGAAGATGTGGAGGTTCAAATGGCAGGTAGTGAAATGAAAAAGAAAGTAGAATGTCACCCGAGCATAATGGCAAGTAGTGAAAATGAAGAGTGGAGGGTCAACTGGTGCATGGCAAGTGGTAATTGAAAATAGAAAGTGGAATGTCCCCAAGCTTAAGGCAAGGAGTCAACATGAAGAATCGAGAATCACCTGCTGCATGGTTAGTGGTGATTGAAAAAAGAAAGTGGAACGTCACCCAAGCGTATGGCAAGTAATGGAAAGGACGCAGCGGAGGGTCACCTGCTGCATGGCAAGTGGTGATTGAAAAAGAAAAGTGGAATGTTACCCATGCTAACGGTAAGTAATGGAAAGGACACAGTGGAGGGTTACCTGCTGCATGGCAAGTGGTGATTAAGAAAAGAAAAGTGGATGGTCACCCATGCTAACGGCAAGTAATGGAAAGGACACAATGGAGGGTCACCTGGTGCATGGCCAGGGTGCCAACCGC
>KV908412.1:47500-50000 GCA_002005505.1 Botryococcus braunii
CGCTTTTGCAGCAGCCAGATTATCAGCGACCTACCAACGTTTTGGCAAGGCAGATGTTGAATTGCAATGCATACCACCTGAGACATCTACCATTTGCAAGGCACGGAAGCATGTCAGGCAGCCTGGCTGTGCTTTGAGACATCCTCAATCAGCACAACCCCTCTGCCACATCAATAGGAAGGAAGGAAGGAAGGAAGGAAGGAAGGAAGGAAGGAAGGTAGGAATATTGCAGGCGCAATAGATCGCTGTGCTCGCTGACACTCCGCCTCAGCCACACCTCAGAGGGGGTCAGCCGTAGCATTTGCATCAAATTTGCAGACGCAACACTAGACCTATGAAATCCAAGCGTGCTGAATGAATTTTGGAGGTGCAGCTTTGCCGAGGAGAGGTTGGGCACGAACCGCAGATTCTGTTGATGTCGCGCTGGAATACAAGCAGTATCAGAGTTGCAAACCCCATTAACATCAGCTCACTGCTCATGGCATCCATTGCTGCCTGCAAACAGAGGACTAATGGTCGAGGAGATGCTCACCAGTCACGCGATGAGGTACAGAATGATGATGTACAGGAAGAGATGTGTTAATGGAAAAGACGGCCCCATCACCTCGTCACTAGTCACAGTCATTAGTCACGCGATGAGGTACAGAATGATGACGTACAGGAAGATATGAGTTTATGGAACAGACGGGCCCATCGCCTAGTCACTAGTCACAGTCATTAGTCACGCGATGAGGTACAGAATTCTGACGTACAGGAAGAGATGAGTTTATGGAACAGATGGGCCCAGCTCCTAGGACCAGGAAGTTCGATGAGAGAGCAAATAACAGCCTGTACTGAAGGAGTTCAAAAGGTCGGAGGAGGGTTGCATACCACAAGCCCATGCTTGCCTTTGTGTTGAAGGTGGTGCTTTATGTAGTGCAGGATCTGTCACAACAAGCGACAGTCATGGCGTTTGGATTCAACGGGGGATTGCATCTTAAACGTTTGTGCAAAGGAGAAAGATCAAATGGGCTACCTTTTCAAATCCTAACGTGACGACCAAAAAGAATACAAACACCAGCGCTATAAAGACAGGCGGTGTCTCTAAGACCGACGTTCCTTCTTCTTCAGCCATCCTTTTCTGTCTTCACTTTTGTTTACAGCCCTGTTCCCAGCATGGACAAGATCAGTGCAGAATCTTCGCCTTTAGCGCCTAAAGTACGGGACAATACTGCAGCCATAGACTGTCCGATTGCCTGCGATAATGGATTTGGGATTGCGTTCTGCCTAGTTACTACCAACACAAGTCCCATAAATCTCGTGCATTCATAACATTGACAAATTGCATGCTTGAAGACCCGAAGGTCACATGTATCGAAATTCTTTCGCCGAACTCTAGGTTTAACTCCCATCCAACCATTTGTTTGGTCACCACAGATTATACAATCAAATCAATTGCGCATGCTCCACCAAATTCCCCGTGTTCTGGAATAGGAGGGCTTCTTGCGTGCCTTAACGGCGGGGTTGACTTCTCCGTACTTCTCCCTGTCACTCGGCGGAATCGCAGTGCCTCCCAATTGTTTCGGCACATGCATACATTCTTGAGAATCAAGAGATACTTCTTTGATCTGGGCCTTATATGGCGCTCCCGCTCTGGAATTTACGACGTAGGGACCAGGGTAGGGACATGTAGGGGAGGGATGCGCCGATTTCAAACGGTTGCCAACAGATGTCGATGTGGGAACCTGCAGCTGCTTCTCCATTATCCAGTTATCAGTATTGTTATCCGTGTTGTAGCATAGTATTATTCCAACTAGGTTCTCACATACCCTTGGTTTACCCGTCTGCTTCTCATCATGCCCTCTGGGCTAGATTGATGTAATTCTTTTCTTTTCTTTCAGGCAAGGGGGCCTGAAATAAGAAGACGACCATGAGGAAGAGGAAGGACTAGGAGTGTGGATGACATGATATCTCCGTGGAAGTGTCATCATCAATACAGGCCGGTATTCAATACAGATAATGTATTCAAGACAGGTAAACGCTTCTTGAAAGCAAAGCTTTCTCTTCGTTTGTAAAAAGCCGCAGAGGCACATTCTATGTTCGTGGAGATGCTTCAGTGTTCTTCAACTGTCCTGTTAATGTGAACTTGAACAAAATGCATTGTGTGTACTGCATATTGGTGACAATTGTCATGACTCGCATGCACGATACGCGAGTATTTTGTGTTTTGAGTTTGTATAACGTCAAAACATATATCTTAGTGCAAGTGAATGTGCACACGTGACATCACACTGACATCCATTCGCATAAGTTATACTACAACTTCTGAACGCAGAGGGTCACCTGTAGAAGTCACTGCTGTCCGGAACATGTGGGCCGCTCCGACGCATGATGTGTCAGTCTCGGTCTCCGTACAGACTGCTTCTGAATCCTCGATTCCACAAAGCGATAAGTGTAAGGGCAAAAGGCAGCATCCGCAAGACTCATGAGATGATTCCCTCCATGTACGTGCTGATCAGAC
>KV908412.1:55000-62500 GCA_002005505.1 Botryococcus braunii
AAGCTTGTGCAGCCCGACGGCTGAAGACTGGTGACTGGTGTAGACTGAGATTTTTGCATCATTTTGAATAACGCACAACATTGCTGCTGGCCCCTTTTTATTTTTTATTTATTCATTTTTTTTTTGGGGGACTAGTGTAGCCATACGTGAGAGTTCTGGTGATTCCCGCTGGAGCTTGTTTTCAACTTGTGCAGCCGTACGTCAGCAGTCTGGTGATTGCCGGTGGAGCAGGTCTTTCTTAACATTGCGATCACTCCCACTGCCGCTGGTACATCCGTGGATTCTTGTGGTGCCCACCGCTGGTGAGCGCAGCTACAGCGCGTCGTATAAGCAGGTCTTGTAATTACAAACTCTGGTGGAACCGGTTGCAAAATGCAGCAGGTGGTTGAAAGCTGTTGATTTCCGAATAGGAAGCTCCGATACGGCTTAATTGGGAGCTCCAAGACGGCTGGGTTCACCGTCTGGTGGTTGCAAATGCCGCTAGTTGTCAATATCTTATGGTTGCAACTGCAGCTACTCTTCTGATGCTGACGATTGCCAATAAGGCTTGCCTTCACGAATTGCTTTAGTGCTAGTCTGTGTGTGTGTGTGTGTGTGTGTGTGTGTGTGTGTGTGTGTGTGTGTGTGTGTGTGTGTGTGTGTGTGTGTGTGTGTGTGTGTGTGCCGGGGGGGGGGGGGAAGAATGGGGAAACTCAGTTTATCCGTGTACAGTCTGGGGGACGAAACTCTGGCTTTGCTATGCTCCCTTCCTTGCTTCCTTTTTTTTTTTTTTTTTTTTTTGGGGGGGGGGGGGGGTTGAGGAAAGAGACGCCTGAAGTCCAGTGCACTCCAGGTGTCACGTGATCTCCAGATGTCCCGAAGGCTGGAATTGACGTCCTGACTCTCATGCTGTTGAGACATTTACAACCTGCAATTTTACAATTGTGCCGAGGATGTGGTCTCAAAAACATCAGACCCCATGATGGTGGCTGCTGTTCACGATGTACTGCCGGGTGGTATGATTTTCCAGGCAGCAAGTCCTGCTGGAACGCTTTAATTGTTTTTTCTGGCAGCCAGCCCCAGCATGCCACCACCGCAAACCTGGGGACAATGTATTGCTAGCCGGTATATAAGGTACATATATGAACTGCTGGGCCGTATATACTGCCAGGGCGGATGTACTGCCTGGGCCAAATGTACTGCCAGGCCGTATACTCGTGTGTACTGGTGAGCCGTGTGTACTGCTGGGTTGCAACCAATCGACCCGCTGTGTTTAAACAAATTTCCTCTGGCAGCCGAATCGAGCATGACCCCAGCAAAACTCGGGTCGGTAGTGTATTAATTTGACTAAAATTAGTCAGCGCTTCAGCAGTGAGGCATGTCACATGCCAACGACGAGTGAGTGAAACAGACGACCCAGTACTGGCAGTACTGTTGGTGGCTGCGGTAGTCATGGGCATCTGTACATCCATATACACGGGAGGTATCCTGGACTGAGCAAACACGTACAGCCTGTACGGCCTTGGGCTGCGCCATGATCACTCCCATAACGAGCACCAGATAGGCGGGGTGAAGGTAACGAGCCCTAGATAGGCGGGGTGAAAGTGAAGAGCCCAAGATAGGCGGGGTGAAAGTAATCATGAAGCAGGAGACTTTCCCTAGGGATCCCTAGGGGTCATTCCGGAATGACACGGACCTGTGTCATTGCCTATATTTTATATAGCTAACCACTTACAAGTAATCACCAAGGGACACTGCCATTGTGACCCCTAGGGTTTGCAGGCCCGCAGACTAACACTAATGAAAGCCCGGCCCTCTCCCTTATTTACCTTTTAAGGCATACAACTGTAAAGGCAATTCGTTTGTAAATATACGAAGGGATTCACCTTTGTAAATTTACATATGTCTATTTTTGGGTCTACCTTTGAAGGTCTACCTTTAAAGGTCTATTTTTGTATGCCTAAATGAAGCTATGGGTTGACACTCCACTGCTGGAGTAAATGACTAGCTGGCTTGATAGTTATTATATACAATATTAGCTAGCTAGTTATTGCATGTATTGGACAGCAGGTGGTTCAACGTTATTGCGTATAAAAAATGCTGGAGCTATATAGCTATATGATGTGGCAAAGCAATGATTAGCTAGCAAATGTAGAAGATATGGGTGTACTATGTCGTGGGTCCACACTTCAAGAATCGGCCTTATTCTGGTGGCAAAGCAACATAATGCACTGCAAGACCTTCCTCCCTCCCTCGCTATATAGTTAATAGAGCCAATATATTGGCTGTATTAACTTCCCTAATGGCTTTATTAAGTAAGGTGCCCCAGCAAAACCGGCCTACATATGCTCAGGCCACTCTTTGAGGTTAATTGGCCAACCAAAGGCGGCCTGCATATGCTAATTAGGTATGCTTATAAGGTCACCAAAGCTAGGTGGCCAACCAAAGGCGGCCAAGCTCAAACTCCGCGGTGGCAAGGAGTGGGGAAGGCAGTCCGGATCCTTCCGGATCTTTTTCCGACGCGCCTCCCAAGCGGACGACGAGGGCGTTCCGATTCACCGCCGCCGACGCTTCCAAGCAGACTGCCACGTCCAGCTTTTCGTTGCCCACGTGCGCATGGAAGGCGTCAAGGACCCCGTCCAAGGTCGCCAGACTTTCGGGCGTGCCTGTCCACCCCAAACGGTTTCTTACGGCACACCTCACAACCGCGGCCAAATTTGTCTCAAAAGACGAAAATTGTGCTACCATCCCAGTTCTTGTCCTGATGGCCTGCCGTTGGCCATGGCCTTACCAGGCATTGTTTGAGCGAGTGTTCATCAGCCAACATCGTATAATCTGTACGGGTGCGCGGGCACACACACACACACACACACACACACACACACACACACACACAAGCGCACAGCACACGCGTGCGCCCTCTCACACACACACACACACACACACACACACACACACACACACACACACACACACACACGCACACACACACACACACACACACACACACACACACACACACACAAGCGCACAGCACACGCGAGCGCACAGCACACGCGTGCGCCCTCACACACACACACACACACACACACACACACACACACACACACAGACAGAAGCACGAATGCACACAAACGAGGTGCCTCTGAGAACTGTGAGCGAGCCAGTTAGGATCCAAAAAATGGGGATCTACCAGCAAGCGCCAAATGGGCGGCCCGTGCAATGGCATGGCCGATTCGGAGCAGTCGAGCGGGAGTCACACCCTCTCCACTCCGGAAGGCCAGAGAAGCCACGTCTGCTGTCACGTTGCTGACGCTACTGGACTTTATCGAAAGCACGTACTGCGCATCGCCATCCTCTGCATCCCATATCCCACCTTAACAATTTGATAATTTGATAAATTGAAAGACGAGCTCCAGCAAAACGGTCATCATCTCACTCCCCTGTGGGCCTCATCTGCCTGAATGATCACTACCCACCCGTGCTTGCTGCCTGTATGATCACCATCAAGGGTTCATCGAAGGCACCTTCCGAACCTGGGCCCTGCAGGTGGGCTCGTGCGTGCATGCCCCCATGGACTCTGTGCGTGTCAGCTCGACTGCTTATAAGCACATTTAACTAAATGTGTCAGCTCGACTGCAAGCACATTAAATTAAATGTGCCTGCAGGCTTGCACGGCTGGGTTTCATCAATAATCAGAGAGCAGGAGCACATGCTGGGGTTTCTTACTGTGCCGGTGGGTGTGTGTGTGTGTGTGTGTGTGTGTGTGTGTGTGTGTGTGTGTGTGTGTGTGTGTGTGTGTGTGTGTGTGTGTGTGTGTGCGTGTGTGTGTGTGTGTGTGTGTGTGTGTGTGCGTGTGTGTGTGTGTGTGTGTGTGTGTGTTATGTGTGCATATGTGCTTCTCCTCTCCGCTATCCCCCCTCCCTTCCTTCCTCCCTCCACCTGTCTTCCTCTCTCTGCCCCTCTCCACCTCCCTCCTCCTCTACCCTTCCCCGCGTCCTCCCTCTGCCCGTCTCTCCCTAAACAGGCAAGCAGGCCTTCAGTGGTTGGACTCCAGGGGCACCTGAGGTGGCGGGCATAAAGGAAAGCGACGCCAGCTCGCCTAAACAGGCAAGCAAGCCTCCAGCAGTGGGCCCAAACTCGTCGCCCAAGGTGGCTGCGGTCAGCCCCCGCAGCATCTCCGAGACGCGCTCCTCATCGAGCGCCACCTTGACGCGCAGCCCCGCCACCAAAACCTGCCCGCGTCCTGATTAGGATCAGGCCCTTGTAGGGGTTTAAACCCCAAATTAGGATCAAGAATGCGGACTTTCGGGGTTCCAAATCGAAATCGGGCGTACGTGCTTTCAGGGTTCCAGATCGGGATCGGGTTTATGGGCTTTTAGGGTTCCAGATCGGGATCAGGTGCATGGGCGTTTAGGGACTTTCGGGGTTCCAAATCGGGATCAAGCGTACAGGCTTTTAGGGTTCCAAATCAGGATCAGGTGTACGGAATTTCAGGGTTTCCAAATCAAGATCAAACGTACGGGGTTTAAGCGTTCCAAATCGGGATCAGGTGCATGGACTTTGGGGGTTTCGGACTGATGACCCACCGAACGGGTGGAACCAAACCCTAGGGGACCTAGCCCAGCGCCACCTTGACGCGCAGCCCTGCCACCGAAGCCAGTGCGCGTCCTAATCAGGATCAGGAACAATGCACTTCTAGGGTTAGGATTAGGATTCACCAAGACGGTGGTAATCCGAACCCTAGGGGCCCACGGCCAGCGACACCTTGACAGCGGGACCCATCTCCGAACTTTTTTTGTTCTTCCGTTTTGATTCAAGCTCCCCCCCCCCCTTCCAGTCCCCAGCAACCCCCGAGACTTAAACTTTAAACCTTTTTTTCATCCCCAAGAGGAGGGAGATGGGTCGTATGCATCAGCTACGCCCTAAACAGCCCGGGGGGAGCTCAAAGAAAGCAAGGGGGGGGGGGTACCGTGCCCAGGGTGGACAGGGGACGGCTCCCCGCAGCCCGCTGGGCTTCATCGCTGAACCAGTCCATGGGGGACTCCGGGGACCGCAGGGGACCCTCCTTTCTCGCCCCTGCCAAGAACTCCCCCTGCAGTCTTGAGGAGGTGCTCCGCTGCAGTCCCTGGGTACCCAAGCCCTCCAGCCCTGCTCCCAACCCCC
Source organism: Botryococcus braunii (assembly GCA_002005505.1). Lineage (NCBI taxonomy): Eukaryota > Viridiplantae > Chlorophyta > Trebouxiophyceae > Botryococcus > Botryococcus braunii. The sequence goes on from KV908412.1 coordinate 60,146, forward strand.
CCCCCCCACCACCAATGCAGCATTTTACACCAACTTTCGAAAAGTTGAAAAGTTTTTATTTTTTAAAAAAACAAATGCGATACACAGTCTCTGGTCATGCCCCGATAGAGTTCATTCACGCAAGCTGAGGGCAGGCTTTGCGCACTCTAATCACAGCAACAAGCACGCTGCATTCAAGCTGCAACCCGCAAGCAAGCAGCTAGTGTCAATTTCAAACAAGAGCATTTATGCAAACTGTTATCGCTCCATTCACATGGCATGGCGTTCGGATATCGAGGCTCTGATGTGATACAACTGCAACAGGTTCTTGGTTCGATTCCCCGAAAGGGTACATGCGGTATCCGACTTGTGTATATCCTGGTTTTTGGGACGGGTTGCTTCATTTGGTCGAGGGCGATTATATGGGCGCATTCTAGTGGAAGGAGCTGGAGTGGATCACAAGAGGTACTCACCCATGTACGTGTGTGTGTGTGTGTGTGTTTGTGTGTGTGTGTGTGTGCGCGCCTGTGTGTGTATGTGTGTGTGTGTGTGTGTGTGTGTGTGTGTGTGTGTGCGCACGCGCGCGTGTGTGAGAGAGCGTGTCAGAAAGACAGAGAGAGGGGGGGGGAGGGGGTGGAGGAGCCAGGGGAAAGGGGGAGAGAGAGGGAGATCATACAGAGAAGGGAGAGTGAGGGGGAAAAGGACATGGGGGTTGTATAAACGAGACAAAATCCCCGGTACTGTTAAGGGGGTCACGTCCAGGGAGAATGCCAGGCAGTACAGTCAGAGGGGCTGCACCTGATGCATGTGACAACGGTACACTTGGGGGGGAGGCTATGGCGGATCGGATGGCATCCATGAAAAGACGAACTGTTCCAGGATTGGGTTTAGGGAGCGGGATAGAGAAGGACCAGCAGCCATCGGCGGCAGACGCGGGATCCAGCCGTACCGGCACAGTCACCCGCAGCGGACCGCAGTACCGTACCGCCTCGCAGCCTGCCGAGAGGCCTTCCGCATCCGCCGCCACCACCGCGCGGCAGCCCGCACCCTTGAATGCCGCCTGCAATGCATTTGGAGGGAAAATCAAATTCAAATTGATGGGATGGACAAACCCCCATGTGGCCTGACTGGCAGACCATCTGGCAGGGCAGACAAACCCATTTGGCATGACAGACACAGCCTTGTCATGGGATGGTAAGTTCTAATGTGCCGCGACACACAAGCGCATTTGGTGGCATGGACAAACAAATAACAACGTCAAAGACAAGGGACAGACAAACCCATGTGGTGCGACAGACAAACCTACGTGTGGGGAGACATAGAACCATTCGGTTGGATGGACATACCCACATGGTGGGGCATCCAACCCCATGTGGTGGGACAGACAAACCCATTTGGCATGACAGACGACCCCATTTGGCGCTACAGACAAAACTAGGTGCCACAGCATGCAACCTTCAGAGCCCCCTGGCCGGGGGTGGGGGGGGGGGCGTTGGTGGATAGCCGGGGAGAGGGGGACCAGGGGAGTGGGGAGGGAGCGCGGTACCTTGAAGGAGCGGAGGGACTGCATTGTGTACGTATGCCACGCCTCGAGCCCTTGCAACTGTTCCTCCAGGGAGGTTCCCGCGGGACCGGTCCCCTTGGCTGCCAGCTCGGCAGCGGTGCGGGCTGCAAAACTCCGCAGGGCTTCCAGCACAGAATCCACATCCACTGCCACCTCCAGCTTTGTGATCTCCAGCCTGCACCCATGTTCGTGTTCATGTTCATGTGTACCCATGTGCATGTTCATGATCATGTGCAGCCATGTTCATGTTCATGTTCATGTGAACCCATGTTCATGTTCATGTTCATGTGAACCCATGTTCGTGTTCATGTTTATGTGCACCCATGTTCATGTTTATGTTTATGTGCACGCATGTTCGATTGCCTTTCTGTCCCAGCTCCTCAATGAGCAAGAACACACGCACTTTTAAAAGGAAGCATCTGAGCCCTTCCCCACCTACCAACCTGTTCCCCAACGCACGCGTGTTCATGGAGGACACAATGCACGCACCAAACACACACACATGGACATGCGCACGCCTCCCCCCCCCCCCCCCACACACACACACACGTACGCGCACAGGCACGCACGCACGAATGCAGGCATGCACGCACATGCCTCCACAATTGCGTGCGGCTACTCGCCCTCCGCCCCCCGCCCCTCCCATTCCTCTCTCTCCCGCTCTCTCTCCCAATCTCTCCCCCCGTCTCTCCCCCCCTCTCTCTCTCCCCCCCACCCCTCTCTCTTTCCCGCCTATCTAGGATGTTCGAGGGTTCTAGCAATCTGGGCGGGAAGCGGAGCGCCATGTACCGGGCAAGCACAGGCTTGAGGAG
>KV908412.1:67500-72500 GCA_002005505.1 Botryococcus braunii
CACACACACACACACACACACACACACACACACACACATACACACACACACACACGCGCGCGCGCGCGCATTGAACAACTTCAAAGTTGGGGGTTGTAAACCCCTCCCCCCCCCCCCCCAAAGCTAAAAGAGAAACGGTTCTGCAAGGATGGGCCAGGGGCGCTACCTCACAAGCCAACTCTCAAAAGGGAGCCTCGAGTTTTCCATTTTTTATTGCTTGATTACTTAATTTATGAAAGTTTTTCCAGTTTTAAGTCCAAGGAGAGCCTAGAGCCTATCCTCACCAGCCAAAACTCTAAAAAAGAAGACTTGGGGAATGAGCTTGCTTTTTTGTTTGTTTTTTTTTTGTTTGTTTTTTTTGTTTTTTCGTTTTCTTGCTTGTTTATTCGTTCGTTCGTTTTGTTGGTTTTTGTGTTTTTAATGGTCAAAGGAGAGCCAAGGCCCTTACTTCAGTAGCAAAATGCTCCAAAAGGGGCCTCTGGGGTTACAAATTGAAAAACAAACTTTTCAAGCAGAGGCCAGGGCGCTACCTCACTGGCCAAACTCTCAGACCCATCGATGACACTCCCAAGATCAGAGGCACTGCCGGTCCCCTGCGAGGCCAACGGCCCGGCGGTCCCCAGGGCCTTGCGCCAGAGTGGGCCGCCTCGGGAGTTTGGGGGAGACGGCGGCGCCTCAGGGGAGCCGATGGGGGCTGCCTTCATTTCCCTGCCGGGTGCCTGCTGCTCTATGTGGGTGCGCTTAATTAGGCGCTGAGCTAGATTCATGCGATTAGTCCCTCCTGCACAAAAACAGAGTTCCCCCCAGAAACTCAGCACTTTTATCCAGGAAATTTCTTTTATATACATACATCCTCGGGGGATATTTCCTAAAACCTTCCCATTCACGTCTGCCCTTACACTTTCCCTTTACGAATCTCCCACAACGTTTTCTTGAGGATTTTCCCGAGAGTTTTGCTGGGGATTTTCCCGCGGGCTTTTTCCAGGGTCCCCCCCCCCCCCCCCGGGGATTTTCTTCACAGCTATCCAAGCTTTGATGGCTCGAGGCGCTGTTGAAAGGCCAAGCGAGACGCTTTCATACCTGTGACAATTCCTGGTGGGGAGAAGACATTCAGTGTTCTGCCACGCTCACCTCTCAGCAAGAATCCCCCTGGGGGGGGGGGGGGGGGGAGGGGGGCTTATGAAACCACCCAGCCTGAACCGCATCAGCAGCTTGCACGAATCATGGGCCATTCCCAGTCAGCGTCCCCCAGCATCACTCAACGTTACTCCGCGTCGCTCAGCGTCACTCAGAGTCACTCAGCATCCCCAGCATCACTCGGCGTCACTCAGCGTCACTCCGCGTCAATCTACGTCACTCCGCGTCACTCTGCGTCGCTCAGCGTCACTCACCTTCATTCAGAATCACTCAGCATCACTCAGCATCACTCCCGCGTCACTCAGCGTCACTCAGCTTCATCCCGAATCACTCAGCATCACTCAGCGTCACTCCCGCGTCACTCAGCGTCACTCAGCTTCATTCCGAATCACTCAGCATCACTCAGCGCCACTCTGGGTCACAGCAGTTGGTGAAGTGCACAGCAGGGCCCTGCAGTGCTTCCATGAGACCACTGCCAGCTGGCATCTGCCTTGTCTCCCCCGAGCGACTGTCCTCCCTGAAATTAAATTATGAGGCCTGCCTGCCTGCTCTCCCTCAGAAGTGATGAAGAGGTCTGCCAGCCTTTTCCCCTAAAAGGCAATAAAGAGGTCCGCCTGCCTCTTCTTTCTTACACAAATGAATCCCATTTTTGCCTATCCTCCCTAAAATAATTAAAGGGGTCTCCCTGCCTCCCTACAACAATGCATAGGCATGCTTGCCTATTCTCCTGAAGAAATCAAGAGGTCTTGCCCCCCCCCCCCCCCCAGTTCTTTCCTACAATAATGCATAGGCATTCTTGCCTGTTCTCCCTCAAATACAATGGAATCTGCCTGCCTGGCCTCCAAAAAACATAACAAAGATGTCTGCCTGCCTATGCTCCCTGAAATAATGAAGAGCATATTGGCATACCGGAATCAGCGGCCCATCCGGGCGGGTGAGACGCAACGCCGTCTGCCCGATTCACCAGTTTGCGCATGTACTTCTCGCCTCTCCCAATCTTGTTGAGCAATTTGACTGCCAGCTTCTTGCTTTTTGCGCCCGCGGCTTCAGCGCCGGCTCGAGCCGCGCCGGAGACAGCCCGCCCGCCTTTCTGCAGTTTCTCGCCCATTTCTCCAGCTGCGTGGGAAATGAGGCCGGCGCTGGCGCCCGCCTCTTGCTCTTTCCCCTCCCCCGGTCCCACCCACCTCCGCGGGCTCCTCGTGACCGCCGGGACCCCGGAGGTCCCCGGCGGACCGCCCTCCAATGGCCCCATCTGAACGCCTTGAAGCGCTGCTGGAGCCTTGGCGTTGTGCGCCGCCACATCCGCAGGCCCCTCGGGCATTCTGGCCTCGATGCTCTGGCGCCGAGCTTCCCCGGCGCCGCGAGCCCCGCCAGGATCCCCTGGGGACCGTACTTCAGGGGACTGGCTTCGCTGCTCGAGCGCCTCTCCCTTGCCCGGCGCTCCCTCTCCCGCATTCGGAGGCCTCGGTCCTGGCTTCGTCCCGTCACCCGCACTCAAATCTCTGGTGTCGACATTCAGAGCTGTCGAAGTCTTCCCCGACGCATCAGCTCTTGAAGCTTGGCTCCCGTGGGACAGGGCTTGCGGTCCAGGCCCCAGGGGACTGGCATTCCCGCTGGGGTTGGAGGCCTGCCGGCTGGCCAGATCCTCATTCTGGGTTGGAGGCTGCAAAGGGCCCTCAGGGGGCCGGTCCGGGGGTACAGTGGAGACCGTCGTTGATGACATGTTTGCAGTGCCCCTAACAGAGGTCTCGTCTGGTGGGCCCTGAAGTACTGAGGGTGATACCCGACTCAAGCTGCTAGTTCGCTTTGCCTGCCTTGGCCCCTGGGCAGGCTCCGTTGCCCCTTGGTCCCTGCGAATGAACATAGAAAAACGGTGGAGTAAAAGTTAAGTGAAAGAGGCGGAGAAAAAAATTGGTAAAAAGTGATGGATTTGAAGCTAGTAGGTGAAGGGAATTGAACCCTCGACCTGTGCCATCTCCCGTACTTCTTATAGTATGCCATCTGCCACACTGCTCTCATATGTCTCAACAAGATGCCTACAATTATCATCACTCTCACATAGAAAAACAAGCCCAAACTTTGCCTCTGATTCCACCATGAGCTCACAAAAAAGCAAAGGTACCAGCCAATTAAATTTACAAGAGACTGCATTGCATCTGTGAGCTTTGTGGCATGAGGATCTGAGCCAACCAAGGCGTTTCCCAAACCAACAAGCGAGCACGCCCCGCGGACCCCACCAGCGAGATATAATGATCAGAAACAATAATTCTGAGCCCCAAACGCAAAATGGCATGCTACCGGAGCGCGCGCACGCATGTACGTGCACACGCACGCGCACATGCACGCACGCACACACATACACACACACGCGCACACACACACACACACACACCACACACACACACAGAGAGAAGAGAGAGAGGAGAGAGAGAGAGAGAGAGAAGAGAGAGAGAGAGAGAAGAGAGAAAAACACACACAACAAAACAGAGAGAGAGAGAGAGAGGGAGAGAGGAGAGAGGGGAGGAGAGAGGAGGGAGAGGGAGAGAGAGAGGAGAGAGAGAGGGAGAGAGAGAGGAGAGAGAGGGGGATATCAATATCCTGAACAGCCCGTACTGGGGATTGCTCGACAGGAGGGACAGGAGGGGGTCCTTGCAATCTTCCCAGAATATCTTCCCATACCGCACTGCCACTGTTACTCGAAGCTCCTCTCTTATGTAAGTGGTGAAAGAAGCACACCTGGAGGGGGAGGGGACCGGGCCACATCCGAGGTCGAAGACCAGACGCGCCACGTCAGCACCTCCCTGGTCCCTTGCGCGGGAGGCTCGGCCCTCAGCTGGAAGGATCCCGCAACTTCTGCCACAACCAAGTCCTTCCCGCCCACATACACAGGCTCCCGCCCAAAAGAGAACCTGCAGCCCAGCACCCACCGCCCTCCTCTAGCTTTTACTATAACAAGGGCACTAGTTGTAATTATAGCAAGATTACACAACGTTCCAGAAAAATGTAAGCAGTTAGAAGCAAAGCAAAAATTTGACGTGAAGTAGTAAGTAAAATGTGAGATGAAGTGGTAAGTAAAACTTTTAATCATTTCAAAATAGATGAGACGTGATATTACCTATTATCTATTTTAAAAAAGATGGGACATTAATGTTATCTCATCCATTTCCCAGGCATCTATTAATGATTTGAATTCAGATAAATTAAACTAGGCTCTGGGTTTGCAGATGCAGACTAGTCACAGACACAGACTAATCACAGACACAGACTAAAACGGTTGAGGGCCCATATGGTTGGCATGCTCAATCTGGGAGGGATCCAGATTTGGGCCGATTCCAGAATTGAGGCAGCACCCTGCCATACCAGGTGTGTGAACCATATGTGTGGCACTCCAGAGTGGGCAGAGGCCAAATCACATGTGTGGACCCTCACATAGGGCTGACGCCCCCCCCCCCCCAACACACACACACACACACACACACACACACACACACACACACACACACACACACACACACACACACACACACACACACACACGTGCACGGGCACGGGCACGGGCACGCGCGCGCGCACACAAACAGAGAGAGGGGGGGAGACAGAGAGAGAGAGAGAGAGAGAGAGAGAGAGAGAGAGAGAGAGAGAGAGAGAGAGAGAGAGAGAGAGAGAGAGAGAGAGAGAGAGAGAGGGGGGGGAAGGAAGAGGGAAAGAGGAGGAGTAGGAGGAAGGAATCGTACGTGTAGCCCTTAACGGAGGGAAAGTAGAGCGACAGTTTGAGGGAGTCGATGCGCTTCTCAAGGGAGGCGAGCTGCTCCTCTAGGCGGGCCAGCTGAGCGGCCCCGCTGCCCTCTGCGGCACGGCGCTGT
>KV908412.1:80000-92500 GCA_002005505.1 Botryococcus braunii
GTGAAACTGAATCTGCCATGGTCAGGCTCGGGTTGTGGCTTCATGGCAGAAGGCGTGTTTGTTTTGGACAAGGCTCGTATCAATAAGTGGAGGTGAGGGTCGGCCTTGAGATCCAGTGCAGAAAGCCTAGGAGGCAAATCAGTTTTGTCGAGGGGTAAATCAGTTTTGTGAATCAGTTTTGTAAATCAGTTTTGTCGAGGGGCAAATCAGTTTTGTCGAGGGGCCTTGAGTTGGAGCTGAGTGGGGATTGGGTCCTTGGCCAGGAAGCGAAGGAGTTCTGCCGGCAAGTGGTGCGAATGGTCAAGGTGCTCAGAGAGAAGCGAGACATGAGTGTCAACGAAGTGAAGCTCACCATCGCCATTGAGCCCCCATCGGAGAGGGAACAGCGCGAGTACATGGGCATTGAGGTTCGCGCCCCTGCCTCCCTGTCCTGAACACCTCTCTCTCTCTCTATCTCTCTCTCTCTCTCTCTCTCTCTCTCTCTCCTCTCTCTCTCTCTCTCTCTCTCTCTCTCTCTCTCTCTCTCTCTGTGCGTGCATGCGTGTGCGTGCGTGCGTCCGTGCGTGCGTGCGCGCGCGCGGGCGCGTGTGTGTGTGTGTGTGTGTGTGTGTGTGTGTGTGTGGGGGGGGGGGAGATATGAGAGGGAGATGAGAGTATGGAACTGTGCAACAGGGTATGCAACACACGGGTGCGCACGTGCCGGTGTGCGCGTGCACGTCTGTGTATGTGCGCGCTCGTGTGTGTCTGCGTCTGTCTGTCTGTGTGTGTGTGTGTGTGTGTGTGTGTGTGTGTGTGTGTGTGTGTGTTCACCTCTCTCTCTCTCTCTCTCTCTCTCTCTCTCTCTCTCTCTCTCTCTCTCTCTCTCTCTCTCTCTCTCTCTCTCTCTCTCTCTCTCTTTCTGTGTGTGTGTGTGTGTGTGTGTGTGTGTGTGTGTGTGTGTGTGTGTGTGTGTGTGTGTGTGGAGGGGGGGAGATATGAGCGTTAGACGAGAGTATGAAACTGTGCATCAGAGTATGCAACACACAGGTGCGCACACACCCGTGCGCGCGCATGTGTGTGTGTGTGTGTGTGTGTGTGTGTGTGTGTGTGTGTGTGTGTGTGTGGGTAGGTGTGTGTGTGTGTGTGTGTGTGTGTGTGTGTGTGTGTGTGTGTGTATGTGTGGCCCTTGCAAGCGTGCGACCGTGGGCGATAGAGGAGGCAGCAGGCCATGTGCACACTGTCACAGGGTCCCTGATACACAACTCCTGACCTCCCTCTGCCCCAACTCTTTTGCTTCCCTTCCCCATCCCACCAGTAGAATTGTATTAAGGGGAGGAGGGGGTGCAGAATGAGAGGGGGTAATCAAGGGACAAAATGCAGAAAAATGGGGGGGGGGGGTATCAAGGGGCGAAATATACTGTAGGGATATGGGGATACAGAACGAGTCGGGGTGTATCAATGGGTGAAATGTAATTTGGGGGGGGGGGGCGAGGCGATGCCGAATGAGCGGGGGTTGCCAAGGGATAAAAATGTAATCAAGGGAAGGGGGCGCGGTGCAGAAGAGCCGGGGGGTATCAAAGGACCAAAATGTAATGCAAGGGAAGTGGGGGTGGGGAGGTGTGCAGAATGAGCGGGGGGTATCAAGGGATGAGATGGCGGCAGCGTTGTTGGAAGTGGCGGCGGGACGGGTCCCCAGAGACCGCATAGCCCTGCGGGAGCTGTACAAGGAGATGTCGTCGTGGCCCTTCTTGGAGGAGGGCGCCCCGGCACCCGCTCCCGATGAGGGCGCCAGTCCCTATGAAGAGATCACGGACACGGGTGCGCAGCACCCTGCACACGCTGCTTTACTCTGCGCTGCTGGAAGCACTGCTGTGTATGTGTACGCGCGCGCGCGCGCGTCTGTGTGTGTGTGTGTGTGTGTGTGTGTGTGTGTGTGTGTGTGTGTGTGTGTGTGTGTGTGTGTGTGTGTGTGTGTGTGGTCGGCCACATGCATCGTGTCACATGGACCTCATCACAGGGGGTCCACCACATGCATCGTGTCACATGGACCTCATCACAGGGGGTCCACCACATGCATCGTGTCACATGGACCTCATCACAGGGGTCCACCGCATGCATCGTGTCACATGGACCTCATCACAGGGGGTCCACCACATGCATCGTGTCACATGGACCTCATCACAGGGTGTCCACCACATGCATCGTGTCACATGGACCTCATCACAGGGTGTCCACCACATGCATCGTGTCACATGGACCTCATCACAGGGGGTCCACCGCATGCATCGTGTCACATGGACCTCATCACAGGGGGTCCACCACATGCATCGTGTCACATGGACCTCATCACAGGGTGTCCACCACATGCATCGTGTCACATGGACCTCATCACAGGGTGTCCACCACATGCATCGTGTCACACGCACCCGGATACCTGACCTCCAGCTGGACAACCCATGATGAGGGAAGGTGGGGGAGAGGCAAAGCAGGGGTTCACATGGGTCCCATATGGGCTGCGGACCCTGACAAAATAGGACGTGGCCCGACCGCCTTGCTTGGGCAGGTAAGCCTATTACATGGGCCTCACATGGGCTGGCAGCAACATCACATGGTCCTTACATCTGCTGCACATGGGCAGATCAGGCCACTACATGGGCCTCACATTTCGAGGTTCGGCTGTCACATGGGCAGCTGGAGTCCATCACATGGGCAGCTGAAGGCCATCACATGGGCACCTTGGGTTGTTGCACATAGGCAAACTGGGACAGTAATTTGGGCCCCACATAGGCACGGTAGCATGTTTTATGGGCCTATCACATGGGCCTCACATGAGCAGCCTACTATCACATGTACCTCACGATTAGGCTGTCACAGGGCAGGTAAGGCTAACACATGGGCGCCACATGGGCAGTCACATGGGCAGAATGGCAGTCACATGGGCAGGCAAGGCTGTCACATGGGCAGGCGAGGCGATCACATGGGCAGGCACGGCTATCATGTGGGCCTCACATGGCCCGGTCAGGCTGTCACATGGGCAGGCAAGGCAGTCATAGGGACAGGCAAGGCGGTCACATGGCCGGGTCAGGCTATCACATGGACGCCACATGGGCAGGTAAAAGGGCGGTGCGGAAAAGGGTCGCAGGGGCGGCGGGGTGGAGGCGGACTCAGGCGCGCCCCAAGATGATGGCCCGTGACAAGAACGAAAAGCCGCAGGGGCTCGTGGACATGCTCCCCGATTGGATGGGCTACGGCGTTCTGTACCTCATCTCCGCCATCCCGGTACTGATTGCCGGTACCGTTATCGCCATCCTCTTCTTCAACTCGCTGCGATGATACCGCACTGGTTGCAGTACAGCACTGGTTGCAGTACAGCACTGGTTGCAGCACACTGGTTGCAGTACAGCGCTGGTTGCAGCACGAAAGAAGGTGCGGGTGCTTATTCCAGCACACCGACTGCAGTACATCACTGGATGCAGAACCGGTATAGCACTGGTTGCAATTGCGGCAGTACACTGCGTACTGCGCCTTGGGACGCTGTGTACTGCCGTGCGCACTGGTTGGGCGCTCTTTCTGATGCATACGCATGTACATGTTACATGCTGCCGTTACCAAATCTATCAACTGCTAGAAAAAGTGTGTAGTGTGCATGACCGGCACGCGCGCAGATGTTATGTAAACCCCACAAATCAAGCCACAAATCCACTGCTTTCGAGCTGGTGCGGTCTCCGCTCGCCGGTGGGACTCCGCCTTGGCGCCCTCCTCCCTCAAGAAAAGGCTGCAAGCGTGTGCGGCAGCCGACACCCATGGGGGGCGACTCACTGTAGAGGGCATCCGGATTTGTGCTCGCTCGATTCCGATCATGCTGACACTGTTTGTCGAACAATTATCCGGTGCGGGTTCTAAGTACCACGAACACGGAATAATCGTTTACAATGAATGCCTGATGGGGATGCCCTATTAGTGAATGGAGTTGTGAGCACAGCCAGACATGGCTTCCTAGATGCCAGGAGTGATGCCAGCTGGTGTTGTGAATGTTGTGGGTGAAGCCTTCGGTTGAGAATGTGGGTGTCGCATTCCATAGAGGAGCCCAGCAACACAGACGGTTTGGCCCTAGGACGCGAGATTTGGGCCGTCGGGGTTTGTACCGCAGAGTTGCAGCCAATGGCTCAGCGCAGGGAAGGGTGGGGGGAAGAGAGATGAATAGAAGGTTGGGAGGGGGGTGCAGACATGGGGGCTCGGGATAGCGTGTGTACCTAATGTCGGGACAGCGTGTGTCTCTCCCCTCCCTCCCTCTCGCCCTCCCCCCCCCCCTTCTCTCTCTCTCTCTCTCTCTCTCTCTCTCTCTCTCTCTCTCTCTCTCTCTCTCTCTCTCTCTCTCTCTCTCTCTCTCTCTCTCTCTGTCTCTCTCTCTCTCTCTCTCTCTCTCTCTCTCTCTCTCTGTGTGTGTGTGTGTGTGTGTGTGTGTGTGTGTGTGTCTGTGTGTGTGTGTGTGTGCGTGTGCGTGCGCGCGCGCGTGCGCAGCGTCTCATTTTGCAATGCTGCAACGCAGAGGGGCTCTCATCAGGTTCCCTCAGCGAGTCTGCGCCATCGGCGGTTTTTTAATTTTGCCGTGAACAGAACAGATTGAAGACCAGCGTCCAGCGTCATGGCTGCATCGGCTTGGCTTAGCCCCAACAGTGGCAGCCTGTTTACACACGGATGTAACCCACGTGTGTCGTTACCACACTGTCGTAGTGCACCCGCGACTTGCGACTCGGGGGAGTGATGGTGACGCAATCTGCCCTAGGCCTGAGATCGAGGGGACCTTAAGAGTCTCCAAGCTTGGCATGCATGCCACGTGCCCTGCATGTGTGTCCTGCACTGAACACGTTTTGGAAAGCAGTTTTGGTTTTGATGTGTGGGGGCGCGCGCCCCAACATGTGGTGCTACATACATGCTCTGGATGCTTGGGGAGGACGACCTTGCTATCCTATAGCTCTGTATCCCGCTCTCCATTCCCAGTATTGGGAATGATTAATCCCGGATTGGGAAAGGATTAATTCCGCAAATTGTAAATTGACGAGTTCCCGAAGAGACACCTCCGGTTTTAGTACCACAAGATGCTTCCTTACATAAGCAGGACTACGCAGGGATTCGAATCGGGCGTACATCTCGAGAAAACGGCGTGTCGGTCGAGCTCGGTACATATTACGTACCAATTCAGCTGTGTGAGAACTCGTTCAAAATGAACTTCAATATTTGATTGGTTACCAACAGGGTGCGCTTGTCCAGCGCGGAGCTGCAGTGAAACAGGACGGGACACGTCAGCACTCTCGAGATCTGCACTGCACTCTGAGCTGGCAACTTCGCGGGAGAATAAAAAGAACTTATGGCGAATAAAAAGCTTCTTAAATAGTACAGAACTTACGGCGAATAAAAAGCTTCTTAAGTAACCATTACCATCTTACAAGTTTCTAGTTTAAACTAGAAATTTCTAGTACTCAACTCTAGATCCATATATGGATCTAGAGTAATGTGAATTTGTAGTTTGACCGCGTTTGATTGTTCCCAGGCCCTCGTGAGGGCCTTACAAAGCAGATACCACATATGTGTACATGTTCCGTCCACATGTTCCGCCCACATGTTCTGCCCACATACCTCCGGCTTACGAACAGAGACTTTCCGCATAAGGAAACTCAGGAGCACCTGAGCAGCTGCAGCGTGCTCAAGCCGAGGGAGCGCTGAAGTGTTTGATTTGAATATCGCCCATCCCCAGAAATCAAGGAAATACATATCTAGATCTAAGATACCTCAGCTGCTTTCTCTGATGTGCGCAGAAACAATCAGCCGGCTTGAAGAAGCTTCCTTAAGCGTGGGTGAGAGATCAAGTGGAGGCAGTGCGAAGCAAAATAGCAGCCCAAAAATCAATCTAACAAAACAAAAACACAGAATTGCAACCGGCCACAACAGGCCCCGAAACACCCCAAGATAATGGATAACGAAAAACACGGAACGCCTGCAAGAGCCGCCAGGGTCGCAGCGGGTATGATGCTCCACGTGGTATTTCCCACGTGGCCTGTTCAGTTGATGTAAACAGTCTGCTCCCGCCGAGGCCGGTCCCCCACGGCCCCTGGCTTGTTGCGGGAGGCCTCGTGGGCTGCCAGCTGCCCCGGAATGTGCGCCCCGCTCTCTTCCAGCATCTTCTTGAGGTCGAAAAACACCTCCGTGTCCTGCACGATGCACGCCTTACTCAACACCACGCACCTTACTAAACGCCACGATTACTGAACGCCATGCCTTACTAAAACGCCACGATTACTGAAGGCCACGCCTATACTAAACACCACGATTATTGAATGCCACGTCTTACTAAACGCCACGAATACTGAACGCCACGCCTTACTACACAATCACTGAACGCCATGCCTTCCAAAACCATGCCACCCCTGACTGAACGCCACGCCTCACTGAACACCGTGTCGACTGCTGACCGCGCCTTGCTGAACACGGCACCGTGCTGAACACCGCGCCCAACTGACCACCGCACCTGACATATGAACACGCAACTATCAAATGATCACGCGGCGACCATATGATCATGCGGCCGTCATATGATCGCACGGTAATCAAATGACCACGGGCTCACATGTGATCACAGGCCGATCATATGATCACGCAGCGTGATCATATGAGCACGCGGTGATCACATGATCATGGTGTTCATGCACGGATATTTTGCCACGTGTGATAGGAACACATAAGGTTGAAGTCTGCATCTGGCTTGAGCTCATCCAGCCATGACGGGGACAAGGCAACGCAAGCTGGCAGGCTCAAGCAAAGGGTTCTCCATGAGTTCGTACCCATAACCACCACCACAAGAGGTGACAGAGACAAGGCAAGGCAAGCTGAGAGGCTCAAGCAAAGGGTTCTCCATGAGTTCTTGCCAATAGCCACCACCACAAGAGATGACGGGCAGGAGGCAAGGCAACCTGACAGGCTTCTCAACAAGATCCTGCCAATAACCACCACCCCACGAGATGAGGAACATGACAGCCAGGGGGCCCACCTGAAGGGTGAGGAAGGTGATGGCGGTACCCTTCTTGCCGGCGCGGCCGGTACGCCCGATACGATGGGTGTAGTTTTCGATCTGGTGCGGCATGTCGTAATTGATGACGACCGCCACGTCTGGGACGTCGATACCGCGTCCTGCCACGTCCGTGGCGATGAGCACGTTGTACTTCCCATCCCTGAACCCCTGCAGGCTGGCTTCTCTTTGATCCTGTTACCGCCGCCCCGCACGCCCACCCCCCCCCGAAATCAGTCCACGGCGGGAACGGGGCGTACTTCTGGTGCTTACTAATATTCTCTACACAATATTTTCTATGACGTCAGTGCACGGCGGGAACGGGGCGTACTCCTGGTGCTTACACTACATTCTCTACATAATATTCTCTACGACGTCAGTACTCGGCGGGAACGGGGCATACTTCCGGTGCCTACATAAATTTTTCTACCTTATATTTTCTACGATGTCGGCACATGGCGGGAACAGTGCGTACTTTTCGTGCTTCCACAATTTTTTCTACATAACAATTTCTACGGTATCAGTACATGGCGGGAACAGTGCCGACTTCTGGTTCTTACAAAAATTAAAATTCTACCTTATATTTTCTACGATGTCAGTACAGGGCCGGAAAGGGGTGGTACTTCTTGTGCTTGAATAATGTATTCTCCGCGTGTGCCGGGGTCATGCACACACTTCACGCCTTTTCTCTAGAAGAGGAGGTAATGAGCCAAAACACGTGAGCACGTTCCACTTTGAAGGACACAGCCGAATCGGACACACGCTGTACATGCTTGCACCTTCCTCCCTCTGTACCCGATGTGGAACAAACTACAAACCTGTGTGCCCTTGTCCCGCCAAACGGGAGGGACTGACCGAATGACTCTGCTTTCCAAGTTCGTTTGTTAGAACAGGCTGAAGAGTCCACGTATGCGTCCGCAAGTGCACGCATGTGTGTGTGTGTGTGTGTGTGTGTGTGTGCATGTGTGTGTGTGTGTGTGCGCGTGTGTGCGCGCGCGCGCGGGTGCGCCCCCGCGCGTGCGTGCGTGCGCGCCTGCGTGCGTGCGTGTGTGCGAGCAGAACATTGTGCAAACCATTTAGGGGCGCCGGATTGTCCTCTCATTTTTGGCGACTTTTGGCCTGGAAAAACGAGCCTCCCCCCCCTGGGGCGGAGGCAGGGGCGAGATGAACGCCCAGGATCTGGTGTGCCCCAAAAGCTTTCATACTCATTTTAGTTTGATTTGAAAAGTTATAGTGCCGGGGGGGGGGGGGCGAAAAACATGACAATGAAGGTACAGAAACAATGGCGCAGGTTTAAACCTGGGTCTTGCCACCATGAAGAACACAGCAGTTCCAGTTGCCCTCCAGCTGCTTCGAGACCAGGTCGCAGTGCCTCTTTGTGTTGACAAACACAATGGCGCGTCGCTCGTCCACAGCTGACAGTTCCTGCACCACTTCCCAACCGCGAAGTTCACGATATGGTGCACCAAGGTGGCACATCTCTGCCTCTGCCACAATCCCCCCCCCCCCTCCCACAAAAAAGTATCAGGCCAAACTTAAGGGTTCAGGGCAAAGCACTCCGGTTCCAGCATCTTCTAGAACAGCCTCCTCTTCCATCACCACCAAGGTCGAGCAAGTGAATCGAGCAAATGTGAAAAGTGAACCAAGCAAGGGTGAAACTCGCAAGGGTGAGTCCCGCAATGCTGAATCTCGCAAGGGTCAATATAGGGAGGATGAAAACTCGCAAGGGTGAATCTGGCAAGGGGTGAACACAGCGGGGGTGAAAACTCGCAAGAGTGAATCTGGCAAGGGGTGAACACAGCGGGGGTGGAAACTCGCAAGGGTGGATCTCGCAAGAGCGAATATAGCGAGCTTAAAATTCGCAACAAGGGTGGATCTCGCAAGGGTGAATATGGCGAGGGTAAAAGTCGCAAGGGTGGAAATAGCGAGGGTAAAAGTCGCAAGGGTAGATACAGCGAGGGTAAAAGTCGCAAGAGCGCACCCGCTCCAGGAGGCCCGGCTTGTCATTGTCCTTGACCACGAGCACGCGCTGCGCGACGTTGTCCGTCGCGCGGCCTGCGGAGCCGATGGTGACGACGACGGGCCGCCGCATGTACTTCTTGGCCAGCCGCTCCACCGCGGGTGGCATCGTGGCCGAGAACATGTACGTCGTGCGGTAGATACGGTCCTTCTCCAGTTCCACCCCCTCCTCTTCCGGCTTGAGATTGGAGGAGGGCATCGCGTCCAGGACCCCCATCACCTGGTCCCCCGGAAGGGCTTCAGGATCAGAATAAAAGGGGAAACGTGTAGGTGCCTATCCCAGTGGTACTGGGGCAGACACCATAACGTTGGAAAATGGACACCATAATGTTAGAAATAACATTTGACGCCTGCGGGGTAGTGTGAAGCTTATCCTAGCTTCAATCTTATGCGCGGAGTTCCGAGTGCAGGACCGTAATACACTTTCTGCCCCCCCGGGGGAGGGGGGGAGGGAAGGGAGGGGTCATGTGTCATATCGTGGTGTCTTGCTGACGTTATGCGGGGTGTCCGTCAGATACCCGGGGTTGCTCCTGCAACTCCCCCCCCCCCCCCCCCCCACGGGGGCTTCCGGGAGATTCAGGGCCGCCCCCCCCCCCCCCCCCCAAAACGAAATTCGTAAACCAAAAACCAAAACCCCAACCCCGAACCCCTACCCGCAAAGAGAAACCAAAAACCCAAAACCCAGATTTCAAATTATTTCAATAAAAAAGATTTTCTCCTCGCAAAAAAGGATGCAAGTTTGACCAGAGGTTCCCTCTGAGGGTGTCCAACATGCCTCTACTCATCCAAACAAGATGCACCGGACAACAGGCGGGCTCATTATCTGAGCACAAGGCCAGTGAGGGCCAGCCTGTGATGCGGGGGCCCATGCGGAGGAGTAAGCCTGTCAGAGCAAAGCTCCCCAGAAGGAAAGAAATTATGGGGGAACCAGGCGGATAGCACCCACCAGGATTCGAGCCTGGCACCCCTTGTGACCGAACCGGGGGGTTCTATCACAATGGCACATCCTGGCGTAGGTGCCAATATGGAATTGCTCTTCTTTATATACATCAGAGACCCGATCTACGGAAAAGGGGTTCCTTCAGCCCCTGAGCAGGAGCACCTCGGGCCTGCCTCTTTGGGGGAACAGGGATCGACCCATTACAAAAGCCCCCCAAAAAGCAACAGAAACAACAGAAAAAAAAATGGGTAAAATCACGATAGAAATACAAAGAGGCTAGAAGAAGGACCCAAAAGAAAAAAGTGAAAAAAAGGGTTAGAGGAAGCCTGTCAAGGGCCAATAGCTGTACAGGCAGAGGCCGTAAGGATTCAGCGTGTGCAGATGCACAGGGGCATGCAGCGCTTCGAAGGGAATCAAAAGACCACATTTCCATCCAATGTCCATGAAAGGAAAAATCTCAAGAAAAAGTTTTCCGAACACTTCCTGAGTGACAGTTCCTACATAAAATAGGAAAGGAAAGGAAAGGATAATACATCCAGGACCAAGTGGCCATAAACCAGCCATTTGTACATAAACGAGGTACATTACCCGGTCCATGCGTAGCCAGGGGCGTCCAAGTCACACCCACAGCAGTACATGGGCCAGAATCCAGACTTTTAAGGCAGTACAGCCGGAAGTAATAAAACGATAACCCTCCTCCCAAAGAGGCCGGAGGCCAAAAAGCTTCTGTAACGACGTTAAGAAACCCACAGGGGAGCAACGTCACTACGCACAGGCTGCCACAGTCCGTCTGGACTTGACCGAGGCAAACAGCCTCATTCCCATTTCCAGCAAAACCCGAGCGCTGGAACAAATGGGACAGCAAACATCCTCCCCACCGGGCCCCCACGCATTTGTCCTAGTTAATTTGTATCTGCATACGCCGCGATATCCATCGCATGGAGCAATGACGACACATAATGATAGAAAGCAACGGGGAGACAGTAAATCCAGCAACAGTGGTTTGCACACAACAAGTTTACAGAAGCCAGTATGGCAGTAGTTTGCACACAACAGGAATCCACACATGACAGTAACCAGTAACACACAGGTAACCAGGGTGGCAACTCGTACACAGGTGACCAATGGTACTCATGCGCGATTTGCATGGCACTAGTTACTCACTGGCGAGAACAGACCAGGTTATAAATCTGTGCATTAGATTGGATTGCGATGTGGCTTTCATGTAGAAAGGTGAGTTATATTGGATTGGTGAGTTGAATTGGACTTTCTGTGCGATAGATTGGATTGGTGAGTTAGCTTGGACTTTCTGTGCGTTAGATTGGATTGTGAGTGGTTTGCGCAGTAACTGAATGTAGAGAGGTGAGTTGCCCGTCACCAGTCTCAGCACAGATGTGATGCAAGGAGTGCTGATGGAACGACATCATCTTCCCTTCCTGCACTTGGCCTCCCCACCAGAAGAGGAAACCCCCCCCCCCCCCAACCCCTACCAGTGCGAGAGTAAGGGGGCCCAACCCCAAATACAGCCCAAAGGTTTCAGAAACTCATATGCGCACTTCTGAACACGGCGGGGGAAAACCGAACCAGGGGAAGGTGCAATTCTTACCTGGGGTTCGAACCCAAGATCGATCATCCGATCAGCCTCGTCCAGCACAACGTAATTGCACTGGTTCAGGACGGCATAAGCTTTTTCCAAGCAGTCTTTGAGCCGCCCAGGGGTCGCCAAGATGATCTCACAGCCCTTTCGCAGCTTGTACCCCTGCTCCTCGATGCTCTGCCCTCCCACGACGCTGACCATGCGGTACCCCGTGTACTCCGCAAGCTTCTTTGCTTCTTCCTGTGCGAAGCGAGCGATGCGCAACTTCAAAGCAACCCTAGTTGTGCAACCTCACGCCCTGAATTCCTTCCTGAATTGTGCAACAAGCCGTTAAGGGGACGGAAAACAAAAGGGGGAGCGGGGAGAAGAGGAAAAAAAGTAAAAAACGGCAGGCTTTTTTCCTTGCCCGAGATATATGTGGATGACCAGCAGATTTACAGACACAAAGTGTTCAGCGGGAATGGATAGCCGAAGTCCTCACAGGCATGTGGTTGAGTGGCAAAATTGAAATCTCAAGTGGAATCCTGAGTGCTCCAGGATGGCACCGGAAGATCTAGAGCAGCATCCAAAACCCTCTTGGGAGCACTGCAGGAAATGGAGCCCAGGGCTCATCAAGGAAAAGGAAGAGGAAAATGATTCAAAGAGCCGGGGGGGGGGGAGAGGGGGGCTTGGGGGAGGAAGGGAGGGGGGGAGAGTGAGAGAGAGAGAGAGAGAGAGAGAGAGAGAAAGAGAGAGAGAGAGAGAGAGAGAGAGAGAGAGAGAGAGAGAGAGAGAGAGAGAGAGAGAGAGAGAGAGAGAGAGAGAGAGAGAGAGAGAGAGAGAGAGAGAGAGAGAGAAGGGGGCGGGGAGAAGGGAGGGGGGTCGGTAGTGGAAGTCTGGAGGTGGGAGATGGGCGGGGAGAG
>KV908412.1:97500-120000 GCA_002005505.1 Botryococcus braunii
CACTTGGCTCTCTGGAGGTCAACTTCCTCCTGCCTTCTCTTCAAAGCAAGCTCCTCCCGCTGCTTCTTGGAAAGAAACTTCGGCTGCAATGTGAAAACAGCCTTGTAGAGGTAAGCCTCCGAACAACCAGACTATCTCCTCTCCTAAAAAAACAGACTACTTCGAACATGCTGGACTCTAATTTCATGCAAAGAAAACAACACCCCCTTCCCTCCCTGGTCCGAGGTTCTGTGGGCAGGAATAGTGGCAATTCCAAAAAGCGGGAAAAAAAATAAGGGATCTGGAAAAAAAAACGATTCATTTCGAAAAAGCAAAACCCACACTGCTTTCTATCCTTATTCACAATTGCTTTCTATGTTCATTCACATTCACTGTCGCATTCGCATCTCATTGCATTTGTCAAAAGCGGTGCTCGTCATGTTCACGACTGAAGCAACCTGACTACTTAGCTCAGCAATCGGTGATGGCAGGTCAATGACATGGCTTGTGACCTTTCGGCTTCCACATCTCTTATGAAGACCACAACAATTATATGCCGAAAAAAGGTTGGGGGGGGGGGTGGGGGTCACTGCTGCAGCACCGCATAAAACCCCACTTGCTGTGGGATCAATAATACAGGTATTAATAGCCCCACCCCCCCCCTTTTCAAAACAAAACAAAACAAAAAAATGGAAAAGGTGGGGGGGGGGGGGGAGGGGGGGACATACAAACTAACCACAGCCCCCTTGCCCCGCCCCACCCCGGGGGGGGGGGGGGGGGGGGTTTGGGGAGAAGGGAAAACTTTCTGCTCATGTAACATGCGTAACAAGGTTCTACATTGAACTATGCAACCCCTCCCATCATGCACGAAGACGTCCCAAGCAAGTTGAGGAGGGCTGTCTCAAGCCCGATGATTCACTGCGGTTGACAAAACATGAAGATTTGCAGATCAAGTCAACAGTCAATCAGGCCGATACCCCCCCCCCCCCCAAACAACCTCTGCCTATAAAGGGTGGAAACGCTGTTTCGGAAGCCATAGTTATCATGGAATCCCGTGTAGGAAGCCAGCACCACCATGGAATCACGTGTGCATTCGCAAGTGGGTCCAAGATTTGGACCCCACATGGGAGGTTTGCACCCCAAACTCCCATGGGATGAATATGCTACAACGCTGAGAATGTATTTGTAACATCGTGTATTCATGTAAATGGTGAATGCCTCCCATATTCTGAAGATGTTGCAAAAAAACCCACCTTTGCAAGTTCCTCTTGCTCTTGCTGCTTCTTCTTCAGTATCTCCTCCAAGGACAGAGGCTGCATCACCCCAAAGGACGACATCACCTCATCATCAGCACGTCTATCATGGTCACGCAAATGTAAAGTCAGAGAAACAGCAGAAGCCTTCTGGGTGTTGCTTGCTTTCGGGAACGTGCCTTGCTGTCTCAAAATGGCAAGGGCAATTGATGCATTGCGTGGCATGGTTTCAGGTATTACCATGATAAGGCCAAGTACGATAAGGGCAAGTATATAAGGGCAACTATGATAAGGGCAGTTAATGCATGAGAGCCAACATGGTAGTGTTCCCATGGTTGGTGTTCCGGGGCAGTTGTGTTACAACACATCGCATCTTCCATTTCCGTTCCCGGACGACAGAAAACCCGTAGTGTCCATTTCATGACAATGGCAGAGGACACATATCCTGGTGAGCCTTTGAGTGTTTTCAGGCATACCTCGACTTTCTTTGCCCCATTTGCCAGGTCGTGACCATTTCCTATCGCAGCATCCTCCTCTTCGTTATTGGAGGCTTTGCCTCCTTTCTCAAGGCCGTAAGGGGCAGATGACTTGCCATCATCCCTCCCTCTGTCTCTATCCCTCTCCCTGTCTCGGTCCAAATCTCTGTCCCTCTCCCTGTCTCTATCCCTGTCTCTCATTCCTCTATCCCTGTCACGTTCCCTGTCCCTGTCCCTGTCGCGATCTCGGATGTGATCCCTGTCTCTGTCCCGCTCTCTATTCCTCTCCCTGTCTCGGTCTCGATCCATATCTCTGTCACGGTCCCTGCACAGTTGAACAGGACCCTTATCCCCCTAATCAACTGTCAGACTGTGTACTTACAGGTGTTTGTCCAGTTCCAATTATTAAGAAGCGCACGGCGAGCGTCAGGGAAACCACGGAAAGCTCATTTACTGGGCTCCTAGGATACAGCATTTACTTAGTGTTCTTGCCATTGGCTGGACAACGTTACTTCTGCGTGTAAAACCAGACATACCAGGTCAAGAACAAGCACAAGCACGAAATCCAACTCCATACCCTGTAAGCGTACACCCTCTACACGTACATACTCTTAAGTACGGAGATTGAAAGAAAATAATAGTCCTATGTTAAAGGATGTGAAACCTGTCCCTCCAAGAATCCTTCTCCCCGTAGCCGATCCGGCCATTTCCAATCCGGTCCCTGCTGCGACTCCTTACTCGCCCATCCCTATCTCTGCTCCTGCTGCGGCTTTGGCGAATCCTTTTTGAATCCTTCCCATTTTCCCTTCTATCAAAGCTGCGGTCACGCTTTCGATCTCTGTCCCTACTGCGGTCCCTCCCACGATCTTTATCTCTGTCCATCCCTGAAAACTACAAATTTCAAAGCAAGACCAAAATGCGCATCTACAGAGTTTTGGCTACCCTGCTAGGAACGCATGCAACTTGTGATGGTGCTTCACCGATTCTGCTGTACGAAAGTGGCAACGGCCTGTTGGCTTCGATGAAGGATGTTGGCGAGAACCCGTCATGCCGGAGTACTGAAGTACGGCTGTACAAGCAAGAAGACGACTAAGCAGGATGTGGAAAACTCATCCCCCGTCCCCCCTCCCCCTCTCCCTTCACCCCCCTCTCTCCCCCCCACCCCTTCTCTCTCTCTCTCTCTCTCCGCCCCCCAAACCCCCCCTTCTCTCTCTCTCTCTCTCTCTCTCTCTCTCTCTCTCTCTCTCTCTCTCTCTCTCTCTCTCTCTCTCTCTCCCCCTCTCCCTCTCCCTCTCTCTCTCTCTCTCCTCTCTCTCTCTCTCTCTCTCTCTCTCTCTCTCTCTCTCTCTCTCTCTCTCTCTCTCTCTCTCTCTCTCTCTCTCTCTCTCTCTCTCTCTCGTTCTGGCTCTCTGTCCCTTGGCCTTTCACCACAACCCCCCCCCTCTTTTTGGTTTCGGCCCCTAGATTTCTGCGTTCCCGCATGCCCAATATATGGTGTGCGGTTAGGATAAGCTTCAATCTTTATACTAAACTCAGTGGATTTCGATTATTGTATCATGTGTACATCCGGAGTTAAAGCAACTTCGCTTTCACTAGCTGGGTCATGAGATGATCATCTCCATGGCCACCCTCTATCATGAGACGGTCATTTCATGACAGAGTTGGTGCACGTGGGAGCAAACCGCGGGGCCGCGGGTGCAGTGCAGGAGAATGCTGATGGATTCATGCTGAACTAGCCGGTACCGCTCCTGAGCAGGCAATGCGAAAAGAGTTTGCCGACGCATGTTAGAAGGAAGCTCACTCAACTTGCATTGCACATCTGACTCAAGGAACCCGTCATCCAGAAGCCCCCAATCAAAGTGCACGTTGACTGGGAGCTTTTGGATGACGGGTTTCTTGAGTCGGATGTGCGCACGTGCGGAAATCGCTCAAGCCACCCTGACAGACAAGCGATTTGATTTTTTTTTTTTTTTTTCAATACCCGGATACCGTCTGTTGTATTCGCGCGTGCGGGACGCCTTTCCGGCAGGGCAGGGCATACCACCACCTGCATGCTCGGGCGCGCGGGCCCTCTTTCCAGGACCTCAATTAATTCCCCCAGCCCATGTGTCCCTACAGCGCATTGATGCCATGTTTTGGGACCATGTCACATGGGCCATGTGCTTGCAGAACTGTCCGGCAGCGACTGCTGGACATCGTCAAATTCACCCGGAACCCCCTGAACACTCGTAGCACCACACCGCCCGGGCGTATCCCCTTTTATCGCTGCCCTTCGCCGCTTAGGTTACCCCTATGCGGCTGATTGTCAGCGCCCGCAGCCCGTTGATATGGATACCTTTTTAGCTCTCATTGGGCAGGCCAATACCCTCCCTGGGGCCTCTTTTCATGTTTCCCCTCGGTTAGCCCCTGCTGATCCCCAGCTATGTACTTATGTGCGGTGGTTTGCGCGCCCCACTAAGGCTCAGCGCTCCCGCCTCCTTTATCTGTCTCTTGATGTTGCCAAGGTCCGGCTCTTTCTCAGGTTTCGTCTTGGTGTTCATGGCCTTCCCATTGACATGGGCCGCAGACACCGGCTTCCGCGCCTTCAGCGCCTGTGTGACATGTGTGGCTCCTCTGTGGGTGATGAACACCACTTCGTCTTTCACTGTCCCGCTCTTACTGCGGTGCGGGACCGTTATCCCCACTTGTTTGTGGGTCCTTCTAAATCTCTTCGGCAGTTCGTTTGGCACGCTGACTTGCGTGCCGTTGTCTCCTTTATCTCGGATGCATTCCAGGCTCGTGCTGATTTACGCCTGCTACGGTGACTTGGCCGCAGCCACGTCTGTGGCTGCGCCCCCCCCCCCCTTATCCCCCTTCCTTCCCCTTTTCGTTTGCTCCGTAATGCTTTCGATCTTCGTTTGGCCACCTCATGTGGTCAGTTTTCCATGGTTTCGGCTTGTGTGTGTGTTATGGACATCTCATCATGCCCTCGTGGCTGGACAGATGTAACTTCTTCTCGTTCCTTTACAAGAGTGGAGTAAAAAAGACCAGCCCAATGTTCAGGGACCCAAACCCCCAATGTGTCAAGCTATGAGTCACACCCGGCGAGCAGCCAGCTGGCGACCCACAGCCGCCGCAATGATGAAACTGACCCGACGAATGACAAAATATCCCTCCACATCTTCTTGAGCAATGATGGCTTGGTTCAAAAGCCCCTGGAGCCTCTGCAACAAGGCCAGCGCATCAGCATGCAACCCTCCCAATGTTTCAAAAGCGAAGGCTTGGAAAGCCACAGGCGGCTGCTGACGCGACAACAAGACAGCATAGCGGGTCTGCTTGTCTTGGGCAGCGCGCGCGGCG
The DNA here is from genome assembly GCA_002005505.1 of Botryococcus braunii. NCBI lineage: Eukaryota > Viridiplantae > Chlorophyta > Trebouxiophyceae > Botryococcus > Botryococcus braunii. The sequence goes on from KV908412.1 coordinate 102,548, forward strand.
GCCCCACCCGGCACGAAGTGCAGCAAGTTGGCAACTGTGAGTGGAGAAGAGCCAACGATGTCGATATAAAGGTCACGCCCCTCCTCCCACGCATGGAGGCGGAGGTCTGCGCGACGGCGCTCCTGGCCAGGGACAGGGGTGGGAAAGGCGGGTTCCCGGGTGACCCGCTGACGAGCTGAGGTAAGGACAGCGTCCAGGCCGTTACGAACGGAGTAATGTCGGCCGACAATGGCAACATCCCCCCCTGAGGTGCAGTGGACCGCGTGGTCGCCCCAGACATCCAACTCCCTCAAGCAGCACGGGCATTGGGAGCCAGGGTGGAAAATGGGGATCAAGAGCTGGTATTGAAGGCGGCAGCGGAACGACTCTGGGGGCATGGTTTGCTGCAAATGGGGAACTGGGAGAGCTTCTTCTCGTTACAAGAGTGGAGTAAGAAAGACCAGCCCAATGTTCAAGGACCCGAGCCCAAATGTTTCAAGCTATGAGTCACACCCGGCGAGCGGCCAGTTGGCGACCCACAGCGGCCGCGATAATGAAACTGACCCGTCGAATAACAAAATATTCCTCCACATCTTCTTGAGCAATGATGCATCTGAATGGTGCATCATTTGAACCATATGGCTTGGTTCAAAAGCCCCTGGAGCCTCTGCAACAAGGCCAGCGCATCAGCATGCAACCCTCCAAATGTTTCAAAAGTGAAGGCTTGGAAGGCCACAGGCGGCACAGCATAGCGGGTCTGCTTGTCTTGAGCGGCGCGTGCGGCGGCCCCACTCGGCACGAAGTGCTGCAAGTTGGCCACGGTGAGCGGTGAGGAGCCAACGATGTCGATATAGAGGTCACGCCCCTCCTCCCACGCGTGGAGGCGAAGGTCTGCGCGACGGCGCTCCTGGCCAGGGACGGGGGTGGGAAAGGCGGGTTCCCGGGCTTCTTCTTCTTCTTCCCCTGGCCGGAATGTACCCCTGCCGGGCCCGGGTACCGGTATCGCCCTCCGGGTCCCCTAGGGCTTTTTTTTTTTTTTTTTTTTTTTTTTTTTTTTTTTTTGGCTTGTGGTAGGGGGGTATCTGACTACGGTGCTCCAACCGTCAAAGTTAGGGAGGCATTTCCCGCCTAAATTCATCTGTTGTAGTAGGAAGGCACCTGGCGCGAAAATACCCACGACTACAGTTTACCGGATTTTTTGGGTGTTTTTGTGCCCAGGTGCCGTTGCCATGGCCCATGGTGTGCCCTGCCCTGCCCTGCCTTGCTGCTTTTGTGTTTGGCTTTTCATCTCATCAGCCCTGTGGGCTGGGTTGATGTCGTTTTGCCCTGGGGTGGCAGGGGAACACTTAAAATTGTACTAAATTTTTCGGGAATTTCAGGGGTATTTTCGCGCCAGGTGGTTGTGAAGTCGACCAAAACACTGTCTATCCAGTTTCGACAGTAATGCATGCCGACAATAGCCTGCGACCCAGAAGTGTCAGAGTCACATCAAGCGCAATTGCTCCTGATCCGTGTGCTGTAAGCGCTTGTATCTACTGCAACCAAGCCTCCATGATGGCTATGAAGTTGATAAGACGCGGAGGTGAAGTGCCACAGTACGGGCATGCTATCAAAGGCGGGGCACGAAGAGCAAGCAGGGGCCCACAAAAGCCATCTTTTAGGACTTACCACGCATGTTCTATCAAGGATGTGGCTGAGAAGTTCTCAAAGCTATCCGACGCAGGCTCCATTTCGCGGAGCAGTCTCCTTAAGATTTTGGCCATACCAGTAGGTCTGTTACCGGCAACCACTAACTTTGGCAGTGGAGCCTCACTTTCGGTCCAAAGAGATTCAATTCTCATGGTCGGAGGCCCAAGCGGTAAGAGGTGTATTGTCTTTACATCCTACTGGGACGAGGAACGTTTGTCCGCATGATCTCACGAGGCAACTCGGTCTGCCCGAGCGAAATCGAGTTTCAGGATCTTCAGAAGTTAGATTTCGCAACACTCACGGGAGACTGATAAAGGGGCGACGTTTTGTCAGGGTATGAAACTATCGGGGAAGCGATAGCTGCAGCAAGGGAGATATCGGGTAGCAAAGTCGTCATCCAAGTATCTTCGGGAACCTACAAAGAACGTCTCACGATAGACACGCCCCTCACCCTAGAAGCTTTTCCAAAGGTAATGTTAAAATACTAATGTTCATACACGCACGGAAGGTTGCCCCTGTTTGGCAGAATGTTGTGCTTGACTGAGATTGCTGGTTAGGATTGTATGTTTCATTGAAAAGTTGTAAGTTGATTGGATCCTGAGACATCCAGCCAGGGACGTGGAGAGTCTTTTAAGTTCTTCAGCAAGGTCAAGTGCTTGACTCATAGTCTGTGTAAGATCTGTGTAAATATCAATGAATAGTGTTTAATCAGCCTTGAATATAGACGAAACTTGGAATTCACATACTCCACATTATCAGGACAACAGCTTGCCAGTTGTATATATACACGGTTGAGCACAACATACACTGTTCTGTGGTCATCCAGAAGGGCATGGAGGCTTCGTCAGACGGCCCCAGGGGCATCGTCTTTGAAGATCCCCAGTTCCAATGGTGGGACACATGCAGGAGTCAGAAGTTTTAATATATTGGCTTGGTCCTGTGAGTGAAGTGGTTACGCAAACTCCTGGTCATCATAAGAGGCAATGTGTAACTTTGGTTGAGCTCATGATCAAGATAGCAGGGAAGGGGGGGATCATTCCAACTTTATGGTGACCACGCATGGGGTCCCAAATCGCACCAAATGAGAAATTAAAATAGTGAGAGGGCCCTCTTTAGATAGGGTTTCAAACCCCTGCTTTAAAAATCTGTGTGGTATCTTGCCAACAGTTGCCAAAATGTCGCTGCCAACATCTGTCGCTGCGAAATTCAGCCGCCGCCAAAATCTGTCTTGTATCTGTCTGTGTGTAATATGTTGACCAAAACTTGCCTCCCTTGGGTGTGCAGGGTTCAGAGGTCGAGGTGAAATGGGAGACCACAGAACCTTATCAATCCGTTGTGACTTCCACTGCAAGAGGTGCGTTCATTGCTTTGCAACCCCTTTCGAAGCTTCTTGTCTGCAAAATGTCTATATGCGCGTCAACAGGCAAACGACTGTACAGGCATGCATGCTTTCGTCTGCAGAAGTGTACATGTCTGTGCAGTCTATCCTGAAGCTTAACTTTGGAAAATAGGAATTCTTATGATGAAGTTTGGATTGACACTGAAGACAAGGATCAGTCTGTTGGTTTTGTAGAATGTTTTAAGAATGGTGTGGGAGGGGTTGGTTTGCTCTGCTCTAGTGTTATCCCGCTTCCATTGAGAGGATTCCTGTACGATCCCCTCAGCATGCTGTCGTGCATGTTCCAAGTTCAAAGATTTCACCGAGGAAACCATCTAGGGATTGCAATACTTGAAGGCACAGTTCCCCCTCCCCCCTCTATAATATGCAGTGCATTTTGGTCTCCCGTACTTGTCGACTAAGCAGTCAGGTGGGTGCAGACGTGAAGTTGAAGGGCCTGAAGATTCGTCACGCTTCGCCATCAGTGGCCGACAACTATGCCGTGCACTTAATTTCTTCTGATTGTAAAATCCAGGTCTGCTGCTTCTGAGAGTTTGCCGGCGCTTATGCTCCTTCGACCCTCTCGTGTGTGTGTGTGTGTGTGTGTGTGTGTGTGTGTGTGTGTGTGTGTGTGTGTGTGTGTGTGTGTGTGTGTGTGTGTGTGTGCGCGCGTGCGTGCGTGCGCGCGCATTGGCGAGCGTGTGCGTGACTGGACCTTCCAACAAACCCCCCCCCCCCTCGGCGGGGGCCCACTGCAAGGAATCATGCATGTGCAACCCCACATTGCGGGTGTACTGCTGGTTTTGGAGCTTATACTTGTCCACCCCCTGCAATCTCAGAGACACGTTTGTGCGGGCCCTTGCGGGGTGGGGTGTCGACCCCTGGGTGTGATGCAGGCATCTCACGTGCGCGCCCTTCCTTGCGCGCTCCCCGTGTCTGCTTACTGGGGTTGCCGTGGGGGCAGGACTGCGATATCAGCAGCGCGACAGGGAGCGGGGTCGGCGTAGAGGGCGGGCACGTGTACCTCACCTGCTGTACCATCAGCCACTGCAGGACCAACGGGCTTTTCCTGTACCCTTTGATGGACTTGTACAGCAGCGTCCCCGACGACGTGGCGGGCGAGGTCCGCAGCAAGCGGGAGCTTCTTCTGCCGTACTATGCTTCATTTTTAGGCAACAGGCCGCCTAACCAGGCAGTTCGAGCGAGGCCCGCCATCTCCCCGGGAAGCTCCTCAGCCACGGAGATTGAGACAGCTGGGAAGTGGCAAGCCGTGGGCAATGCCTCAGAGCTGCCGACTTCCCAGCCGTGGGTACCTGAGGAGGCAGCACGGATTTGGGCGGACCTGGAGCGCATGTGCGAGGACTGGTCGGTCCCCATGGGTACCGGGGAACCCGTGACCGAGGCCCTGGAGGGCCCCCCTCCAGAGCAGGAGATGCCGGTCCGCTGGCCGGCCCCCGGTTCGCCCCCTTGGGTGGTGGTGGCTTTTTGCATGATTTCAGACAACAGGGCGGACGGAATCTTGGCGGGCTCGGACACGACTGTCCTGCTGAATGGCAATACAGTGACGAGCAACGGCGGCTGGGGCCTGAACACAAATGCGGACATTCCGTTGGCCGCCATGAACGACATCGTGGCGAATGGCAAGGGAGCCCTCCAGAGCCGTGGGGCTTGCCCCGCGCCCTTACTGCCAGGCGGTACAGCGGGCACTGGTACCGCCTCCGGGAACCGTCTGCGTGGGCGGATTGTCTGCCGCCAGGGTCCGCCCGGATAGGTCTGACGCGCCTCAGTTGAGGCAGCTCGGACCTCGACCGTTGAGATGCACTTCCGGATGTGCAAGGGATGCTTTGAAGGGTGTAAGAGGGTGCTTACAAGGGTGCTCTAAAGGGTTGAGTGGTGCATATAAGGGTTCAGGGGGGCTTCGTACTATGAGAAGTGTTTGTTTTATGAGAAGTGACGGTTGGTGAGAAGTGATGCTTTTGTGAGAAATGATGCTTTTGAAGAGAAGTGGTGCTTCTGTGAGAAGTGATGATTAGGTTAGAAGTGATTATTTGATGAGGAGTGATGCTTGGAAGTATGCATAGAAGAGGAGGACTCCAGGAGGACAAGGATCTGGCAGGAAGGTCTGAGAAACAATATAATATCGCACAGGGGGAGTGAAAAAAAAAAAAAAAAAAAAAAAAAAAAAAAAAACGAGTTGGTTTCAAAGAAGGCGTGTGAGGACAAGAAGAAGACAGATTGGCTTTTTGATGCAGCAGCGCCTTGTACCTCGAACACCGGTGGGCTTTGGCCAATGGGAGCTGCTGTGGGTATGCTCACTGCCGTGATCATGTCGTGAATGCTGGTGACGAGGACGGTATCCGGTGAAGTGCCCATGTGCTCGAGGCTTAGCAGGCGTAACTTGCATTCATTATTATATAGAACAAGGGTCCCAAGGGAGGGGAGAGTCACAAACCGAACCCGGAAAGAGGGTTTCGGGATGCCAATCGGTGAACTTTGGGAGGGGTTTGGGCACTTTATTTATGGGTCACTGAAAGGCATGTGCCTGTTGGCTCACCAGAGCTGTCTAGGAATAGCAACTGATTTGATGCTCCCAGGGGAAGGAAAGGGAGTTCAGTCGAATGAATGCATTCTAGACGGTCGCAAACCTGTCGAGCCCCCTGGGGCACGCCGGTGCATGAAGATGCAATACTTGGGGACCGATTAATTGCGGGTCCTGTGATGGAGCCCATCCAAGGTCGTATGCATACGCATGCAATTTGCTCTGAAGTGGGGTTAAATCCACTTTTTTATCTTTTTATTACTACCTACAAGAGCTTGACAGATCTGGTTCGGGTTAGAATTATCGACGCTTGAACTTAGTGAGTTTGGTATGTGTACACATACCTCAGGCTGTCCGGACAGTCACTACAAGTAATTATACTTGCAACCCCCCCCCCCCCCCCCGGGGGGGGCCAACCCAGAAAAAAGTAGGTCCGTAACATTGAGGTACACTTCAAGTGCGGGGGCCGGCACCTGATGACCCGGGACCGAAGCGAGGCCTGGCCAGGGCGAGACCATGGTCTCCTGGTCACCAGCTGCCGAGCTGTGTGGCCGAACTAGCTGGAGGTGGCCGAGCAGCCGCCCTACAAAACAGGCCCTATTTTGTGCTAGTGTCCATGTTAAAGCATCAGTATTGCTCATGCATATTCTTAGTTTCTTACCTCTTTACAGAGCCCCGTATACGTAAATCAGGTCCAGACCGATCTGTGACTACATAAGGGATTGGGTCCAGGTTGGATACAGCTTCACATCGGGACTCAAATATATGGCGAAGTTGGCAAGCGCCATCAAAAGCAATAATTATAAGAAGTTTATAAAAAGTCATTGAAGGAATCTAATGATTCTGGCATAAATTCATGCCCTCCCAGCAGTTGGCCCCTGTTCCAAGCATAATCGGCTGCGAAAAATGTGGTGGGCCTTCTCATGAGATTACAGACAAAAATGGCTGCATGCAGGGTTTAAAAGTCTTCGATCACCAATTGGATTGCAATGAACCCATCGCTTCCTTGACGGCAAGAAGGAAGGAAGGTTAAGCTTAACCTTAAGGAATATTACATCCAGGACCAGCCACTAGGGCACAAGAGTGATCACGTTCGAAAGGGGGGGGGGGTATCCTTTGCTTGATTCTACTAAGAACGTGTGAAAGAACATATATCCGTTTCCTTTGTAAGCTTATTCTGTTCCGTTTGTTGTAGCCTGCATGTATAATTACACGTGCTGTTGTATAGGTTGGTGGAAGAAGTATCCGTGTGCAAACCGTGACGATCCCTCCCTGTTGTACCAACACTGCAATGCTTATACAAGAGCTATTTCCAGTAATGCTTCTGAACAATAAATCCCCCTGCTGTGTCTGTGGGCACCCTAATTAGCCCTCACAGCAGCCCCTGGTGTTTTCACACGTTCCCACCAGCTACGTATCATGCATTCTTTTTTGCCAATCAGCATCCAAAGCCCAAGATCTCATCAATAAATAACACACACACCGAGGCATCGTGCAGGGCTGTACGCACCGCTATGTAGCTGTATACGCTATAGCGTATACTTCTCCCGCACGGCCTTAGGGCACAGCAGTAACAATTGTATGCAACATTTCACGTACAAGCCTTTCCCCTGCACGATGGTGCTGTCACAAACAACCAAACCTCAGTGTCTGATAACACTGTTGATTCCTAAACCCATTGATCGCAACAAGCACGTAACGTTACTTGCACAAGTCGTGCTCGTCTTTCTCCTTGTCATAAGTTTCACTCACACACAGTCAAAACCAAAAGCTCGGAGACAATCCATGGATTCAAGCACATCCAGAGTCTGTCGAGCTCAACCACGATCTTGCTTCTTATGCCACTCAATCATGATCGCTAGTAACGGTACCCTGCTCACGACTCGCTCCTAACTGTACTTCATAGTCACATAATGTGGCAATGGAGTACAACCCCGTTTCTGACTGATTGACACATCTTCGTTATTCCCTATTTGATACTTACGAACAGTACTGATACCTTACGAACTAGATACTTACGAACAGTACTGATACCTTTATAATCTCGATGGAATCTTTAAGTAGAAGCCTAGCTGAAACTGTCCAAGACCTGTACTTGCATGCGAGTACAGGTCTTGGACAGTTGCAGCTTGGCTTCTAATTAGACTCCATCGAGATTGTACACGTATCAGTTGCATGCATGATGATAGATTGTACACTGCAGATGATGGTAGATTGTGTACATGCATGTATGTCCTAACTATGTGACTCTTCCAAACCATTGTCAAACGCATGCAGGCGTTTCTTGCTCAGTTGTACCTTTCTGACAATGAAGGTCTTGTCATGTGATGCCTCTAACACAAATGTGTAAACATGATGAGTCTCAAGTACGTATCTAAACGGATTACGTACCTAACGGCTCATCAGTTTACACAATACATGCCAAAATTGTAGGATATCATGTTATTTTCAAAGTTGTCGCTCATACGCTCAGTAAGCTGGACGTGACAAGCGTACGTAACGTTCGAACACTCCGAACATCAACACCGTCCATTGCACTTCGGTTTGTATGCTAAGCTCTCATTGCAACTGCGTTGGAAATTTGCAAAAATCATGTTCAATTTTGTCCTGTCTAACCTTACAACCAGTTGGATTGCAATCACGATTGACATTAGCTTATATCAGCCACCTTAAAATACAGAGTCAAACGGACACAAAGTATCACGGAGATTATCACTGATGCCTGCTGGTTTTGTGAGAATCACACACAATGACGAGTTTTATCGCTGGGTGCTGGAGGCGTGGACTCTGTCCGAAACTCATACTGGTACGAGCCAACTTCTCTAGCTGGGTTCTTTAGATCAGGCCACGCATGGCACGATTTATAAGTTAACAGGGCTTACCCTCCCCTCCCCCCTCAAAAAAAAAAGAAGCCCCTTGTAATATGACAAGCTGAAGCTTCAGCTTGTCATATAAGGGATGCTTTTGATGGCGGGGCCCCAGCATGGACTTGGCTGAAAGAGTCTGAAATAGGAAGGTAGACGTAGTCGGCTAATTAATTGTGCAAATATTTGTGGCATCTTGGGCAACGTGCGTTGGGGCATTAGGGTGAAGAATGTCAATACACAAACCCCATGGGGGCCACATCAGTGGGGTTTTCTGGTCGCTATGGTTCTTTGGGGCTCCAAATAGCTTCAAAGGAGTCGAACAAAACGTCGGGTGTGCCTGTATGCGGCTGTACAGTTAACACGACCTTCAAAATCCCTTTCTTGGCCAAACAAGAAGTCTTGAATAGGACTGATCAGTCAAACAGGACTCATGAGTTTCGCCCCAGACATTTGCAGCTGGGACCAACTTCAAATCCAGATGGCACCAAATCCTAATTGAAGCCCTCTTTCGAAAGGGGTCTTGAAAATATCATGTACAGCACCCACACAGGCACCCCTGTCGTGTCCATTGAACCACACAGGTCAAAGCGAGCTGACGCATAGTACTGCCCGACTGCGGGATCCGCACGTTGCGACACTCCGAATCGCGTCTTCTGTACAGCAACGTTGTAACCAACAATGATTGAAGGCCTCGTGGGAGTTTTAAAACAAATTTGCTTCGAGCTCGAGCCCCGTTTCTTTGTCCTTGAAAACCACATGGGCGCCTCGCGCATGGCCTTGTACAAGGCAATAGCCACATATGCCATGAACCCACGTGGGTGCCTCAGCGCAAGGGTTCATTGTAGCGGGGACGATGGTACCGGCACGCCGGAACCAACCAAGATCTGTACAGCCACACAGAAGCAGTGACGGACCCTGTTATACACAAAGGCAGTGAGGGCCCCTGCTACACATAAAGGGAGTGAAGGACCCTGCAGGGCTTCTTCCCTCCTCCCTCTCCCCCTCCCCCCCACTCTCTCTCTCTCTCTCTCTCCCTCCCCCCCACTCTCTCTCTCTCTCTCTCTCTCTCTCTCTCTCTCTCTCTCTCTCTCTCTCTCTCTCTCTCTCTCTCTCTCTCTCTCTCTCTCTCTCTCTCCCCCTCCCCCCCCACTCTCACTCTCTCTCGCGCTCTCTCTCTCTCTCTCTCTCTCTCTCTCTCTCTCTCTCTCTCTCTCTCTCTCTCTCTCTCTCTCTCTCTCTCTCTCTCTCTCTCTCCCCCTCCCCCCCCACTCTCACTCTCTCTCGCGCTCTCTCTCTCTCTCTCTCTCTCTCTCTCTCTCTCTCTCTCTCTCTCTCTCTCTCTCTCTCTCTCTCTCTCTCTCTCTCTCTCTCTCTCTCTCTCTCTCTCTCTCTCTCTCTCTCTCCCTCCTGGCAGGATTAAGCTGACTCTGGACATGAACGGCAAGATTGAGGACTGCTCTAGAGAGATCATGAATTGCAAAGGTCACAGGACGCCCCTTCTAGGGTGTGTTTCTTCCGTTAATCTTTTTATTCTTTGTACCACAAACCTTTTGTGGGACGTGCTCATCAGGTAAGGGCAAGGAACTCACATTTGGGCTGTACACTAACCAAGCCGCTGGATCCTGCATACCAACATGCTATCAGTTCACAGCTTTGAAGTACGCCTTACCGTGCCAGAGGTACATGTTTGCAAACATCAAAAGGACCCGTCCCAGAAAGGAACGGAAAGGGATTTCATCTATCCATCCCCTGAGTTCTCGTGACTGAAATGCCTTCAATTTGCATAGGCTGTCCAGGACCAAATCTAAACGCCACCATGACAGCAAATAACGGCAACCTCACCATGAGATCTGAAAATTACCGACAATGAAAAAGCCCTATCAAAACCTAGATGCTTGAGGTTTGCCTGAAACTACGAAATGTCAAGATGTCCGAACTTATCATCAAAAAGCGAAGAAACTTTCACGATTAACAAACAAACGTAATTTATGGTAGGTAGTAAAGATGAAGGTGTTGTTGTTGTTGATGATGATGATGATGATGATGATGATGATGATGATGATGATGATGATGATGATGATGATGATGATGATGATGATGATGATGATGATGATGATGATGATGATGATGATGACGGTGATGATGATGATATGAAGGTGAGGATGAGGAGGAGTAGGAGGGGGGGGGTGTGAGGAGGAGGAGGACCGAGCATCTTTGGAGCACACATATTCAGAACTACTTGTGGTGAATGATACACCCTAGCCGATACTGATAAGGGAAAAGTATTGTCCGGTTCAGATGATCTCCTCAAGATGATGCCATTTGAAGAAAGGAGCGTTCACATGATTGCAGGAGTACGGACCGGAGACTGCAACACAGAAGACTAGGGAAGCGGCCAGGCAAATAATGGTGGGCCCATGGACTAAAGGGCCAATATTTCGGAACGAAACAAGCGTTGACAAGAGTTTCAGAGCAACATTTCGGAGAGGGGAGATATAAGCCAGCCCCCCCCCCCCCCCCCGGCCGGGGCCCCAAGGGGGGCATGTACGCACCATATAGTACATTCAATTGGAAGGCATGTAAGCGCCATATAGTGCATCCAATGCAAATGTATGTATGCCCCATACAGTACATCCAATAGAAAGGCATGTAAGCGACATACAGTACATCCATGGAAAGGCGGAACAAGCCACATCTTCTTTTTGCTGCTTCTTCCTTACGTTACTGCCTGAAATTTAGATAACAGGTAGGAGGAGCTTTTGAGAATGCCACTGAGAATGATCTTGATGAGGCATGCACATAATACAAAGCCTGTAACGTCGGAACATCTTGAAAGCTGAAGCTCAAGCCTGTAAAAAGGAAGATACACACCAACAAGAACAAAAACACTGCTGACTGCAACTTCGGGCGCTTCAGAGCATGTGCGGGTCGGTACATAAACTACATAAACTTGGAGAGCCAAATCAAGAATGTCCTCACAATGGAAATGTCGGGATTCAGACCGAATTGGAGCATCGTGCTTACATGTCTGCCCTGGAATGTGAGCGTGATGCCTGTCGTCTCACTGGGTATCTGGAAACTCAGCTCCTTGTAGGTTATGTCAAAAGGTGGTGAGTCGATCAAGGCGTCCAACACAATGGGGGTGAACGAGCTGTCTACGGATCCAATGATGGCCCGCCACGAGTTGGGAGGTCCTCCGATGTTTCGCAGCTGGTAGGCCAGCCGGTAGGTCCCCCGACCCGGAACTCTCACCACCGTGGTTGCGTTGCTTGGTGCGCCCACAGCGTCCATTTGAGCATAACTCCCATAGAATGAGCACCCGCGCCCCTGGCAGCTCCAACAGGGCGCAACCAATCGGAACGGGCCTTGCCCTGCACATGATAGCACATCTAATGTATCAGCCAAGGGCAAAGTCCCCACAGTGGTACGGGCCTTGTCCTGGCATGCACATTCCAGCACATCTATCAGCCAAGGCAGGGCTCCCAATATAATTATAAATTAATACATATGTCTCCGCCTGCCAACACGGTCTTGTTGCGCATGGCCGTCCAAATTGTACTCTTGAAGAAGCTGTAATAAGAATTGGCAACACCTGTTTGATCTGCCAATCGCATCCCACTACTTCAGCTTCAAGGCCACACTCGGATGGACATGCATTCAGATGGACACTCAGATGGACATGATGGACTCAGATGGACACGCATTCATGCGCCTGTGCCGACCTGCATCGTTACACCAATATGGAGATGCCTGGTTAGACCATAGTAACTACAGCTTTCCACTGCTTACCTGCTGAAAAGCAGGAGGGAGGCAGCGGAGGTGATGGTGGAGGCGGGCGGTGGGGCGGAGGCAGGGACGGCCGCGGTGGAGGTGGACGTGGTGCTGGCGATGGTGGTGGTCGTGGTGCTGGTGGCGGGCTAGGCGGTGGCCTAGGCGATGGCGGGGGCGGGCGACGTGATGGTGGTGGGCTGGGTGGTGGTTGTCGTGGGGTTGGGGGGGTGACCGCGGGGTTGGGGGGGTGGACCGGGGTGGTGGGGGCGGTGACCGTGGGGGTGGTGGTGATCGTGGGGGAGGAGGTGGTCGTGGGGAGGTGGTGGTCGTGGGGGCGGTGGTGGTCGTGGGGGCGGTGGTGGTGGGTTCGGTGGCGGAGACAGTTGCGGGGGCGGGGGGGATCGCGCCGGCGGTGGCGGTTGTCGCCCGCTTTGTCCCGGTCTAGGGGGCGGAAATCGGCCAGATGGGCTTGGGGGAGGCAGCGCGCTGGTTTGTGTTGTGAGCCCCAGCACGCTGCCACTGCAAATCCGTCCCGCCTCAATATTATTGGCACATCACATGGCACACGACACACGGCACATGCCCTCGACAACATAAATTAGTATCTGATGTGTATTTAAATGGGAGTTGCAGGCAGCCACCTGGTCCCACATGGGCTTCAAATATGCCACAAGGTCTGTTTTCAGACAGAGGTTTGGCATTCGAGGAGGGTTGTGCACCCTCCTGGAATCCCAAACCTTGGCTTTAGCTTGGAGGGGGTGGTTGTGTGGTTGGGTGGTTGTATGGTTGGGTGGTTGTGCTTCACATGTGACATCCAGATAATCTTTTGGAATTGAAGTTGGGCCAGGCATCAAAGGAAAATGAACGTGCCCAGTGCTTTGTAGGGACGGCGTTCCTGATTGACCGAGCTCCACACGCACGGTGTGTTGCGACAAACACATCCAGATGCGGTCAATTTAATTTAATGATGGGCTTACTTCCTCGTCCTTAGCTCATGCACGAAGTAAGCCCCTCACTGAATACAATGAGGACATCTCGGTGCAAGCAAGGATCTTCTGCATTGACCCAAGATGCTGTCAATGCATTCTGCGAAGGGCGTACTATAAAGAAAGACACAATTACTACCGTTCACGACACCACCCGATGAACAAACCCGAACTAATGGAGAACCGAACTCACCACCCAACAACGTCAGCCTTGTAGCAAGCTGCCGACCCACCGCCCGAGCAATTGCAAAACTCAAACGCGAAATAGTAGAAAACCAAACCAACCCCTCATGAGAGACCTGAGCCTGACCCACAATCCCCTGCAACGTAGAAAGGAACTCAACAGCACCATCATGAAGCCCCCTGAAAACATCAAAAAGCGAAGGTGCGGAGGATAACTCGGGGCGGTTGATGTGTCATATTAGACTCACTTTCTTTCATGCATAAGCTCAGGACAAGGAAGAAGCCCATCATTAAATAATGTGTGACATCTGGATGCTTTGTCTTATTGTCGGTGAAGTCGGACTCAAGGCAGAAGCTGATCCTGATAACATCCTAGATTCAACCTCAATAGCAAGCTGAAAGCTGTGCTGCATGAACCCTGGCTTTCAGCCCAGGTCAGAGATCCTTGGAAATTTAAAGTCTTGTATTTCCTCATGTTTCTTTCCAAGTCCCAAGTCCCTGTTACTGAGGGCACAGGGTTTGAGATCTGCTATTCCTAAGAACAGATTCGTAAGGCCGAATACGGATTACCCCCTTCTTTGACTTCAACCTCCCAAGGCCAATATGGCTTTCTTTCCCATGGACTTCAAATTTCAAGTACTTCCCCAGTTGAACTCTGAATATTGTGTGGATAGTGGAACAGCTGCAAGAAGTAGCCCAGACCTGGCTTCATCGGTGGGTTCTTTTGGTAGTAAGGATTCGCAGGGCTGGCACAAACCATCAGGGTTCTCTGCTGAGGGCAGGTCATAGCAAAGGCTTGGCTCGCAGCAGTGCACTTGGGGACTGCTGGTACTACCAGCATCCAGTTCCTGTTGTAGCAGGGGACAATCGATGTAGCAGCCCTTGATTGGCCCAAGGAATCTGCCCTGTCCAACCGTCTCGCAGAATGCGAGCAAGGATTCATTTTCCGCAGAATAGGGTGTCGGGGCCGTCACCAGAGACTGTCCATCGGCCTTCAAAGCGCCATTGAAGATCCATAGTAGGAGTGAAGTGACGACTAGGAAATTTCTTGGGCCAATCACCTGCAGCAGCAAATGCCCATTCAGATATCAAAGGTAAGCCCTTTGATGAACGGGCGCGCAGAAAGGTTACTTCTATACATGTGCATGTGGGACCACAAATTTACTACCTGTCTGCAACTCGAGTTAAGTAGCAATGCTCAAAATTGATCCAGATCAGACATTCCTATGGTTCGTGAATTCACAATCAAGCCTTTGGCAACACGCCAGCGGTCCAAGTATATCTAGACAATTTAAGTAACGGCTATGAATATCTTCTGCAAGAAATGTCGTGTAAAAGCAGGAGTGTGCATAATTGAAGCAAAACTCCCGATCGAACGGGTGAGAACGACACCCAAACAGGCGGACATTCACAGACGCAAACACTGCCACATGGCAAGAACCATTTCTTTTTCTGCAATTCAGTCAGCTTCTACCTTCCACTTCCGGGTCAAATGCCGATGGGACGGTATCATTCAGTCGCTTCGCGTACCAAGGTGAATGGGGGTCTGAGGGGCTGCGGCATGTCAACGGGGACCAAGAGGAATCTGCCGTGCTCATTGCAAATAAGTAGTGTTATCTTCCATCTTCACTATGAACCTTCATCGCCCAGGAAGTATTTCTCCTGTCCAAGGTCGAGTGGCGGCAGCTGTCAGCGCTACTTGAATTTCGGTCCCTTTCGGTACCTAGGGTCCGTTTTCTACGCGACCTCAGCGGGGCCGATACTTCACCGGGTCCAGTTCACCAGTGTGGCAATTCACCGCCGTCGCTTCGTGTGACTGAGAACTGACGCGTTGCCCACTTGCATATGGATGTATCCATACGCAGTTCCCACGCTTCTCACAGAGCGTGCGAATTACCGTTACGTCAGGAGGAAGAAGAACAACCAGCTGCCTGCTCGCCAGGTGTGACTTATAGCTTGAAACATGTGGGTTTGGGTCCTTGAACGTTGAGCTGGTCTTTGTATCCCACTCTTGTAAAAGCAGAAATGCAAGCACCCTTGTGTCAGCGCACACACCGGGAAGTTTTTAATGACCCTGCTAGCTCGGATCACGATCGTGCTGTTCTCCAATCTATTTCCATACGTAGGTCAATATGAGACAGTCGCATGTATGCTTGTACATGTGTGCGAATATGATGGACGACATTGCACCAGACCTAGTAAGACTTGCATGGTTGTTGTTGTTGTTGTTGTTGTTGTGTGTGTGTGTGTGTGTGTGTGTGTGTGTGTGTGTGTGTGTGTGTGTGTGTGTGTGTTTCAAGCCAACAGACTGTTAGTCTTTTCATCCAAACCGTTTCCGTTGTTGCTCAAATTGTTGGTTGTAGGCTTGTCTCACAATCATGAATCTGAACTGCAACGGTCACCCTGTTCCTCTTTAATGTGACCTGCACAGTCTTCATTCTAACGTGAATAGCATGGTTTCAACAAATTTAAATTAAAAACTAAAATTAGGTGCTTGATCAAGTGCTTCATGAAATCTTGCTGTGGGAGTCCCACATGTCGACATGTGGGACTCACATGTCCCACATGTCGGCGTCCCACTGGGACGCCGACATGTCGGGAATTTTGGCGCTGCACAGACTTCCTCATCGACCATTTCCATCTCATTCTTGCTCAAGATTTCTCGATTAAATCTTTCAGCATTCGGAGGATATATCCCTTTCTATATATACCAAAGATATACCAGATTAAATCTTTCAGCATTCGGAGGATATATCCCTTTCTGTATATACCAACGATACATTGATGCAAGCAGTCGGGGTAGGAGTAGAACTTTGACCGCAAATCCATTCATGGTTCAGAGACCTTGGCATGGCCAGAGCCCCAGTAGTTCCCAGAGATCTTGAAACTTCCGACAGAAACGCAACAGTTGGCCAGGTAGGTCAATCATCATGCTAGTTTGATTTGCAAAACTGAATAGCAGCATAACCTAGTTTGGGGATGATACCCCCCGCCCCACCCCCCCCCCCCACCTTGCAAATTTGGTGCATCAGACTGAACCACATAGGCGTGTCGATGTCCTGAATAGTCAGTCAAACTTCGAGGTCAGTGCACAGATCGATCACTGATAATTTTGCGTATACACGTGGATCACGATTATTTTTGCGTATACAAAAGCGTCCGCGACTGTAAAAGTACTTTGATCTTACGTTTCATCGTGACGCAACAAGCCCTTTCTTTTCACATGATCCTTGAAACCGTTCGGCAATATACACACATGAAATAGATGCACAAGCACACCTACGAGCTGGACCATGCATGTTCCTGACACATGTCCCATCAGATGTGACACGTCCGACGGTCTAGGAGGACGGTCCAGTCCAGTCCTCAAGCACCTCAACCAGGATCGGGAGAATCACATGAAGGTCCTATTCGGTGCAGTCTGAATGTGACCCGGACAGTATCCCGGGTGCTACTACTACCCGTGGACGGGTAATACTACTACCCATCCCATTCCTAACCTCGCTTGGCGTGGGGCCTGATCGAAAATGACCCTAAACATCGACCGGCATGGAGCCCGATCGAACTTGACCGGAATGCTACCCACCCCCATTCGAGACCTTGAGTGACCTCGATCGACCGGGACCAAGATGGGGCTGGACAGTCCGCGTCCAAGGCAAGGCAAGCAAAATTGGGACACACACACACACACACACACACACACACACACACACACACACACACACAGTCTCACTCTACACGGAATTGTGCCCGTCCCTTTCCAGGCCGTGAAGCTCGACCGGGATGGGGCTCGACCGGGATGGGGCTCGAACGGGATGGGGCTCGACCGGGATGGGGCTCGACCGGGATGGGGCTCGACCGGGATGGGGCTCGACCGGGATGGGGCTCGACCGGGATGGGGCTCGACCCATCTCGGTGCTGAAAGGGCTGTCCATGTCCGACCGGGAAGGGACCAGAATTGGACGGGGCTCCGTCCCGGTCCCATTCCTTATCCCCAGACGATATGTGAACAGAATAATGCATTATTCTGTTTGCAATGGCCTCGACACTTGCTTGTTTGT
>KV908412.1:125000-127500 GCA_002005505.1 Botryococcus braunii
ATGCGGAGGTGAGCTTTTGGATGGTAGCAATCTATGCGTCTACGTGGACGAAAGACCTTTTATCAAGAAATCAAGCTGAAGACACACTTTGTCCAAGTTTGTCTAGTGGCTAAAGACCCGTGCTTGTTCGAACCTGCCTAAGCCCGTGGGCCCTAATCCCCGTAGGATGTGATGTTGAGTACCCTAACGCCCGTAGGCCCTATAGCCCGTGGGATGTTGCTGTTCAATACCCTAAAGACCAGAGGCCCTTCAGCCATTAGGCTGTGCTGTTGAATACCCTAGCGCGAAGGCTATGCTGTTCGATACCCTCAAGCCCGTAGGATACGCTGTGAATACCCTAAAGCCCGTAGGCGGTGCTGTGTTAAATGGCCTTCCCTCTAGATCCAGATGTTGACGAGGACCCAGGACAGCGTCGCACCGGCAGTAAAGCAGGAACCCAGGGGTGGCGGAGGCGCCGCATAGCCAGGAAGGATCTGTGTACATCAACAAAGTCTACTCGATGCCGGACCCGTAAGTTTTGCAAGATACTTGAAAAGTCCTTGATACTTCAAAACGTTTTTGAATACATCTGTACGGCATCACATTGTTGTCACGGGGACCAGCACGTAAGGACGCAAATGAGGGGTTTAGACGAACACTTGAAATGCAATGGAAGCACAATGGCAAGGCGCAAATTGAAACATGTGTTGCAAATATTAGGACAGTGGACATTGATGGCGGGCTCCGACGCATTTGAATGACAATATGAGGCTTAAAATGTTGAACCCCTGTATTGTCGGCAACGAAAGACACATGAACAATGTAACGGCAGTGGTGGCTGCTATGTCGCAAATATGACACCCTGGTGTAGGCACCCGGAGCAAATTTTACGTTTACATCAAGCAAAGAATGTGATGAAGCCGGGTTCTCTTACGTTGACTGTGTCCAGTTGCCAAGCGGAATAATCCTGCACAAAGACATCATGTCAGTAGTCAAGCCAATTTATCGTGTTTATGAACATCTCGCCACTACAAGCCGCACACAGGCCTCTCGTCAGTGCAAAAGCCGGGTTGATCCTACATGCGTGCTTCTCACCTCAACAAGCCGCGCATAGACATCTTGTCATTACAAGCCATCCGATCCGACACAGGTACAACTTGACCCTAGAAGCCGGTTAGACTTCTTGCAATATCACCACCACTGCATTGTTCGTGGCGCCATTCTAATTTCCCAAATGATCCAAAGGATGATGTGGTTCTTTCTTTCTTTCGCAAACTGAAGAGAGCAGGTTGTGTTGCGGCCGTTTTGAGGTCATGATCTGATTATGCGCTAGATCCTGCCCCAGTCCGTGCTACCCTCCAGGTCTTGCTTCTTGCAATTTGCTGCCAGCAATGGCAACGATACTATCGTGATGAATGGATTATGACGATGATGATGATGATGATGATAATGATGATGATGATGGTGATGGTGATGATGATGATGATGATGGTGGTGGTGGTGGCGGTGGTTTTGGTGTGTGGTGGTATTGGTGGTGATGATGATGATGATGATGATGATGATGATGATGATGATGATGATGATGATGATGATGAAGATGAAGATGGTGGTGGTGGTGATGATGATTATGATGACGATGATAGGGATCATGTGATAATCATTTTATGATGATAATGTCCTAATGATGTTATCTCAATCCCGAATACTGTCCGGCAATTCCCGCACACAAGGAGAGCACATATGATGTTTGACCTACCCAAGCTGTCCACTCAAACAGGAGTCAGGAAATCTGGGGGCCCAGTCTCTTACTTGTCTGCCTTCGAAGGTCAGAGTGACAAGGTTCGTCCCATTGGGAAGCTGGAACAACAGTTCTCTGTATGTCCGCTCAAACTGGGCCGAATCGGTGAAGCTCTCTAGCACCATGGGGGCAAAGGATCGGGTGGTCGACCCAATGATGGCTCGCCATGAATTTCTAGTACCTCGACCATTTTCCAGCCAGTAAGCCAGCCGGTAGGGACCCCCTCCCAGGACCCTAACGACTGTGCTGATATTTCCGACGGTGCTACCATAAGTGAACCTGGCGTAATCCCCGTATAGCCCACAAAACAAAGGGTCGCCTCCACATGCCCAGCAGGGTTCCAACAACTGGTACGGTCCTTGCCCTGCAAACGCCGCAAAAATATCTTCCAAAGTTCGGCACTTTGTCCCCCCTTCCACGTGCACGGCCTCCCCACTTGCAGCACCTCAGGTGCACCTCTGCGGGATTAGCCCCGTGATCTCCCCACGACTTTTCCCACTGAATCTCTTCAGATTTCAGTATAATTTTCAAGCAAGAAAAAAGGGGGGAAAGAGTGGGGGGGGGGGGACACGCTCAGAAACCAACCAACCCCCGCCTCCTTCCCATTCAGCCACACTACCTGAGCACCTCCATCCTCCCCCAGGTCTCCATCCTCCTGTGTTTTGGGGAGTATGGAAATGCTTCAAATTTGAACAGAGATCCTGCTCTACAGCAGTTCACGAT
>KV908412.1:132500-140000 GCA_002005505.1 Botryococcus braunii
CCTGCACATGGAACAAGACCTGCGGACCATTTTGAAAGTTGCAGCCAAAGCTGCAAAAGGGAAGAAAACCACAAGATAGAACCAAACCAATGCCTACAGGGAGGATGTGCCCGGAAGGTTAAATGTTTTGAACAATTTAGAGAGACAGATTGGAAACATACCCACAGTGAAAACGTCGGGAGTCAAAACCGTGTTGGGAGCATCGTGCTCACCTGTCTGCCCTGGAATGTGAGCGTGACGACTCTTGCCGCAGTGGGTATCTGGAAAATCAGCTCCCTGTAGGTTGCATCAAAAGCTGGTGAGTCGGTCAAGGCGTCCAGCACAATGGGGTTGAAGGTCCTGTCTACGGATCCAATGATGGCCCGCCACGAATTGGGACCTCCTCCGGTGTTTTGCAACTGGTAGGCCAGCCTGTAGGTCCCCCGACCCGGAATGCTCACCACTGTGGTTGCGTTGCTGGGTACGCCCACGGGGTCTATTTGAGCATAGCTCCCGGAGAGGGAGCACCTCTGGCCTTGGCAGCTCCAACAGGGCTCCGCAAATCGGAACGGCCCTTGCCCTGCACATGCCAGCACATCTAATGTATCAGCAAAGGCAGGTTCCCACAATTGGCGCGGCCCTGTACTGCACATGCCAGCACATTCGTCAACCAAAGCAGGACTCCCATTATTGGCACGGCCCTTGTCTTGCACATGCAAACACAGTATCAGCGAATGCAAGGTTCATATAACTGTACGGGCCTTGTCATGCACATGCCAGCAGAAACAGACTCCAGCTTCTGACCAGCTGTGAAGTGACACCCCCAAAATAAAATGTTTTGTGAAAGTCCTCTATCACGCCCTATGCGATTTGATTCATCCTTCAGATGTGTGCATCATCCCATTAGTGTGCCCTGCTGACAGCAGGGCTGTGAAAGTCCTCGATCACGCCCTATGCGATTTGATTCATCCTTCAGATGTGTGCATCATGCTATTAGTGTGCCCTGCTAACAGCAGGGCTGTGAAAGTCCTCGATCACGCCCTATGCGATTTGATTCATCCTTCAGATGTGTGCATCATGCTATTAGTGGGCCCTGCTAACAGCAGGGATACAAGGATATCCTCCCGGGGACGAGGGAGATGCAACTCCCACAGGGTCCCAAGGAGCCGCATTCCTCTTCCCCTGGATGTGAAAGCTAAAACTTTTCTCTCCGTCAGGATGATTGTTTAAAGGCCAGGCCGATGCTCCTATCCCCCCCAACCATCACGATATCTTGAGGCATTTCCAGTTGCCGGCATGTCGGTATTAGGCCTTGAGAGACACAACAAACTTGAACACGACCCGAGGTGAACTACCGCCGAACCGGCAGACCGGAGATCGGGATAACAAGGAGAACTGCCAGAAAGCAAAACTTCATCACTCTTCCCTTTCTTCCGTTCTTGCCTGCTCATTTCCCATTTCGTTTCCCCCATTCTTTCCCAGGCCTTCGCCCTTCCTCAGCATTGCCATTAGTAGCCCTTTTATAAGGGCGACCTTGCCAATGTTGATTCAAAAACATCCCTGTTACCAGAAACATGCAGTCGTCCCCACGTGCTTACGCACGTTCTTTGGGAAAACCGTGATTTGCACAGTACTGTATCAACCCACAGTACAAGAACAAGTGTGCCTGACCCGTAATTCCATGGACTCCAGCACAAGTTCTTAAGAAATTTGTCTCTAAAGCCAAGTTATCGTGATCCAAGTAATCTAAATCCAAGGTTGGAACATCAACTGCCTAATCTGGTGGTTGCTAATGTCAATCTAGAGGTCCTATCCTAGCTCTCAAATATCATAATGCCTCAAATAGCACTAAAATATCATAATGTATAGGCATGCTTGTGCCCAGACAACCTGCCATTTATCATGCGGGGTCACACCAGCAGAGAAGCAGGACCCAGGAGGAGGTGGTGGTGGTGGCCGTGGTGACGGCGGTGCAGCACCGATAAGAATCTGCACCAAAATCACTTCATCAAATAATCAGCTACATGCCTTCAGATCTGTTTCTAGTCCTTCTCCTTCTTCTCTCTTAATACTGTGTCGCCCTATCCTACAGCCCATAGGTGACGCAGAGGGTGTGGTAGTGGATTTGAAAAGCAGCTGCATAAAGAATATCTATCAAAATACTTGGTACATTTTATTTGCATACCCTTATACTTCAATCTAATCAATTAACTTTGGTCATGGCTAGGCCACACTGGTAAGATTCTCAAACTTGGTTATATATAAATGCAATGGACATATATGAACTAATATCTTGAAACTTGCCGCGACGGCAGAAGGCTATGCTCCCAGATACACAAGTTTGATAATCAAGTTTCAAATTATTAGTTCATATACGTCCAATGCATCTGCAATATAACCCACTCCAGATGATTAGATACGCCGGATTGCACATGCAGGCATACATCTCTTCCTTGTCTAATCCAGCCATGCATCCTGGCCGCCGTAGTAAGGGGTGTCCTACAGAACATGAGTACTTTTAATTTTTAAGGGCCCACAGTCTGCAACATGCTTAACAAGGAACACCAGTATCCTGGCATGATTGAGGAGTCCTTTGAAGATGAATGGCAAAGGTCACAGGACGCCCCTTCTAGGGTGTTTCTTCCGTTACCCCCGTTTTTTTGCCCCCCCTCAAACGTTTTGTGGGACATGCTTATCAGGTAAGGGCAGGGAACTCACATTTGGGCTGTAGACGAACCAAGATGCTTGATCCTGCATACCAACATCTTATCAGTAACGAGGTTTGAAATACGTCCCAGAGGTAACATGTGTTTGAAAACATTAAAAGGATCTGTCCAACGGAAAGGGCTTTCATCTGTTCAGCCCTTGATCAATTGAATTGTATCAATTGAATCTAGGTGTCTTTGATGCCTTCAATCTTTATAGGCTGTCCAGAACGAATATTAAACGCCTCCATGAACGCGTTCAACCGCATCTTTACACCATGACATCTAAAGACCACCGACAATGAAAAAGGCCCCGACCTAGTTAAAAATCTGAATGCTGGACGTTTCTATGCTGCTTCGAACTTCGAAACTTCGAGATGCCTGAACATGGGATTAAAAAGGGACCAAACTTTCAAGATGAACAAATAAACGTAGTTTAAAGGCTGGTTGTGAACATGGTACATCCAATGGAAGAGCATGTAAGCGCCATCCAGTGCATCCAATGGAAAGGCTTATAAGCGTAATGCAGTACATTTCATGGAAAGGCATGTAAGCGCCATGCAGTTGAAAGGCGGGACAAGCCAGCATCCTGTTTTTGCTGCTTCTGCCCCAAGTTAGTGCATGAGATCTAGAAAGCGGGTAGAGGTAGTTTCGGAGAATGCCTCTGAGAATGCCGTTGATGAGGCCTTCACATAATACAAGGCCTGCGGACCATCTTGAAAGGTGAAGCTCAAGCCGCTAAAAGGAAAGTAAACACAGCATTAATAAAAACAATGCACACGGAAGCATCTGCCCCGGGAGCATGTGCCGCGTTGGTTTACAAGGTATATAAACTTGGAGAGCCAAATTGGGATTGTTCTCACGATGAAAACGTCGGGAAACAGACCGAGTTGGAGCATCATGCTTACATGTCTGCCCTGGAATGTGAGCGTGATGACTGTCGCCCCGTTGGGTATTTGGAAACTCAGCTCCCTATAGGTCGGGTTGAAAGCTGGTGAGTCGGTCAAGGAGTCTAACACAATGGGGGTGAAGGACCCATCCACAGATCCAATGATGGCCCGCCACGAGTTGGGAGCTGTTCCGCTGCTTTCCAGCTGGTACGCCAGCCGGTAGGTCCCCCGACCCGGAATGCTCACCATTGTGGTTGCGTTGCTGCGTCCAGTGTAGGAGTTTATTGTAGCATAAGTCCCAAATAGGAAGCACCCCGGTCCCTGGCAGCTCCAGCAGGGCTCCGAAAAATAGTACGGCCCTTGCCCTGCACATCCCAGCACATCTGATTCTATCACTCGAGGCAGGGTTCCCACGTTGGTAAGGCCCTCGTCTTGCACATGCTCGTACATCTTTCAGCCAACGCAGAGCTCCGCAAAGCGGTACGGCCCTTGACTTGCACATGCCAGCACATCTTATCGATCACCCAAGGCAGGGTTCACACATTGGTACGGCACATGCCAGCTCATCTATCAGCTAAGGCGGGGCTCCCATTATTGGTACGACCCTTAATCTGCACATGCCAGCACATCTATTATCCTTGGAGGGCTCCTTATTATTGGTACGGCCCTTGATTTGCACATGCCAGCACATCTATAATCCTCGGAGGGGCTCCCAATGTTGGTAGGGCTCTTGTCCGCACATTCCAGCTCATCTGTCAGCGAAGGCAAGGTTCGTATAATTGTTACGGCCCTTGTTGTGCACATGCCAGCAGAAACAGACTCCATCTTCTGACCAGCCAGGAAGTCTCAGGCCCCAACATTTTTATGCAGGTTCTCAATCACGACCTATGCGAATTGAGTCTCCCCTCAGATGTGTACATCATGCTATTAGTATGCCTTGCTAATCGCACGGGGACAAGGTATCCTCCTGGGGACGAGGGAGATGGCAAGCCCCACAGGATCCCAAGGAACGGCATTCCTCTTCCCCTTAATATGCAAGCTAAACCTTTTCTCTCCATCAAGATATCTGTTTAAAAGCCACGCAGATCGATGCTCCTATCCCCCAAACCAATACCATATCGTGAGGCAGATCCATTTGGCGGCATGCCGGAATTAGCCTTTGAGAGACGCCACAAACTTGGACATGACCCGTTGCGATCTTTTGAAGTTCTTTTAACTGTTACCCGCCAGGCCGGTTGACCCAATATTGTGGTAGCAATGATATGCATGTTATGGTTAAAAGTATAAGAAGCATAACTGCCAGTAATTGCAACTTGATCATTCTTCCCCCTCTTCCTTTCTTACTCTCTTGATTCCCATCTATTCCCCAATCAAAAGATATCTGGTTTCCCCAATTCGCTCCCTTGCCTTCCCCCTTCCTCAGTGTTGCCATAAATAGCCCTCTTATAAGGGCGACCTTGTCAATGCTGGTTCAAACATTCCATTTACGACAAACATGCAGTCGTGCCAACTTGCGGTCTTTAAAGCATACGTGGTTGCACAATACTGCATCGACACGCAGTACAATAAAAAGTGTTCCTAACCCATTATTCCATGGACTCCAGCACAAATTTTCAACAGTTCGTCTCTATGGCCAAGTTATCGTGATCCGATTAATGTCAAATCTATGTCACAAAACAATACAAATGTCACGGACCATACCAATGTCAGAGAATCAGACCATTGTCTGAGAACCATACCAATGTCATGGAACAATACCATTGGTAGATTTTTGTGACGTGATCTGCCTATGTCACGCACCCATTCGTCACTACAGTGTTCCAAGGAATGGCATCACACGCGTATCATGCCATTCCTGCCGGGTGGCCACCCGAGCAGTTCACAGCAAGTGCACTTGCTGTGAATATACAGACACCCATGATTCTCTCCAACTTTTAGACTTTTGTGAGCCGCGAGGGCGATGCTGCAATGATGCTGCAATCCCCTTAAGTTTGGCTTTTCTAATGTCAGTGGCATCAGCTCAGGAATTGTACTTGGATCGACCCCCATACTTGCTACTGCGGGTTAACATTACCACGCACAACTGCCACAAGGTAGCCCCCACCCCCCTTCCTTCTCACGACTGGTCAATTTTGCCTGTGATGATTCAGATATTGACGGTTTCAAAGACTGACCTACGCTCACATCTCCTCGTATGATCCAGGAATTGACGTTTTAAAGGACTGACCTACGCCATATTCTGGGTCTGACTATCCCTTCAGACCAGGAATGCAAATTCTCTACTACAGTACCTTGCACTACCTGGGACAAACCTGTTTTGTCCTTCAAAACCAAGATATAAAACAAGAGATACATACCATCACCAAAAGGAGGGTACTAAACCGAAACTGGACGTGCTTCCAACAACCCTGCACATCAGTTCAACTTGGGACATCAAGGGCACAGAACGGAGCTCACAGGCAACATATATTCACAACATGGCGATACATATTCACGAAGAGGGCGATGTGAGTTCACGAAGATGACAATATGAATTCACAGATATGGCGAGTTATGAAAGCTTGAAAATCACGACCTCATAGTGAACCATTGAAAGTCTATGTGCTCTGTCTTTCATGCGGTGACGTACCAGCTGCAAAGCACAGCCCAGGCGGATGGGGAGGGCTTGGCGGTGGTGGGGATGGCGGGCTTGGTGGCGATGGTGGTGGCCGTGGAGGAGGTGGCGGTCCAGCACCGATGAGGATCTGCATCAGCAGAAAGTCGTGAGGGGATAAATCACCTTCAACTTGTCAGCCAAATCAGTTAAACTGTTCCCCCATTGTTAGCTGTACGCAATGGCAGGTCCATTATACCACTCAAGAGTAAACCAGCAAACACAGTATTGCGACCAAGCACGCATATCAAGCTAACAAGCACACACGTCAGGCTAGCAAATTTGGCCAACTCTGAAGTTGCTCCAGGGAAGTTATAAATTGGACACTCCAGGGAAGTTATAAATTGGACATGGTATCAGATTACCACATTCAGATACAACTTACAAGCTTACTACTTTTTGCAGATACCGCATGTATGCGTTCACTACCACACTCTATTAAAATGCATGTGTACGCATGTGTGGATGTGTACGTGCGTGTGTGTGTATATGTGTATGTGTGTGTGTGTGTGTGTGTGTGTGTGTGTGTTTTTGCATGTGTGCATATGTGGGTGTCTATTTGTGTCTGTGTCGATGTGTGTGTGTGTGTGTGTGGGGGGGGGTGTCTCTGTGTGTGTACACACACATGTGTGTGTGTGTGTCTGTGTGTGTGTGTGTGTGTGTGTGTGTGTGTGTGTGTGTGTGCGTGTGTGTGTGTGTGTGTATGTGTGTGTATGTGAGTGATTGAGTGAGTGAGTGCGTGTGCGTGCGTGCGCATGTGAGTGATTCTGTGACCATGCTACTTTCCCCCGGACACCTATTTGCCCAGCGATTATGTGATGCCAACGGCCACTCACGATGTATTTCGTTATCTAGCCCCTTCCCTTAAGGAGGAAAAAGCTTGGTTTTGAGAGGGGTGAGGTGATTGACAGTTTCAGTCCAATCAGATTTTGTTGTACAGCGCCCAATTACGCCTCACTACATAGAAACACACCACTGCTGCGAAGCTCCTCTTCTCATGCAACCCACTCAGAACGAGCTCCACACAGAGCCGCTGTGTCTGCAATACTCATTTCTGGATTTTTATGAATTTTTATGACAAGGGGTGTTCGTTCGGGAACCGAATCAGTGAGGGCAGGGTGGTTACACGTAGGACGGATTCTTATGTATTTTCACGACAGGGGTTGCTCGTTCGGGAACCATATCAGTGAGGGCAGGGAGCTTACATTTGGGCTGGATGCGATCCAAGACGCCGGATCCTGCAAACCCACCATCCGAACTCCACTGTCAGGCG
>KV908412.1:152500-155000 GCA_002005505.1 Botryococcus braunii
TGAGTTGACACCAAAGCGTGACAAGACATGTGGGCGCCCAGTCTTGTGTTTTTCACATTACAAACGTACGCTTCCTAGCTGCTAGATTGGTGCTGGAGATCTTTTTATGATGGTGTGAGTTATTGAGGGCCCAGGATGGCCTACTTACCTTGACGAGGCCCACCACCCAGTAGGTTACATCCTGCATGAAAGCTCCCTGTCAATATCAGATTGCAAACAGAAAGCAAGAGCTTCTCAATGCTAGCCAAACGTTCAAACTTATCCTTCCAGCAATGTTATTCCAATTCCATTTAAATGCACAAGGCTCTGTAGTCTCATGTGAAGGTGCGGTGCAACTCTGAGTCAGTCCCTTTCCCTCTCTCCCTCCCTCTCCCCCTCCCCCTCCCCCTCCCCCTCCCCCGTGCCTGATGTGGTACGGGTCCCGCACCGGGGTAAGTGCGGGACAGTGAACCAAAAATGGTGTTAAAGGGCAATCCGTACCTGTCTTGCCCGGAAGGTGAGCCTGACAGACAGGGTCCCATCAGGCACGATGAAGGGCAGTGCTTTTAATGTGGGTTCAAAGAAGGGAGCATTGAGCAGGTCGTCCAGCACAATAGCGTCAAAAGACCCGTCCACCGAGCCAATGATAGCTTGCCACGAGTTTGGGGTGCCGTGCCCGTTTAAATACGCAAACATGAGTGTGTACGTGGTTGATCCGGGCCCCAAGAGCCGAACAGTCGTTGACAGGCTAGCCGTGGTGCCAGTTTCTGCTATAACCGCGGAGCCCACTGCCAACAGGGTTTTGTTGCCGACGACTGTCCAACAAGTACTGTTGAAGTCGTAAAAAGAATAATAATCTGCTTGAACTGCGCATCACAAGCCCATTTCTTCAGCTTCAAGACCACACTCAGAGGGACACTCAGATGAACATGACGGACTCAGGTTGACACTCGGATGGGCACTCAGATGGGCACTCACACGGACACCCAGATGGCCACTCAGATGCACATACATTCAGATGGGCACTCAGATGGACATGCATTCAGATGGGCACTCAGATTGGCACTCACACGGACACCCAGATGGCCACTCAGATGCACATACATTCAGATGGGCACTCAGATGGACATGCATTCAGATGGGCACTCAGATGGGCACTCACACGGACACCCAGGTGGCCACTCAGATGCACATACATTCAGATGGGCACTCAGATGGACATGCATTCGGATGGGCACTCAGAAGGACACCCAGATGGCCACTCAGATGCACATGCATTCAAATGAACACTCAGATGGATACTGAGATGGACATGATGGACTCAGATGGACACTCAGAGGGCCACACAGATGGACACGCATTCATGCGCCTGTGCCGACCCGCATCCATACACCAATATGGAGATGCCAAGTAACAATATAGTAATTAAGGGTTTCAACTGCTTACTTGCTGAAAGTTTTGGACAGGCTGTATGGAGGAAAGGACGGAGAGATGGCATCCCCCATGACCCCTGAAGGGGAGGAGAGCAGACATTTCTAAACCCCCAACGATTTGGTTACAAAATTGAGGGACCCGTGTGGGGATCCTTGTGGTCCAGTGGCTCACCTGTTTGAAAACAGACACCGGGTGGAGGGGACGGTGGTGGGGGTGGTGGGCTTGGAGGCCGGGGTGGCAGAGGTGGAGAGGGTGGAGGGCTAGGAGGCCGGGGTGGTGAAGGTGGAGGAGAAGGCGGTGGTGGTCCCCGAGAAAGAATCTGCACAAATTACAATTGACAAATGACAAGTTTCTGATAGACTAAAAAAAGGTTTTGGTTGCTGCATTTGTGAGTCAGCATGTATATTATAATATATATACAACACCAGGGTATGAGTTACGCCACTCACCCCAGCACCCTAGCCCTCCTCGCTTGCCCATCCCCAGGCCCATACTATTTTCATCCACCTCTTACTTGGAATGTCGGCCACGAAGCAGCACGAAACCTTGAGGACACAACATTGTGCACGTTGGATTCAGGCTGCCTGTCTGCCAAATTGCATCTGCCAAAACCCTTCTAATCTGCATCTGTCAAAGACCATCTAGTTTGCATCTGCCAACGGCCTTCTAATTTGCGCTTTCTTTCCAACGCCCCCCACCGGCAATAACCGCTCGTTGGTATATCCCCCGCCCTCTCCCCCAACTCCCTACGGCCCCCACCGGCAATAAGCCGCTTCTCCGCGGGGCAGCTCCGGAGCACTGCCGACATATATATAATTACCAGTCACTTCATGTTTTGCCTCGGACAGGGTATCCTAAGATACCGGTGTGACACGGCGCGGCCTAAGCTACAGAATGACACAGGGTGACAAGGTGTGGCCAACCATACAAAACAACACTGCCCACGTCACACAAGTCCTAAAAGATCAGGTGTGGAGTAACATTAAGAGTTCTGGATTACGTTTTATTAGAGAACTGGTTGCAGAGCTCAGGGAGGTTCGGGACGTTGCTGGCAGACTGGGTTCTTACCGTCACACTTCTAACTCTC